>REGM01000013.1:222166-267892 GCA_004194415.1 Aurelia aurita
TTATTTTGGTTGTTATATATATATATCTATTAAAAGGTGATTATAAACTCATGGCTTCCTTGTTACCATTTTCTTGTAGTAAAACCACATTGAAAACCCAGTCTGTAAGCTATGATTTTTCTATATCAATATATAACAGAATTTCATGGAAACCTTTTACTTCAGCTTGCTTGTTTCACAATTATGTAAAATTACTGCACAGGAAGTTTAGAATGACAGAGGCTTTATTAAATTTTAGAATTAAAGAGAATTGTGTCATTTCACATAGTATTTGCTCTAGCTCTAGACCAATTATTTTTGTTCTATTTTGCGCCACTGCTACCTTAACCACCACCTACAATGGTGATAAGGACCTTTCTAATAACGTTAATATAAATTATAAAAATACCTTAACTACTATCTCCCTTACTGCTCAAACTACCTGTACGAAACAGTCAGGCCATAATTTAGCAGTATAATGGCCATACTTTTCAATTGTTTAGCAGTTCTCTAACAGTAGGATAGCCTGATGACCTTAACAGTAATTTCCACCGAAATATGCTAATTAGCTACAATTCGCAGTACTTTAGCAGTACAATAAGCAGGACTTAAGTGGTACAAGATTCAGGTAGTAGTACTAAAAATCATGTAATGTTGTTGTACTCTTAAATTACTTCTACCTTAGCAGTAGTATGGCTAAAGTATGGCCATATTACTACTAAGCTTACCAGTACTGTTTCGTACAGGTAGGACTGATAATTTTCCAGTTCAAAGACAGGGCTCAACTGTGCTGCCTCTATCATGTTGGTTGAAGAAGGAATTTTAAACACCACACATTTTCACTTCATCAAGCAAAGCTCAATGACCTTGTTTTTGTCAAGGTTAAAAAGTGTACCTATCAAATTTTGTTTTAAGTGGTAATATTATGACTCCTTGTTTGGCTGTTAAGGAGGTAGAGGTTAAGGAGAATGAGGTTAAGGCAATAGCAGTGATGAGTAGGACAAAACGAATCAGTCTATAACTGCTCCAGTTATGTCTTTGTTTCTTTCATGGGGTAAAAAAGGGGAGTTCAAAGCTTTTCTTTCAGAGAGTGAAATAAATACACTACCTTCTGTCCTTCATTTTCATTTCATTTTCATTTTAATTCATTTAGGAAACATCTCCATTTAGTATTCTGTAAAGGGGCTTCAATGATTTTATTGTATTGTTAAGTTTTATTTTCATTTTCATGAAGTGTCATCGGGGCAGGTGTTTGGTTTTGGTGGGGGTGGGGTCGTTTTGGTGGATGGGGGCCCTGTAGGGGGCATCGGAGTGGTGGGCTTGGGCTGATGGCCTTGGGCTTGTTGTTTTGATGTTTCTTTCGAGTTTCTGTTTGTCGGGGTGGCTTCTTCCTTGTCGGGGTCTGGTTTTTGTCCTGATGACACTTAAAGCGTCATCAGGCCAAAACCTGACCCTGACTTTGTGCATCTTGTCTGCATGTTACGTATGTAATTAAGTACTTTATGTATGTTTGTAATTAAGTTTATTGTAAATGGCTTCAGGGTTGCTATGTATTTCCATGCTCCCTGTGGTATCGTTATGTACCTTTGTTATTGTTTGTAAATTATTATGAGAATATAAGAAAAAACATCTCCATTCAGCATAATCAGTGTGCTCTTCCTTTACACAGGTCAAAATATTTTTCATGCTATGCTGTTACAATTTGAGTGTACCTGTTTTATGTGTGTGGGTGCACTGTGTTCTATTTATGGATACACTGTGTTTTTAAATCCACAGAGTGCATTCCACGAAAAGTCAACACAGAAGACTATGCCAACAAAAAATTAATTTAGACCAAGAAAACAATAACTTTAGCAATAACTCTATTCAATTCAATTTCAATTAATTTATTTTGCTTTACCAGATATTTACCGAAAAATTTCTTTTCTATGCTCAAGATCTTGGGGCCTGCTATAATATAATATATATAGAATGCACCCTTGATCAATACATTGCACCGTGCACTTGGGGTCTTATGTGCACCAGTCAGCTTATAGCCCCTGCAAGCCTTTACTACTACACACATTTTTCAAAAGACTAGGAATTTGACCTAATATTGTATATAAGTTTCTTAAATTCTTATAATTTCAGTACCAAAAATTTCATTGCTCAATAACAGTTTCTTATAGAAGTTTCCTCAAATGTTCATTGACTACAACTAGCAATAACAATAGTCAGTGAGTGCGGCGTATTGGCTTTTGAACCAAGTGGAAACAGACAACAAACACAACATTTGAACAGTGTATTATCATGACATTCCACCATGGAATAAACAAAACGCTTCTTCCACTTGCTAACTTCAAAACAACGAGCCTAACTGCATTCTTTCGCTGGTACTTTCACTTCTACTTCACTTCGATATGTTTTGTTTGTTTTCAAAACAGTATTTCGTTCACGTTGTATTTCGCCTCCGCCCCCGCAGCTGCTTCGCAGCAGTTTACCTCCTTTTGAACATGAAATCGAGATGGACTTCGTTCGACAGATAGATAGATATCGCAAGTTTTTCATTCAACTCGAATAGATTTGCGGCTACACCACAATAATGCATCAATTTACAGTTCACTTTGCTTGATCTATAATAAAAATGTTGTTGCTGCGAAGCAGCATTATATTCTTGGTCAATAACTTCGGAATCGATTCTGTGTATCTGTTTTCAAAAAATTTTCGCAGACTTTATCCTAGCTGTCAAATGATATCACTGTGGTTCACCACAGAAATTAGCGCATGGGCAGTATGGAAAGTATGATATTAATATCTTATTCTTGAATACCCAAACAGCATTATATGCTTGGTCAATTGACTTAAATAAAGGGCAATATACCAACCAATTTGCTACCCAACTATTATAACTATTTTTGGAATTTCATGATTTCAGGAGGACTTAGAGGATTCTTAAACGAAGCCATTGCCTGCACAGGTTGCTATTGACCACAATCATAAACATTTTGACAACAATTTTTGTGAGGAAACCCAGTACGCAGCACTCTCTGACTATTGTTATTGCTAGTTATAAGTTTATACAGTAGATTGTGCCTTATTTTAACTTTCAATGGGTTTCTTTTGAGAAATTTGCATTGAATAATAATTTTTGGGGGGTAATGAGAATGATTGCTAAAACAAATTTAGTTGAAAAAGATCTATAATGTTGTTTGCTAAATGGCACACTCGGCAGATTCACTTTCTATATAAAAGGTTTTGCGGGCAAAGACTTGACGTTTTAAAACAATACAGATGCTATTGTATAAGCAAGTTATGTGGCACAAGATAAGCCAAAAGTGCTTTGGAACATCTACATGGAAAACTGTTATGTAATTTTTTCCCAGAGATCAGGTTAAAATTTTTTTGTGATCCAAGAGTTTGTTTTCTTATAACTAGTTTGTTATTGAAAATTTAATATTATGCGTATTTGTCATGTTAAATGTAATTTTCCAGCAGTCCCTAACTGGAAACTTGTTTACGGTATTCATTCATTCATTCATTCATTCATTCCAGGCCTTTTTGTGAGGAAATATCCACAAGGGCGGCTTATCGCCCGCGTAGTGAAGCTTGCAAGGGCGATCGCCTCCTTAAAATAGTCTTGCATTTTTACTCTTTTTACTGATAGGCAATGAAAGCTTTCAATGTGTTATGTTGTTCTTGTATCAATGATGCTCTCCTTCACCTGACCTTTTTTTACTTTTGAGAAGAGAGTCTAGTCTGCTTATAGGTACAGACTTATAGCGAAAAGATTTTATTTCATTTAGTTTGTAATATTCTTCCTCCTTGCTCTGTTGTTTTACCCTTCAAGTTAGAGAAAGGTCAAATCAGTTAGGCCAATCACTTTCCTGTTGTCCCATTTGATCAAGTGTGAAGCTCCATTCAAGATGAATAAAGATTCCAGGAAAGTCATTAACAGATTATAGAAGGGGATTAGAGCAGAGAATATAAGCCCCCAAAACAAAACAACCAAACCTCTTTTAAAAGTTTGTAGGAGAACTTTACGCAAACTCATAGTAGAAAGTCTTCGTAGCAAAGTAAGATTATTGTGAGTATTGTTTATTTTATTGTCGCTCCTGATCTTTTACACCGCTAGTTAAACGAGGAACTTCAATGAAAAAGAAGGTAGGTGTGTCGTAAAATGGAAGAAAATGTGCAAACATTTAGGAAACGCTCCCATGTCGAAAAATAAAGAGGATGTGCTATGATTATTAAGGACCAGTACTTCCTCTGTATCTTGCAGTTCTTTAAAGGTTTCTTGTTAAATTCATTTTCCTAAGATAAATTCAATAATATTTAGAGTTTTGTTTGGGTTCTTTTTGCATCTTGTTTGCTTCACCAGGCCAGTGGGTAGCCTTTACAATGGTTTTCTTTCGTAAAGAACTTGAAGCGCGATTGTCATTGAATGAACAATTTTAAATCAAGAGGGTTTCGTTTCGTAAGTCTTTTTTACGAAATAATTTTTTATCTTTAGGGGTGAAATACCTTCTCGCGAGGGCGGTTGATAGCCCGCGTAAACAATTTTGCGAGGGCGCTGGCGAGGGCCCGCGTAAAACGAAAAGGCCTGTTCATTCATTCATTTGAAATTGTATATTTTATATATAGCTGGCCGTAATTAGCTTCATATTGCTTTCCAACTTAAAAAATAAATTTAAAAATAGCCTTTAAATAATGGACTCATCGTAATAAACCCACAAACACAGCATTAGACGCTGTAATTTGTGGAAAGAAAACTGTTAACTCCTGTAAAAGAATAACCAAATTAACCTGTAACCAGGGAGAAAACTTTAAATCCTGAAAGAGAAGCAACAAATTAACCTGAAACCCTGAAATGACATAACAGAAAATAAGTTAATAATTAAAATAAATTATTATATATATAATTTGTTTTATTATTATTATCATTAATATCATATCATTACACTTCATACATATCATTATTATTACTATTATTATTGTCTGAATGCAGAAAATATTTCAAAATGCAATTATTTCTTATCCTCTGATTAAATTTCTGCTGTTGAAGTACTCTTCCAAGAAATTTTACCCCCTGCAAAATGCATCCGGTGCTGTCTGCACTCCAGTTCACACAAACAGAAAATTGTTGGACTGCTTCCACAGAGCTTTCGGATTTTCTTTCATCACCATTATTAAGTCAAATTGTGAAGATTAAAACCTGATTCCATTTGTGATCCATTTCATTCTATAAAACATACATTCATTCAACGTAACGTGTGAGAAGTTTTCTGACATTGTTGAATTTTTCGAGTGTCATCATCAACATCAACACAGCAAACACGCAATACGCACCCACTGAACAAAATTGCGTTCACTTCATATTTCACAAATAGTTTATGCCTAGGTACCATTTTCGATAATAAGAAATGAAAAAGGGAGAAAAATTATTTCACAAACCTTAGACTTTGAAGCACTGTCAGCCCGCTTCTTTGTATCGTCAGATGTTGATCCTTCTGAGCTCATCTCGATTCCGCTGTTGCTAGGCCCAAGTCAAAATCTATCAGGGAGGGCCTAATGACAAACAGGATCCTTATACTTGGATATCTGTGGTCTCCGAAGCATTTACCATTCCAAAAATGTTGTTGGATAATTGAAGTATCTTTCAAGCCCTACGAAGCCATTCTATACCAATAATTGAAGCGACTAGACGTCTTTTTGTCGCAATTTCGCCGGCCAGTCACTCCGACAGTAGTCTACTCCGACAGCAAATAGCGATTCTCTCAAACACATTCAGCATATTTTATTTGCGCATGCTCAGTTGATACGTGATTCAGCCCTTCAATGACCTTGCAATCTCCGTCCTCTTCGTTGACTTCGGAAGGGGGAACAATATTGTGGGCTTTTCTCTTTCCCGAAAAAATAAGTGGATACTTTGCCAGCGACAAGCAAAGTATCTCCTATTTTCTGCTACCTTTCACAGCTGAAAATGTACAAAAATTAAAGTGGACGCGAAATGACAAGTCTCTAGCCTAACTGGTGTCTGGGACACAGGCTATAAGTCTCGAGATTTGTTGAAAACAAATTACCAGTCACAGAGTCTTTCAAGGTATTTTCAGTCACCTGGTCCTCTCGTCAGTCACATCTTGAAAGCCAAATTCATTGCTCTAGCCAAATATTAGCCTGCGCGCAGACAATGGGTCTGCGCGCAGGCTAGCCACATATTGAATCTGCCAAGTCCACGAAAATAAAAGGTGCGCAAAGATCAAAGGGAATATTAGGTACAAACAATTGGCCAGTGAAGTGATTCGAATCCAACTTTTTACTATTTTCCAGCCTCAACGTAGAAAATTGCTGCCTGTCAGAGTAAGTTCGATATCACGAAGAAAGAATCGAAGGCACTATTAAATTTTTCTTGTTGCAGAACCAATCGCAAAAGACATTTCAGTTTTATGTAGCAAGGAACTTGTAACAAAACAAGTATAGTAGACAGCTTCTGAAAAACTGTTTAAGCTACAAAAGTGAGTTCTTCAAAACTTCAAGAAGTGCTCATACAGTAAACACCCGCGTATAAGAACCTACAATTTTGCAAGTAAGCATGGGGTCTTATACAATGAATACAATACAATGGACTGGTTCGTATAAAATGTTAGTCTAATTTGACAATTTCAGCCTCCAGGTTCTTATACACGGGTGGTTACTGCAGCACAAGTTTAATCACGGCGTCTTTCATGCTGCGTCTATCAACTAGTCGTAACGTCAATCTTCAGATAATCTCAGAAATGAAACCTTTTCTACAAAAAAACCAAACACAGTAATTTATGGAATATGGAACGGAAACAGTTTCTTACAGATGTAGTCAGATTTGGAATAACATACCTGCCGAAGTAAGAAATGCAAATTACTATTCCATGCTCCTGCAAATTATGCACCCAGAATATACCAAATCTGGGATACATCACATAGATTATCGTATTTCTCATTTTAGTTTACAAATATGTTGTATATTATATATATATTTTTCTTTTTCGTTATTGCTGTTCTGTTAGTTGGTATTAATTAGCTGATTGTATTTATTTATGATTAGAGCTAGAATATGTATCCAACGTTAAATAAAGTATCAAAATAAAAAAACGTACTACGTACCCTAAATGACATCGGCACGAAAATCCATAACCTTGTTAAAATCAACACTTCAGACGTTTCATACCGTGTCGCACGACAGATTTGCAGCATAGAAGTTACGGTCCTCTAGGCTTTCTGGCTTTCGACCCCAGAATCTGTATGCTCCCCGTATGCAGCGAGCAGCGTATTCAAGCAGTCCGAATAGCAGGGAATACTATCTTTTAACAAGCTAAAAGCAGACAAAATTAAAGAAAAGAGTACTTCTGTATTTCGAAACTGGTATTTATGCATTATATCGTAAGAACGTTATAAAAAAGTTACAATATCATGACAGTATACCGTCTTTCCCCAACTGCTAATAAGGACTGTGCAAAACCACAACGGCAAGCAACGTCTGACAAAACGCTATCTCATATCTCTCAGGGTGCGAGCCCGAAAACCTTCCAGATTCTTTCTCGCCATCCTTAGGGACAACTGAAGGTGAAGTTGCGTTTTTTAGCGCCAAGCGCCGGGATCGCAGAAGTAGAGAAGACCTAATCGAGTCCGCGACCCCTTGTCATGACGCTCAAATGGTGGGGCTCTACCTGGGATCGAACCCTGTACGCCTGACTGTTCTGGCTGCAAAGTCAGAGAATTACACCACTGCGCCACAACTAGCCTTAGCACTTCCTGCATTCTGTAACTTATACATTAATAGTATCTAGTCCTTATATGTAGTTTTTATCAAGACTCAATTCAGACTAATATTCTGAGAGATGAGCTAAATGACATTACCCTTGCTGTGGTTTCGCATGGCCCTCTAATAGACCATTTATGTAGCTATTCAGAATCAGGCATTGACTTGAAAGGTTCAACTGATCAGCGTGAAAGCCTTCATCACTATTTGCGTATATATTCGAAAATAAGTCAAACAAAACTTGAACTTTCACACAAAATCATGGGCGTTAAGAAACGCGGTAGTTATTCCTACAACATTTTTTTCCTCCCAGTGTCCCTATGCCCATGAAGGTTGTTGTTGTTGTGCCTGGTTTTCCTTGTATCCCTGTGTTCTGATTTGAGTGACTGTACAACAACAACCTTCACGGGCATAGGGACACAGGGAGAAAAAACTGTTGTAGGAACAACTACCGCGTTTCTTAATGCCCATGACAAAATGTGGACAACCAATGCTCGTTCCATCCTCTTGGAAAATAGCTAGAAGATCTATTGTAATGAGAACGCCTTCCGGTACAGGTGAAAACAGGTGCTGATCTAATATTATCCTTGCACCATTCCTAGTTGTTATTTTCTCAATTATAAATATGTTCAACTACGAAAGACGACATTAAAGGAAATCTAAGCATACAAAAGTGGCTCAAGCCACTTGCAGTCAAATTCTAGCCTATCAGATATCAGTATTTCCTGTTGACGTTGGTCAGTTGCTCAAATATGGTTCGGCACGTGTCACGGCCTATTGTCTTTGCATGGCTATTTTTACCAAAGGCTTATATATGACTAGATTCCCTTTAAGCTATTTTTAATAACGTTAAACAGATACAAGCTTCTTCCTAAATACACCAAGAAGAAATTATACACCCCTCATACCGAACAGCATTGGCGTCAAATCTCTAACACAGATTGTGAAAATGGTTATTGCATCTTTTNCACTATGCAAGGATAGCATACTATCGCCATCAAACAGCTGCACTTGCTCCTACTGCAAAAAGTTATGCCACTTCACCTTGTAGCTTTGGAGGGGAGGGCAGCTAATTCTCTTACCCCTTCTCTAGCCTGCGTGCAGACTATACTTTTCTTCGCGGTGGAAAACCCTTCTCCTGTTTCCATGAAAATCCTTATTTAATGAGATGAGAAATGTTGCTAGGGGACACCCCTCATATAATGGGCTTTGAGTTCAGTAAATAATTGATATGACGTTTCCATTCAAAGGTTGTTTGTTCATCAAGAGGTAATTGTCTCGCTCATTGTTAATTTTCTAAGCAATGTAAGGCATCTTTGGTAGGCCTAACTGTCTGACTGCATGCTGACTGTAAGGAATAATTCCGTATCGCAACAGTAATCACACAAGGCTTCTTGTCTCCTAGATAGCGTAAGACTTGACAGCAAATTGCACCTTATATCCAGATTTTAGAGTACTTGATATCCACTGTGACTGCAGGACTCCAAATGGTAAGAAACCTTCCTCACAGCTCGACAGCTTTGAAGACCCAAAACAAAAGCGGCCATTCAAGGATGAGAGCGACAGCATTATGTTCGCCGTGGACGTGGACAATCAACAATGATCAATGCACCCAAACATTTCAATGTTCAACAACAACAACTATCATGCCTGCGCACGTATTTCCTCGCCTTTTTCGTACCAAGATGTTCGGGCAAACACCGTTTTAAAACATCGAACTTCCAATTTGAGAACCAACCTGACTCTATTGTTGTCACTGAAACAAACCAATCATATTGGCCAAACGCTGTGACGTTGAAACTGCTCTGAAACGTGGACATCGGCTGAGCGAATGCATTTTAATATTTGCATGCGCAAATCAATAATTGAAATTAAATGAATTTACTTATCCCATGAGATAAACAAGCGGTTAGGTTCCCCTGCGATAAGTAAACTGCAGTACTGCATAGAATAAAGCCCAAGGGACTACAAGGTATATAAGCAAAGAACGAGGTTAAAGTTCACACATCGATAGTGATTCTGTAAGCTAGACTTACAACCCCACCCCGCCCTCCCCTCCTTCGGAGCCTTGATATTTTATGATATTTGATGATATTTGATGAGAGATTTTGTTTTTGGGAGCTCGACATCTAAATCGCTAGACTGACCATACTGTACTACAAGATGTTGTATCTTAGCGTTAGTTATAAAGTAGTGTTGATAAGTAAATAAAGTTATTTTTGTTTGAGTTAGACGAATTAGAAAATAACACCTCTTCATATTTCATATTTCATATTTGATTCATTTAGGGAGGGTTGCCCTTCAGCAAAGGCTGATTTCCTATTAGTGTTTATCTTTGTAAAAACTATGAGTTTCCGACTACTTTCCAATAATTGAAATTAACACCTCTGATTTCCTATTAGTGTTTAAAAACAACAAGTTTCCAAATAATTCCCAAAATTGAAATATGTAATTCCTCTGTAAGTATATTGTTATGGTACATTCATCATATGCAATAAGTTTTCCAAAGCTACAATTACAGTATGCTGCTCGTATAGTCTGATGCATTTCCTTACATCATAGTAAGGGACAGGCTTTTCATATCCAGAATGGTAGGTATGGTCTAAGCAGCCTCGGCCAGAGCCATTAGAATAGGTGAGACTCTGAACTGGGAAAGTGTCCGCTTTGATCAATAAAGAAATAACTGGCGATATACAAAACTTATGTTTGGTTTTTGCTTATCCATTACGACTCTATAAGTTGGCAGCATCAATACAAGACAATTCTCGTGAAGATTGTTAATATTTATCAACTGCTGAAAATCAAAATAGAAATTTTATTCCAAGAGTTCAACAAAGAATATGCCAAGCGAAAGGTTGTATTTTATTGTTAGAAGATCAACGTATCAATTCTTTCTATTCGAAAAGAAATGAAATATAACTGATATTTTGAGGAACGTACATAATAGAGAAAAGCTATTTTATTTCAAATGCTAAAATTCGAAGTTATAGCTTAAATTAAAAGAGACGAGAATTAGAAAAATCCAAACCTTGAGATCTCTTGCTAAAGTAACGGCAGAAGGATGAAATTTGGAAGTATTAAGTTGGGTTTTCAACTAAATCACATATTTTCGAGGAGAAATTCGTCTTTTACAATTTCAAACAAAGTCTATTCAAGGAGGGGATGTAATTCTGACCCATCGTGGAACAAAATTTTATATTTCAAATTACAAACATCACGACATCACACCACGGGGGGGGGGGGATTCTTGGCCAAATTTCGGATAGGGGTGTGCCACGAGCATCTTCAAAATGGTACCGTTGGTTAGACTAATTTCTAGGCCAAAAGTGCCATAATTTGCCGTTTTCTAGGCTCAAATCACCAAAATTTCGCCTTCTCTAGACCAAAATCGCCAAAATTTGGGGTTTCTAGACACACTTTAAGAAAATTTGGCCTTTCCTGGACGAAAATTGCCAAACATGATACCCTTGCCTAGACTGGCCAAGACTAAAATTGCCAAAAAGCATACCCTTGGCTAGACTAGGAGTCCGAGAAAGTATACCCTTGAGCGCAGCACATCCCCAGGAACCTTTACTATGGAAGAACCCCCCCCCCCGTGCACAAAACAAGCACCTTGTTGAAGTTTATCGTTACACTTTGTAGTCCCGGGCAAATGCTTAGATTGCTTTCGTACTTTCCATCAAGAAAACTGAATGTATTTGGAATCAGTGTTCATTTTGAAGCATTTTTGTGCAGGAACTACTGCATTAGATATTTTAGCTTTGTATTTCGGCAGCCGTAAGTTGTTGTTTCTACGTTTCGCTGTTTCCAACAATTGCATGCAGCCCCAACTCTCCTCCGCAGCCTCAAAGGTCCACCGCAAAAGAAGGCGTTTTAAGGAGGAGTGTTGACGCTGCGCGCAGGCTACTAAACTGCGTTACTAAGCTATATTACTAAGCTTACTTTAAATGAATTGCCAAGGCTACTCTAAATTGATGATGATGTTGATGAAACAAATGAAGATGACGATGATGATGGCGATGATCTTGCTCTTAGTGAAATTATTCATTGCAGTTTGACATTGAGTCGCGTTTACAAAGCTTAGCTTCTCAGTGTCCTAAAAACTACCTTCGGATGCTAGGTAGCAATATAGAAAGCGTTTACAAACTTTGTTTCAACTTCGTTCGAGAATGCACAATTTTCCCGTGTAAAAACGTTAATCTTCAATACTTACAATCACCACGAAGCGTTTGTTTACAACCGCTGATGAATTTTAACGAAATATCTGAATTTCTGGCAAAAATGTTGAAGTATAGACTACAAACTGCCCAATGAGAACTACCGGGTATGTCAAAAAGTCCCTTTATGCAAAGTTCCCCTTTCTACCCCCAGAAGACTAAATGAAACACAGACAGTTATGTACCCTTGGCTGCCAGACCCATATATAACCTAAGGGAAAGTGGATTACATGTCTTTGCATGTCTTTCTTACAGGGTGGGTCTGGTACCAAAGGGTGGCAGTTGTTGTGCTGTCATAAAATTATCTCGACTGTCACTTGAATAGTATATTTGGCACTGAAGAGTACACATGAAGCAGTAAACACTGAGCGTCCCTATACAAGTCCCCAATTTGAAAAAAAAAAATTTGAGTATGAAGCCACTTAAAAAAATTCTTTTTTGGCAAGTAGATCAAGAACCAAAGTATTTCCCAGCTGTAGCTTATCGTTTTAATTGGTTTAGAAATTAGCAAATTTGGTTGTTTTAGGGCTAGCTGGTTTTGCAGCATACTGCATAAAAACAAAGATGATTAACAGATTAAATTCTTTGTGTATATTGAGCATCAAACTTGGTCATAAGCATCAGCAAGAAACGAGCACTATCATTGGAGACTTTAACAAGGCCTAAAAATCTCAAAATTTTGGCTCTAAGTCTTTACAACGTTACTTAAAAAGTATGGCTTAAAATAAAGTTTTTCAAAGTGTCATTTTATATCCTTTCAATAACGAGAACAAACATTTTATTTCCTTTAAAGTTACTTGGATCATTGACGATACAGATCAAAAAGAAATTTTATAGACAGGCTTATGGAGCCAAGTGAAGTAATCTATGCATAGGACAAAGAAAACGCCTACACATGGCATTGTTTCTTTAGCTACACAATGTCCATGCACGTGTCGAGATCCTCAAATAAAATAGGCTGATTATAGACTACACAGACCCCTTCCGCGCGGGAATAATATTTCCGAAGTTTTGGTGATTTCTAAAATGGGAGTACATTTTTGGGACACACACCCGGTAGTTCCGCTTCACGCTGTCTACTATGTAAGAATCTGCGGGTTAAGCTTCATCAAGCCCAGCATTTACCAAAAATGGCTCACTTGAACAAATGCGACTTGGCTGCCTTTGAAAAAAGTTGTTGTTCTGATACATGACATAGTTTTTGATATGTTCATCTCTAGCAGTAGAATCAATAGACTCTCTTGAGTTGAATGCCACTTGACTCATTGGAAAAGAACATTCTGATTGACCTTCAACAACAGACTGGAACGTGCCCTGGAAAATGAAAAAAAAGAAAAATTTCAGAAATCACTACAGTTGCTCGAAATGAATACTCTGTTTTTTAAATACAAAAGAATTGTTTTCAATTTTCTTCAAACTTATTACGGAATATTGGTTCCTTTATTTATTGCTGCTTGCTTAATAATTATTAACGAGCGTCATTTCTATGGGTAACAGGGTTTATTCTGGGGGGTGCCAAAAAGTTCCTTGCCTATTGGACAGTCTATAGAAAATAAACTACCCATCCTATTTTCAAACGTCTAAACAGTGGCCGAGAAAATATTTACTTCCAAGGAGCCTGCAGTAAAAGTTGCTCAAAATAAATAAACTTTACTGCACATCAGGGCATCATGAGCCTACGTCAAGAGAAGCAACGAAAATCTTTTTAGTTACAAAGAAACAGTGCAAACAAATATTGATCTGTTTGGTTGTTATGACTTAAACAATCATTTTTAAGCATGATAAAGTAAAATGTTTGTTAAGAAGAAAAATGTTCTGTGGCCTAAAAACCACCAAAATATTTCCTGTGAGTGGTGTTCCCGTGCTCCTGTACTTTCTCGATTCTGCGTTTGAAGACTGACTTAGGCATATAAATTTGATTTGACAATGAAGAATTTAGAAACAAGGTCCAGCAGATACTTTCCTGTGGCCTGTCAAATAGCCAAAGAACGTTTTGAAACACTCCTATTACGCGAAATTGTCCTATAAAACATAATTCCCTCTTGTTCTGCCTGAAAAGATTCAATTCAATTCAGTTCAACTTTTTTCATATATAAAAAGATCTGTATCCATACGACCAAAGTAAAGCATAGCCTATCTAGCTTTGGCCGTTAAATTAAAATGTTGTAAAAAAGAAAAAGAAGTATGAGTATATATCTAATATTACAGCATTGTCGAAATAGAGGTACATAGATGAAAAATCAATTGTTCATACAATGATAATTCTGATGTAAGGCATTTATAATTGTTGGTATTTCGCTATTTTTTTACGATTTGTTACGATTTGATCGAGTGTTTTAGGCCCTGTCTCAGACATTTCGCAACCAAAGATTTTTGGGAAGTAGAATTTACCTATATTTTCAGTGCTCATAAAAACACGAGAAAAATCGCAAAAAATACTTTGTCTTTTCGGCTATCAAGCAAAATTTGATTCATTCAAATTTATCCAGTACTCTAGGTACTACGAATTGTCAAACGCCTGAACCTTTTTGGCGCACCCGGCGAGGGGGATTTCACTCCCAAAAGCTCTCGTA
Source organism: Aurelia aurita (assembly GCA_004194415.1). Classification (NCBI taxonomy): domain Eukaryota; kingdom Metazoa; phylum Cnidaria; class Scyphozoa; order Semaeostomeae; family Ulmaridae; genus Aurelia; species Aurelia aurita. The sequence continues at coordinate 236,707 of REGM01000013.1, forward strand.
CATCTTTGGGGAAAATCCTTTTGTTTTCAAGAAAAATCCATCAAAGATCCTTAAAATCCTTTTGTTCTGAAAAATCTCATACGCCTTTTTGAAAGAGTGAAATGGCCCTCGGCACCCGGCATATCTATCTGATGGTACTTACAAAATTAACCTCAGAAGGATCGTTCTAATCAACCATATGATATTGTTAATAATACCTTCAAATAATAAAATAAGGAAAATTTGTTGGCCCCTAAAGGCCCATTTCCACTTCATTCGCAAATCGCATGCGATCTTTTGTTTAAAATTCGCATGCGAACGTTCGCAAATCGCATGCGAACGTTCGCAATGCGATTTTGACCTGTTCGCAATGTTTGATTTCTTGGGAACGTTCGCATGCGAACCATTGTCCCGGATTGAAGGCAGCCAATTACAAAACAACTTTGCGAAACGAAGAGACAAAGGGGACAAGCGCTATCAAAAAGAGATAGATTTCATTGGCTGGATAAACAATTGAAATTCGTGCGAACAACTTTGAAGTGTGTATTGAATTCGCATGTGTTCGGAATTCACAATTCGCAAATCGCATGCGTTTTGCGAATTGCGAATGAAGTGGAAATGGGCCTTAACAGGGAAAAGGAAGAATGCAAAACATGAAAAAGAATACAAACCTTTTTACAGCTGCTTGGAAGGCAACCCGTATGATGAGTCTTGGATATGTTAACAGCACCACTCGTGATTGCATTGCACAATTCATTACTGACAATCACCTCGTTTCTTTCAGGCAAAACATCTCCAAACTGATATTCCTGAGCACCCAAGATTCGCATTAAAAGTGGCCTCAGTTTCTCACTCACACCTTCGCCAAAGTTGAATGAATCCGTAATGTGGGCGATGTGTGGCTCCTGGTTGAAGTGTATTGGAAGACAACTGGTCCGCCTTAGCTTCCCCGAAAATATCAAATTTCTTATCGCGCTCTCGTGAACTTTAAATGCATTCTGCGATATCTCACTCGTGTCTAGAAATAACAAAATAAAACTGTTTGCATCCAAGTTGATATGTTAGCTACACAAATATCATCAGCTTATAGGAATTCAATGAATATTTTGNTCTTCCAGAAAATTAAGAAATCTACTATAGGCGATAAGATGCCAATTCAAAGTTAAGAAACTTTTCGAATTTTTGTTATGAGTTGCAAAGTGTTTTTAAACAGAAAACGTATTGCCAACCCAATTAATATTAAAAAGTATGATTTTTGTTTATGATTTGGTTGATTCTTTTAAATCTTGGTTCAAAAAGTGGTCCTCGATGAATTTTGATAAGATGTAAAAGTCAATTTTATGGAAATTTAAGAAACTCCGCAAGAAACTTTTACTATAAAAAGTGGGCCCTAAGTTAAGAAACCCTACTACAAAAATCAGAGCCAATTTTTTTACAAAAAAAAGAGTGTATATTACCTCTGTAATAGACCATAATGATGCAGCCTGCTTTGTCAAGATGCTTTAAAATGAACTCATCCCTCCCCCCAGCATCATTAACCAATGGTTGGTTTACCAAATCAAGAATACATTCACAACTATTGTCATGAAGAAACTGACCAAGTTGCATAACAAAAGTTTTGATACATTCACAACCATCAGGATAGACAATGAGTACATTCTTGCAATGCGTTGTGAAGGAGATTTCTGAAGGTTCTATGAAAAAAGCAAGATATCAGTGTCATCAAATATCGCTATAATGAAGTCAGAACTGTTTATACAAAAGCGAAAAAACCAGTGTCGTAAACAGAAAGAGTTTGTTTTCTCATTCGAACTGTTCAAGTAACTCTAATGGGTCCACGCCACTTAGCTCGAGGTTATTCTCCAGGATTTTGTAGCATAAGTTCCAAATATTTAAAAAGGTCGGTGTAGAATTCTGTGACCTATTTCTTTGAATGGAATGGCTTGAAAGGAACTTTAGCTACTTTGTTATAATTCTACCGTTGGACTTTTCAGAAATCTTCAATATTTTCAGAATTAGAGTGAATTCGAAAATATTCAAGATTTCTGAAAAGTCCAACGGTAGAATTATAGAAAAGTAGCTAAAGTTTCTTTCAAGCCATTCAATTCAAAGAAATAGGTCATAGAATTTTACACCGACATTTTTACGCCAAGTTAAAGATTTGGAACCAATGCTGGATTTTGTGAAACAGTCTCAGAGCTGTGCTGAAGAAAAATATTTTGTATTCATTTGCATTTTTGCTTTGATGTCTAAACGAAATGGAGGAATGAGCTATCATCAATGCTGTCAACGATAAATCTAATTTCACGTTGAAAGATTTTCGGTATGTTTGTTTCTTCAAGACCTTGAGACGTAGGGCCTGTTTATATGAGGCGGGCTGGCCCGTTAGCGAGCTGGCTCACTTCGAGCCAGCCCGATTTTATATGAGAGATTCGATAATGAGCCAGCTCGGCCGTTGGCGCCAAATGTCTGTTGTGCGCGTGCGTTATGAAGTCGTGCGTCATCATCTGATCTGCTCTGTTGTGCGCGTGCGTCATGACCTAAGTCGTAGGGGTCACAGGCGGGCTGGCCCGTTTATTGCTTTTATATGAGAAAAGTCAGCTCGTTTGACGCGGGATTCCGGTACTCGATAAACGAGATCTCGGCACAACGGGCCAGCCCGACATACATATAAACACAAAATGATGTTTACAAAGCTGGGACCAGATATGTAGGACCTCGGCTGAAGGCGAGCCAGCCCGCCCCATATAAACAGGCCCTTAGCAGGAGTCTTGTTTCGCATTGTTAGCAATGCTCTCCTGAGGAGCAAAAATGATCATCCTGATTTTAAACAGTTTGTGCATGAGTCCTTGTTGAGCGGTGGTGGGTGGTTGTTGTTGTAGTTGTATAGAAATGCAAAGGGCTCTTGTTAATTTCATTTCATCTCATTCTTAATTATTTAACCACGGTAGCCCCGTCAGTCCATAGAGACTGCCTTACAGGGGGCCGTGTGAAAAGACTACGAACTAAAAACCTAATTTATGGATTGTGTTATCTAAATTAAATAGCAATAAATAGAAATAAAAATGCTCATAACAAATTAAACGAAACTAAATCAAAAGAAAAGTGAGATCAAACTCTCTACAATGTCTCTTTTAAGGTTTCTTTTATGAAGGAAAGGAAGGAAGGGGAGGGGGGGGGGGGTGGATGTTGGACATCCGAGCTTAGTTGGTTCCATTTTTTTTTCATTTCATTTTTTTCCATTTTAAAATTATTATTTATCCACGGTAGCCCCGTCAGTATGACTGATTTTCAGGGGGCCGTGCCAAAAACTTTACAAATTAAAAATCTACAATTAATACTAATAGTAAAAAGAAACTTAGGCCCGCGCTTAGCTTAGTAGGCCCACGAAATGAAACATACTTCTGCCCATTAGACGTTTTCAAAAGAGGAACACGCAAGTCATTTTTAAGCCTCGTTTCCATATGACCGTTCGTGTCGTTCCCGTCACTGGTAAATTTTTCAGCGACACGTACGACAGGAGCGGTCGAATGGTTTCAAATGGCGCTGGGATCGCTGACTTTTTGAAAAGTGGTTTCCATTAAAAAATTTCGATCGCTGGCAGTCGCTCGCGTCGCTGAGAAAGAAATTGTTTTATCTCAGCGACAGGGTGCGTCGCTCGCGTCGCTACGATCGGTGGCAGAAAAAAGTGATAGTTTCCATCAAATCGTTCGTGTCGCTACGGTCGCTGTTACTTTTTTTCAGCGACGGGAGCGACAGGAACGACCATCTGGAAAACAGGCTTTAGTCTCTGTGAACTATGAGCTGAGTTCTTTATGAACGGCTTGGACAGATAGTCGCAAGCGAATATAAATGATACTTACCAGTGGGTATCTCGCTTGAGGAATACTCGTGCTCTCCCCTGTGTTTGTAACAGTTTCTTATGAGCAGCTTTCTTCGTTTCACAAGTACAATAGTGATTGAGACTATCATAACGATGGAAATCAGTGCAACGATGATAATCACAGCTGCAATGTCATTCGGCGTGCGATTTGACAGTCGTGGTGTGGATGAAACTTTGCCTGCAATTAACAGCACACATTTTTAAACCACTACAGAGACGTAGGGGGCAGTAGGCACTGGAGGCGCGATGCCCCCTTCGCTAACGTGACCTATGTTAATCACAGAGTGCGCTTTTCTTAAGTCACGAAAGCGTTTTTACTAGCAGGAATATTCTCTGGTTTCAATATCTTATTTTCTTATGGTTCGTTGAAACAATACAGTAAACACCCGCGTATAAGAACCTTGTGGATTAAAAACCTACAAGCTGAAATTTTCAAATTAGACCCCCATTTTATGAGAACCCATTGCATAAGATAGGTGTGAGATATTCCTCATCCTTGCACCGCTCCAAAGCAGCCCAAGCCAGCCTCTGTGATGTAGCTAGCGTGTTTTTTGGCATTAATAGGCGTTTTTGGAGATACCATTAACAACTGAACCGACCACTCAGAAAATTTCCTGGGGCATAACAACTGCCAAAAAAATTTGCTGGGACCGGTGCTCAGATTAGCCGACATTTTTTCAACCTCTGATGCAGATTATAAGAAATGCTGATTATTATCCAGATAAGATCAAAGCACCCACTTTCTTTTCACAAATGCTAACGCATATAGCTATAAAGTCTGTCTCAAATTTGATGTCACGGGGGATTTGCGATAACGCAAAATTGCTCATGCAAAATTCTTCAATTGTGTTTATTCACGGGCATTTTCACGTGACATAAATTTGAGACAGACTTCAATTCAAAGAACGAATCCGAGGTTGTTTGAAATGATGTCATAAAGCCTCGTTCAGGTTGAATATGACGTTACTTCGCACCGACTTTTGAGCAAGATGACGTCACTGCACACTAGCGACTCATTTGAAATCTCAAAAATCTTCATAAAATCTTAGAAATCCCAAAGAAAATCCTAAGAATCTTCGAAAATCTAACAAAAACCCAGAAATCTCTCCCAGCAAATGATAGGAATTCTCAAAAAAATCTTTCGAAAATTTTTTGAAAATCTCAAAAATTGTTTAAATCCTCACAAATAAAATCTTGCAAGATCTTACAAAATCTCCAAAATCTCTGAATATTTCGATAAATTTTGAAATCTCAAAAATCTCAAAATCTCAAAAGGTCTTAGAAATCTTAAAAAATCTCTGAAANGAATCTTCGAAAATCTAACAAAAACCCAGAAATCTCTCCCAGCAAATGATAGGAATTCTCAAAAAAATCTTTCGAAAATTTTTTGAAAATCTCAAAAATTGTTTAAATCCTCACAAATAAAATCTTGCAAGATCTTACAAAATCTCCAAAATCTCTGAATATTTCGATAAATTTTGAAATCTCAAAAATCTCAAAATCTCAAAAGGTCTTAGAAATCTTAAAAAATCTCTGAAAATCTCAGAAAAAATCGCAAAAATCTTTTAAAAATCTGTAAAATCTCAAAATCTCGTACGCTATTTTTGAGTGATTTGCCCCTCGGAAAAGAGTACTCTGTACCTTAATAATAAGGACAAACTGAATCAGAGGAAAGAATCTTTAATACCTCCGCAAGAGAACACTGCTGATTTGAACTTTCCGACGACAGTTCGACTAGGAGACATATCATTAACCTAGGGAAGAAAAAACCCTTCATTACATAAAAAATGTAGTTAAGGATAGAAATTTCGTGAAAGGGAAAAATCACATGTGCGGCATGAAGGAATTTTCGGAGGATTAAAACTCTATATAAGTCGTATTCTCAAAACAACATTAAAATACTGTCTTCTGTATCACATCTAAATGTGGACTGGAAAGAATGCTATTTCGTTCAAATGGTGTCTGAAGCTTGAAAGCCGGGTAGGTTTACAGATCGGAACCAGTGTAAACATAATAAAATCACAAAGGTATCGTACAATATCTTTGGGCGATTGGTTAAAACAAATATAATGAAGATTGGTCCTTAAGATTGGTTCCAACTAGGCTTTAATTCGCGTTAAAGAACGCCAATCAACCAGCGTCCTTTGCGCGCTTCACTTGTTGCATTTCGACTGCGGCGGCCAATTTCATATGACAACATTCTCTGCAAAGCGCGACCGCAAAGGATGCTGGTTGACCGGCGTTCTTTAACTCCTGCTAAACCAGGTACGCTTGTACGCTACATCGTGTTTTATTTTAAACCCTAATGGGAATGCCCTCTTTTAAATTAAGGCAATTAATTCAACGCCTGTTACGGCGTTAATTTGGAAGTTGAAATAAAAAAGTTTTGCTTCCAACTTTGAGATTCCATTTGCGCTAACTGGCGTTAAATATCTTGTGTTAAATTAGAAGAGGGCGTTCCCATGGACCCAATCGGCGAAGGTTTGTTTTACCCATTTCATTCAAAGATCCTGTGCTCCACATGATCATTTACCATCTCACAGTGACTTTCATACTGTATGAAAATGATTTTGGCCTAGCAATCGCGATGTTGTATTGTCTTCACGATATTTAAATGAACGTTGCTATGGTCCCTTTTGAACCAAAACAACGGAGCATTCTGAAAATAATTGAAGGGTTAGGAAAGCTTTGTTCCTTGTAGCTATTTATGTCTCCATTATTGTGTGTTCAAAATACATTGTTTACGGCTAATGTGATGTTTTGGTGGTTCGCACACGTGCAAAGGATCATGGGGAGCACAGGTATTTAAAGTCATGTGACTATACTCTCGGGAAGTTTGAGTATTATTCCACTTTTTGCATTCATGGCACGAGTTTTCATGGCATGAAATATGTTAAAGAAATCAAAAGATCTTCAATCACGAGAATGATCACTTGACATGAAATGAGTGTAAACAATCCTTAGCCGATCAGGTCTAATAGGGAAAGTAAACGCGATTTTCCCATTGAAAAAGTGGATTTTTGGCGAAAACATAAATTGTTCGAATTCTTGTGCATACGCTTGCAATAGACGTAAGGTATGAAACGTATTCGGGCTTACCATTAGGATATAATCAGTGTCCCCTTCCAGATTAGTGACTCTTGTAACTTCCTTTCCCTGCAAAAATTAATGTATACAAATAAATGATCTTCTCTGAGGCTTAAACTGTACCAGGTGAGTCACAAAAATGTTTAGACGTTTGTGAGCCTATATTTTCTAACTTCTTAACAAATTCTTTTAAACATATCCCTTAAGTTAGCATGTCAAACAATGTATTGGGCAAAATCGATCCACAAACAATTCATGAAAATGCCTCAACTCCTCGACCAAATTTGTAAAAACAATCCAGCCCCACAGCTTTTGCAGTCAAACTACGCCTACTTATCAGAAAGTATCAAACATTTTTTTTTCACAGCAAGAGCCTGCTCAGTATTCTTATACACTTCGGAGTCTCTTGCGGAAGGGACGTTAAACTATGAGTCCCAAGCCTGAATGCGGCATGCATAGTAGGACTAAATTAGCTGTAATATAGCTAGAAATCTTTCTAGCGTACTTAAAGAGAATCAATGGATATAAAAGCGCCGCGCGGAAGGGGTCTGGGTATTCTATTACTAGCCTATTGTATTTGATGATTTCGACACGTCAGTGGATATTGTTTAGCCAAAGGAACAATAGCGTGCGTAGAAGTTTTCTTTGTCCTATTTATAGATGACCTCCACGTAGCTCCGTTGATTCACTTTAAAATAAAGTAATGAATGAAAAAAAGTGATTTTCAAATGCTGTAACGGTTCCATCTAATAGATCTATGTCAGTTCCAAAACAATTATTTTGATATGCGAGAATGGAATTGAAGAGAAGATAAGAATCAAAAGTTGATACCTCAACAATAAAGCTTCTGACAACTTTGCTGCTCTTTGCGTCTACCAATTTGAACAATGCCCTGTGAGGTCTTGATATGAAAGGGAAATCACCTCTTTTCCAAGAAGCAGTGACAGTACCATTGGTGCAGTTTGACAAATTAACGCGCGGTAGGTCACCTACAATTGAAAAAGGAAATTATACAGGTTACAATACCGACGACCAGAAAATATAATTTTTTGAAAAATCACAAAATTTGATCAAGTTTTCGACTTCTTTTGGTACGATCACGTCAAAGGCCACACTAAATTCAGAGCTGACAGTTGTTTAATATCTTTATATAAATTTTTATGCATTATTATGCGAAAATTTTCTATTGAGTGGCGTTATAGCTTCTATCACTGTTATACACATTCGAAAATCCCTCAAATTTCTGCAAAGTGTACACAAATATCGTTCGATCCAGACTCCTTTGTGCAACAGCTAAAAGTTCAATTGCAGAAAAAGGGATTTTAACGGCCGAGTAATCAAGCCACGATGTTAAAAAAACAGACGGAAAAATTTGCAATCTTTTACCTAGCTGAAACTTAGGTACGTAACTCGGACGTTGTGCACGCAAAAAGGGGTTTCTAAGAGACGAAATGCGTGTCTTTCCAATGAAGAAGGCAATATCTAAACATCTGCCTCCTAATTTTGATTTATTTCATTCAGAAGCTGAACAGTACGCATTAACAAATCTCTATCTTTTTGTGTGAAATTCAAACATTTAAAGCTCCGCTTTTGAATCACATAAATGCAAACTAGAAGAGAAATGTTTACATATATCGTTCTTCTTTCGATGCATATTCATTTCTTCTCTTAAAAACCCCTTTTCGCATGCACAAGGACAGAGTTACCTACAAATGTTTCAGGGCAAATTTGCGATCTGCTTTGTTTACGTTGTGGCTTGGTTAATTGACAGTTGAAATTCCTTTGTCTGCAATCGCTGATCGCTTTTAAATGGCGTGTCAATCAACGCCAACTGATGCTATTGTTACGAGATCTGCCCTTGTTCCGATGGAGGGTTTATGTGGTCAAAATAACAAACAATTTGAGACCATCTATTCTCAGCAGGTGAAGAAACTAAAGACTTTCAATATCGCAATTAATACCCCATTCACACTGGCAAGTTAAACGAGCTTAAAATAAACCAGGTTATTGAATGCTGCGTTCTAAATGGTCGATCCAACAAATCGAAGGCATTTGATTGGTTAAATGGGTTAGACAAAGCTGGTTCAACTGCTTCAGTGTGAATGAGGTATAAGTTTGAATGAGTCATGACACAATTATCTACATGACACTTTTTGGCTCACGATTCCCATGTTTGCTCAATGATGGCCTTCATCTTCACTACTGGGGTGGAATGTTAAAAACCTTTCAAAAACGAACCTTGACAAAAGAAGGCCTTTGAAGATTTTGATACACCACTTCCTCCGTAGAATATCTGAAGTGAAAAATTTGAAAAATGTATGAGCAACCATTTGACAAAAGAAGATAGAAAACCCCGAAGGACTAGCGGGGATGGACTTCTGAAGTGGTGGCAATCTTAAATATCAAGACTCTTGCAATTACCCGGCTTGATCAGAGGGAGTACTCTGTGGCAACTGGCTTACAAACAGCGCTGAAAAAATACGCGAGGTCACGAAGAAATCTCGCAGAAAAGTTCAAAGAAACAAAATTTTAGATCGAAACGAAATTTCTTATCACTAGGGAAACGACAGAACGAGAGAAAAGGAAGGAGAGGGAAGGACAAGGAGGAAAGATAAGGAAAGAAATTTGCAACAGAAGAGGTGGAAAGAAATTTCAGTGAAGGAAAATTAGAGGCAGATGAGAGAGGAAGAAAAGAATCACTTTCAAATGCACGCCAGTGACATAGACAGGAAATTTTGAAATATTGACACAAAATCACAGGAAACTAGGGATTTTTCCAGCACATCTTATGAAGAGCATAACATTGATTTCAGAATCATTTCGAAGATAAACGGTGTTCTAATTCCTCAAAATTTCACTGCAGCTTCTTTTGAACTTTCTTCTAGTAATTGAACATTTTCTTTTTCATTTTTCATTTCATTTTAAATTCTTTTGACACAAAAATCCCATCAGCTAAATAAGTTTTAAACAATATACTAATGCACAAGCGCTATTAAAAGAACTATAATCATACTTTAAAGTTAATGCTGTTCTCCTAGGGGGTCGTATTTGTAGTTGTTTTCAGCTCATCAAATGAAATTTAACTGTTTTTCTAATCAGAGGAAGCTCCCTAATATTTATAGGAGCATCATTCTAAGCCTTTGGAGCTTTGTAAAAAAATCTCTTTTTAGGACGTTCCAGATTAGACTTTGGGATTTGAAGATCCTCACAAAACATCGCTCTTCACTGTGATTTGATAAGCTTTGTAAGACCAGTTTTACGGCAGCCCTTAGGCTTTAACAATGCTTTGAACAACAAGGCTTTAGGCATTAACTGGAAGAAATTGTTGGCCATTGCAAGAGAACAGAAACGAAGTGGTACTTACCCTGACGACATACGGTATTCCAACACGTAAATCTTTCATCACAGCAAACTTGGCAGTCTGCAATTGGAGCAAAAAGAAAGTTATTTCGTTACATCTTACATTCACTACAGATCCGTGAAAACACAGCTATTATCATTTGATGTACTCTCGGTGACTATAAAGACTCCCGAACAACAATCAGTGCTTGGTAGGCGCATGTGGACTTCAGTGGCGGACACTTTGCCAAATATTGGGAGGGGGGTGAAGCTATTGTTTAGTTTAAAAGCATTGTTTACTTCAATTATTTTCAAACAAAAGGTCTTTGTTTTACCCAACATTGGGGGGGGGGCGACTACACCTCCTCGCCCCCTAGTGTCCGCCACTGGTGGACCTTCTGCATAGCAGCAGAGACATAGACTTATGATCTTTGTCCTAGTTATCGCTACTACTACCTTAAGCACCACCTCCCTACCGCTCAAACCAAACTATTTTGCGAGGTAGGGAGGTTTCTGCTACGCAGGCCTCGGTTCTGTTTGTTTTGCTTTCTCTCGGCGCGCAAAGGCTCGTGGATAGCAATGGGTCTTCAACGCGAACATGCATCTTGGGGCACAACAATAGGGAATTGTTTGTAGCTCTGGTTTACGCTTAACATGTGCCATGATTCAACTTTTGACTGTTTGAGATTTCTTTCACAAGAAAGTAATTCCTCAGGATGTATTAAACTCACAAGTCCTCAAGCATTATTATTCACGTACGTACTATTCCTCATGTTAAGGTTTGCTATTCCAGTGACACCATGCAAAGCACTAATGTTGTTCAATAGTCTTTGATACTGGAGACTTTGATAGCATACGAAGGTGTTGTGGCGCAGTGGCGTAATCCTCTGACTTCGCAGCCAGAACAGTCAGGCGGACGGGGTTCATATCCCACCAGCACCTCTTGCGTCATGATTGTGCAAATGGTTATTATCTCTTTCTTTGGATTAACTGGCTTGCAGATTTGTGAAATCTTCATTAATTTCNGCTATTCAAACTGCAATTATGATTAAACCTCGTTTGTATGAAAAATACCCTCGTAATGAATCCGAATCAAAATTTATGCGGATCACCTGCGTTTACACGGTGCAGAGGAGAACTGATCCGATACAAAAGTGATCCGATACAAAACGAGTTCGCTTTCGTAGCAGGATCAAAATTGATGTGGATAGCGGAGCAGAAGTGTATCGGATCACTTCGAGCTCGTGTAAACGGCAGGCTGATTCGCAACACTTTTTGTATCGGATCAAAAGTGATCCGCTACCGTGTAAACGGGGTCTTAGATAGCATACGAAGGTGCTGTGGCGCAGTGGCGTAATCCTCTGACTTTGCAGCCAGAACAGTCAGGCGGACGGGGTTCATATCCCACCAGCACCTCTTGCGTCATGATTGTGCAAATGGTTATTATCTCTTTCTTTGGATTAACTGGCTTGCAGATTTGTGAAATCTTCATTAATTTCAAAGTTATGACGTCTTTTTATCGCAGACGTATTCTGATGCAACAAACGAAGCCACAATAAAAGTCAGAGAGAGCGTGTTACACTTCTTCACAATACATTCATAACAGTAAAGAGAATTGTGTGCTAATACATATTATCAATTTTTCACCAAACACTTACCTGATTATACTGTTGTTGGTTAATGCAAGGGCCACCCTGATTTCCTGCTAACAGCATAACATAATAGTTTTTAAATGGAGCATCTTGTGGCTTTTCCAATGTTATATTTACCGTTCCATTTACACATGATGAAGTTGTAATATGCTTTGGTAGCCCTGAATGAAAATAAGCAAGAATAGTGCTTAAAAATCAGAAAGAAATGATAAAACAGTCTTTTTTTAGTGAAATTTCAGTCTATGAGTTATTAAAAGGGGAAGTTTCCAAGATGTGGGTTTTGGGTTTCAAGAGAATCACTTGCACTCTCGAGTCCACGTAGGACACCTTATTCCAGACCCCCCCCCCCCCGTTTATTAATTTTGAGCTTCTTGAAATGTGAAACATGTCAAATCATCCTTCCTGAATGTGATTCGAACGGTATTTCTCTTTCTAATAATTTTTCCGTGATTCTTAACTTGTTTTGATATTCTTTACAGTCAAAAACACTCGTTTGTTCCCAGCCCCCCCCCCGTTTAATCCGGACTCGAGAGTAGGTAACGATTGAATAATATTAGTCTGGGAGAAGTTTTCAAAAATGTATAATAAAAACAAGTAAAATCAAAAATATGATATCTTACTGCAATCCCAAGGTTCACGTTCGTTTGACTGCTTGTACATTTCACACTTATCTGAAAGGAAAATAATGAGGATCATTTCACGATCTAAGAAAAGTAAAGGATAGATCATGCAATGGAGATTTAAAAAATAAAAATTTCGATTCAAGGTTGAGATGTTAACTTTGATCTGCTATCACTTCCATAGCTAGCCGAAATCCCAAATTATAGCCAGCAATTTTTGTCGATTTTCGGTCGCCTCCTTCTCGCGTTATAAGCGATTTCATAAAAATTCTTAGTCTGGAAATAGCCTGAATCGATCAAAATATATCGATTACATTTTCTAAAATCTGATCCAGATGAGACAATAAGGAACCTCTTGGAAATGAATTGGTAATTAAGAAGTGGAATTGGTTATGATCAGTTGCACGATCCTTGCACAATTTTTAGTGTTGCTTTTACAAATTCAGAAATCTTTACTTTTAATAATTTTAATAAACTCTTTGCGTTGATAAAAATGTAATTGTTTTCCCTATGTCATTTCGAGTTCCCTGTTTGTGATATCTGATGGATGATTTTCGAACAATTTAGGACGTTTCCAAGTCAATAATTTTCAAGAAATCGCTCATTACTCGGGAAATAGGCTGCTGAAAAATCGACAAACAATTGTCAAGTATTATTTGGGATTTTCACCAAAGATTAATTCATCATTTGTCAAAATCGGCCTTGTGCACAATTTATCATGGCCTGTCAAAAGTGGATAGATTTTTTGGCGCACCCAATATGAAGATTGCTTTAAAAAGCGAAACAATCATGAACAATACAGTATACCTGGGATGTCAATTTCCACATAAGTACTACTCTTATCCATGTTGTGATAAGAAGGCAAGCTGACGATCGTAATATTGTAACGTCCCCCAAATAGTAAGCCATGTTTCTTGTATGATAACTGGGTCTAAAGGAGAGAGACAAGGTATTGCATCAAATAACAATGTGGCCTCATAACGACCAAAAGATGAAACATATAAAGTCAGCTGCGTTTTAAAATTAGCCACCCAGAAATTGCTCAGGCCATCTTCTCGTTTTAATACCAGAAGACTTTTCAAAATACTGTTTAGTTCAACAGAATATGACTTAGCGTGATGTAATTAAAAGACATAAATAAATAATACTTGATCTGGAACTATTCAAGATACCCTTACCGCTGTACTTTCCGAAAGTCGAGATCAATTCTTTTTTATGGCAACGTAGTTCGGTTGTTCGTTCGCTTTGATCGAGATGAAGTTTTAAGCCTCTGTCAAACGATCCAACCTTTCACCTAAAATTTTACCCAACATCATGTTGGATGAAATGTTGGATCGTTTGACCACCATGTTGGGTCACCCAGCATCGTCATTTTCGCTGTTGGATGAAATGTTGGATGAAATGTTTGGTGGAATGTAGGATGAAATTTTGGGCGAAATGTTGGATCGTTTGACCGGAGCTTTAGTAGGCTTTCTCCCTGCAGTGGTGCTAGACGACAGCTAGGCAGCGCCCCTGTTTAACATGAATTCAAGTAAAATACTGCATCTTAACTTTATTACCTTTGAGTTGATCTGTTTACATTCACTTTGCATAATAGTTTTCAGTGATGCAATTGATATCTGGAATCCACAAAGACTGTCTGTGCCTGAAAAAAACATGCACAGCTCAGTAAAGGCAATAAATCTTGATTTGCCAACAGGATGCACCACATCTCACAGACAGATAATGAGATTTCGTAAAACCACAAAAAATCACTAGGTACTTTTGTTCACTAAGATTAGATCTAGAAAATCGCTCATAACTTCAAAATCGACTGGCTGATTTTAGATAAGGGGTTTAACCCCCTGGGAATCTTAGCAACTTTTTTGTTTCAAATTCTATGAACATCAATCTTCTATCATCTGAAATCCCATTTCCTCCTAATTTCAAATATGCAATCCACTTTCTCGTGAATTGTATAACTTTACAAATATTTACCAAAGATTGAAACCTATAGTGCAGGTTAATGCCACTAGATACATCATTGAAAAAATCTAACAAATTTATCTGTTACTTGTCTGTTACCTGTCTGACTTGCAACCTTGAAAACACACATGATAGGAACATGCTATAAGACTACAATAAGACTACTGGTACTATAGAATACTACAATACAGTACAATACAATACAGACTACTGGTACAATACTGGTACAATAAGACTACTCCCCCTGTTGTCTTTCCCACCAAGAGACAATAATTTTTGTTATTTATCATTTCTAGTCCTGATTTAGACTGACAGAGGTGATTCCTTGTATTCATTCAATGCTTTCAATTTGATGTTTGTATTTTCTCTCATACAAGGACTCACGACCAAACAGATTCTAAACAGAGACTAAAACCTGAAGAAAAAATCGAATTACTTCTATCCTTCGAAGGTCGAAAGAAAAGTCGAACGTCGCTTCAAACGTAGCATCGAACGTCGCTTAGCTTCGAAAAGTGGAACGTTGATCTAATCAGCCAATCAAACGCTAAGAATAGGCACGTGGTCTAACCTTATTAAGAAAGTCGAGATTTGATTGGATGCGCACGAAATGCGGCGCATTAGGCCATTTTAGTCTCTGTTTTGAAGCTGTATTGTCATGAGTCTCAGTTTGAAGCCATAATATCATCCAATTCAATGCGGAAAACGGAGACTCGTGTAATAAGTCTAGTCCTGATTCACTTATTAAGAATGTTTACCTGATAAAAACTTACCAAAATCTGGCACATTCCAGCTGATTTCAATGTCAACAGCTTTCGTACTTTTGTTCAATTTCTTTTTGATTGGTAGTATTCCAGCTGCAGGGCTTGGTTTACTGGGACATGCATTTTTGTCACAAAATGGGCTGAAGTTGCCAAGGGCAACACAGCTAGCAACTGAAAATATAAGTGGTAAGAATACAAATGAGAACAACTTTTCAAAATAATTTTGCCTTTCCTCATATCAGCTCATAATATAACATAAATTAAATTTTCAAATAGTTTTTCTACAGAAATGATGAAAAGCTCCTGAAAGAAAATTTGTTATGTGCTGGACTACCTGACCTGTACCAAACTACAATGAACAATCTTACTTGTATTAAAATTCAAATAGTAGTCAATGCAAATTATTCCATTAAACAAGACATTTGCCAATATTATTGCTTTGATATTCAGTGAGCAAGTTAGTTTTTCAAAATTTGTGTCATTTTTTTACTCACCCGGCATTAACAACATCAATTTCAAAAGTCAACTCACCATTCCTTCTTCCATAATCTCTGATCAACTTGTTGCAATGATCTGAAATGAAAACTCTTTCTGTCAATCAGAATGACAACACTCTTGATGGAAATAGCTTCAACTTTTGTGGCTCATTAGCAGTGTGTTAGTCATTTTTACCAAGAACTCCGCACCTAAGAGCACGAAACCTAAGACCCCGAAAACTAAGACTCAGAAAACAAAGACCCAGAAAACGAGCACCCCCAAATATGATGTTACAGTATAGGATTTTCTCTGGTATTTGTACAAAAATGGAGAGAAAAACATTTGTTTTTGTGGAAGCGTTCACATGCTCCTTTTTTGTGAAATTCATTATTAAAATGTTTAAAAAAACATTTCAAAATTAAGCAAATTTTGAAAGAAAGGGCTCAAGAATTGTATTCAAATTTGTTCTACATTTGTAAAAGGGTTTAATAGTGTTGTTTATCTATAAGACAGCTACGCTAGAACCCTTTCTTTCAAAATATACTTTATTTTAACATTGCTGGAAAACAAAAGTGCTGTTTTTGAAGCAACAACCTATTTTGCCTTTCCTGTGCCGTAAATCAGCAACCACTTTTCAGATTGACTCAAACAAGGTCTCAAACTCTAAGTTGAAGCCTATCATGCAACTGTGTAAAAAACAGAACAATAAACAATTGCGCTAAAGATGGCATCAAGGAAATTTTTACAAAGATCCTTTGCGGTATTGAAGAAATCAACCAATCAAATCAATCGAAATTCAATGCAACGCAAAGGATCATGGTAAAAAATTCCTGTCTGCCATCTCTAGCGTAATCCTCTATTGATGTCACAGCTCCTCCACAGCAGCCAGACAAATAGGGCACAATTTTTTGGGACACCCTGTATATTATCTTCTCAGTCAGTATCCATCAGAAAGTTATTTCATCTTATATAGAGATCATTTGATTTTTGGAACAAAACCTTTTATATGCCAGGGTGCATTCCATGCACTTAGGCCCGAAGATCTTCGGCGTGGAAAAGAAATTTTCTCGGCGTATTGGCGTGAAAATTTGCTTGAATCAATAGAAAATTATTGTAATATAATTGAATTCAATAGGACTATTGTTTTCCTGGCGTGAATGACGCTGTTATTGGAATGCTTACATGGAATGCTTACGTAGTTTACATGGAATGCACCCTGGTTTATATGATGTCTAGTCATTTCGGTAGTCTTCAGTTTTAAACTGCATTATTGAAGTAATAAGGAAATTTATTTTGGTTTTGCGGTATCACAGACCCCCAAAGACCCCCATTGCTACAACACACAGCTTCAATTATAACTTTGGCTGTGCTGTGCAGAGCCAAATTCATTGCTTTCTTGTTGTCAAACTTGAATAAACCTATGTTTCCTCTCGAATGTGTGCCACGAAGACAGGCTACATCTACTGTACAGTACAGGAAACTTACCAATACTTCTCCTTTCAACAATTTTGACCTGAAAGAAGAAATATCATTCTTTATTTCTCATTCCTTTTCATATCCATTTCATACAGCACGCACATGCTGTATAGACTAAAATCATAGACCCAAATAGTTTACTCTGCTAACAGTACATTTACGTTACACCAACGTCATATCATTAATGGAAATTTGCTGCTGAGAACAGCAAGGCAAACCATGAGGTGGTGTGGAATCAATTTTCTACTGGGCAGAAAACTACTGGAAAGGTTTTTCCTTTGCTTTGCTACACTACATGAAACTGCTGTTCACTTACAACCGAAGCAGGGTTGGAAACTTTGCAGTTCAAAATCCAAATGTCATAATGTTAGTTCTTAGTTTAATTCCAGCTTTTTGGAAAACCTTGCTGACTAATCTGAATCATCTAATAATCTTGAGATGACAAGACAAATCTGAACAAATCCAGTAACGTTGTTGTTTGTCCGCTTTTTTCGTTTTTCTGACTCAAAGTTTTCAACTCCAAAAAATGCATCAAAAGCAAGCTGCTTGATTTTTTTAATTTGTCATTTATAAATAACATTCAACAAGAGGCCAGCAGACATTACCAGATTTCTCCAAGACATATTTTAGTTACCTCAAAATCGGTATCGACTTCGACATTATTTCCCAGAACATCGATTGAACTGCTGCTTCCTTCAACTGCAACAACTTCGCTGATTCCAGAAGCACATGAGCTAAAAATCCCAATGTAAATAATACAAGATATGCAAGATAAACTGCACTTAAAACTGATTAATTTACTTTTTGATATAAACAACATTTTCATGACATTTCCTGTCCTTGTTTAAAGTTTCAATCTAATCTTGTCTTCGACTTCGTCATAAATTTAGGCCTTGTTGGCGCACAACTTGTAGTCTATTCAACCGAAAGTAATGCAAAACAAAACGCTTATCAACCATGAAGAAGCCTTTCAAATTTCCTTTTGTTCAAATAAATGTCTAATTATCTCACCACTAGTAACGCACAAATGAATGCTTGAATTGGTTGCGGAAAAGAATGCGGACATTGAATACAGCCCAGCAGAAGCCATGTTTAGAAATGAACGCCTCTGTTTCTATGGCTTCTCTACTGAGTGCTGCTTTCCTATTCAATCTTGCTATTCATCATCATCATTTAACAAACAACTCACTTTTACAGGAGTACGGAGGAGCGAAACTACGACATGTAATCAGTCTAGAGAGTCCAATATCAAACAAACTTTATTAACAAACTTTTACTAAATTTTAAAATTCTAAATTTTAGGTTGGTTACCATGCAGGGGTACTTTTTGCTTTTTGGCTTGAAGGGAGTTAGCCATATAATGGAGAGTAAAACTCTAAAAGGTCGATTTGTAAAACAGTCGACTCTTTCGTGTGTCTTGGTTAATTTCAATTTCCAATTTGCATAACCATTGTCTTTTCCAGGCAAATTGACTTCGCGCTATTTTTTGGCGCCAACTTGCCACTCATACAACACAGAAAGGGGTAACTTTTGGCATTGCTCGAGGCAGCGGCAGATGACATGGTTGTCAACAATAGGAAAGTATCGAAAAAGGTTCTGATGTCTGATGGTGTCATCGAATTTTCATACATTTCGAGTTTCGAGCTATCCTGGTACCAGACTCTAATTAGATTCTTCGTTCTTCTTTTAATTTAGAACACTTTCAACAGTGATCTTTGTAACGTAGCGACCAGGCAGAGCAGATAAAAAGTACAACCGCACGTGTCTCATACACAAGAAGAAGTGATGAACAATTCAATTCAATTTAGCAACAACAACAACATAGGGAGGGTAGTCTCTTTACGTCACAATCTTAAACTTTAGGAACACTTTCGAGAGGATATTCCTAAACTTTTTAAGACCACTTTCAAAGGTGGTCCTAAAAGTTTAAGAACACTCTAAACTGTGTTCCTAAAAGTTTAGGAACACCCTAGAAAGTGCTCTTA
Organism: Aurelia aurita; assembly: GCA_004194415.1. NCBI lineage: Eukaryota > Metazoa > Cnidaria > Scyphozoa > Semaeostomeae > Ulmaridae > Aurelia > Aurelia aurita. The sequence goes on from REGM01000013.1 coordinate 255,931, forward strand.
AAATTTAGGAACACCTGTGAAAGTGATTCATGAAGTTTAGTAACACCTTTGAAATTGTTCGTCAGAAGTTAGAAACATCCTTTGGGTTTCGAAAGTATTCCTAAAAGGCCCTAAAAGTTTAGGAACACCTTTTAAATTGTCATAAACATAAAGACATATGAAAATGTTCCTTAAAGTTTTGGAACACCCTTAAAAATTTGGCAACAGCTTTGAAAATGTTCCTGAAAATTTAGGATCAACCTTGAAAGCGTTATGGAAAGTCTAGGAATAATAATGTTACTGAAAGTTTAAGAACACCTTTGAAAGTTTGAAAGTGTTTCTAAAATAGGAACAGTGCTCCTAAAAGTTTACGGACAAGTTTTCCTGCAAGTTAAATATCAGGCCCGTAGGAGCGTTTTTGCGATTGGGGGGGCACCGTCTCGCGCCAAAAATGGGGTCTGGGGGCTAAGCTAGCCCTGTCCACAAGTTGCTCGAAATTTCTTGAAAAGTTGCTCAAAATTTCCTCAAAAGTTGCTCAAAAGTTGCCACTTTTTCAAAATGTTGCCCAAAAGTTGCTCATTGATCGTCATTTATAGAAGGTCCGGGTTTCAGAGACATGTGTGAATAATTTAAAAATATGCATGAATTTAGTGTCAAGAATGCTTCAAGATTTGCCTATTCACTTGAATTCAATTTTTTTCTCCGATCTTGCAACCGCATTTTCGTTTCCTAAGTTTTAGCTCTTCGATACTAATACTGTTTGACCCATCTAACACATGTTCAGCATTTCAACAGAAAACAAAAGGTTGCTTATATAAAACAACAACAACAATAACATAAATTGATAAATAAATCATCATCATCATCAACAATTGTTGAGAAAAACGACCAGTTTTTCACTTGCCAAGCCCGGGTTGCCAAGCCGTTAAATCCCATCCTGATCACAAAGCAGATCTTTTCCATGTTATAAATGTTCATTATTTTAGCAAACAATACACAAAACTTCATTGAAATTGTTGTAATATTGCTAAAATAATGAAAAGTTCCCCAATATTGCGAAAGTTGCCAAAATTCCTAAAAGTTGCCCAAAATACTAACAGTTGCCCAAAAGTTGCCGAGCAACTTGTGTGGACAGGGCTAGGCTAAGCTCCCAGAAAAATTTGGCCACGGCCTCTACTTTGGCTTAGAAAGCATCTCCCGATCCCATTTTTCCATTTCTAATATAAAAGTTTAGACGAATTTCGTGGTCATTTTTCTATAAAACTGTACCTACAGGAAAATCTTTCTTTCAGGGTGGGTCTGGTACCCACCGTACCCATTGGTTACCCACACTAAAATCGAAACTCGGAAAATTTGCAAAATTCTTGCCCCACCCAACTTATATGCCCAATTAATTTCTCATGTTTCACCTCATTTTTGAGAGAATTTCAAGAACGTGGGAGATGCAAACGCCAGCTACAACTAAACTAAGAAATGCTTTTAACCCTAATTTAACCGGGGGGGGGGTGTTTTCCACCCCCCTGTCGGTTTTTGCAGAGCATTTACTAACGGCATTAGCTATGACTCTCTAACTTTCTGACAACTACTAATTATCTATTAGCTACATTTTAACAATAAAATTTTTGAACAATGNTTGCCTTTTAACTCCGTTGATTTACTTTAATTTCAATTTTCAATTTGCATAACCATTGTCTTTTCCAGGCAAATTGACTTGGCGCTATTTTTTGGCGCCAACTTGCCACTCATACAACACAGAAAGGGGTAACTTTTGGCATTGCTCGAGGCAGCGGCAGATGACATGGTTGTCAACAATAGGAAAGTATCGAAAAAGGTTCTGATGTCTGATGGTGTCATCGAATTTTCATACATTTCGAGTTTCGAGCTACCCTGGTACCAGACTCTAATTAGATTCTTCGTTCTTCTTTTAATTTAGAACACTTTCAACAGTGATCTTAAACTTTAGGAACACTTTCGAGAGGATATTCCTAAACTTTTTAAGACCACTTTCAAAGGTGTTCCTAAAAGTTTAAGAACACTCTAAACTGTGTTCCTAAAAGTTTAGGAACACCCTAGAAAGTGCTCTTAAAATTTAGGAACACCTGTGAAAGCAGGCCCGTCGGAACGAAATCCATATTGGGGGGGGGCTGGAAGTAAATGCGAGCGGAGCGAGCAAAAATGGGGGTCCGGGGGCTTGCCCCCTGGAAAATTTTTGTAACCATGCCCTTTAGATCGTTGGAAAATGCCCCTGTCGTGATGAATTTGCCATTAGGAGCAAAGGATTGCTACTGACAAACGGTTTTCATAATATAAACAGCAATAGCTTAGTAACTTCAGGTGTTTGAACAGAGAACTTTGATAACCTCCTTCAATATTAATAAGTTTATTAAATCTTCATTTCGATAATCTTTACTCTTACAGCCTTTTCAGGAAAAAAAGGAACAAACATTAGCAAATTATTGGGGGGGCTGAAGCCCCCCCAGCCCCCCCGCTTCCGACGGGCCTGGAAAGTGATTCATGAAGTTTAGTAACACCTTTGGAATTGTTCGTCAGAGGTTAGAAACATCCTTTGGATTTTGAAAGTATTCCTAAAAGGCCCTAAAAGTTTAGGAACACCTTTTAAATTGTCATAAACATAAAGACATATGAAAATGTTCCTTAAAGTTTTGGAACACCCTTAAAAATTTGGCAACAGCTTTGAAAATGTTCCTGAAAATTTAGGATCAACCTTGAAAGTGTTATGGAAAGTCTAGGAATAATAATGTTACTGAAAGTTTAAGAATACCTTTGAAAGTGTTCCTTAACATTTAGGAACACCTTTGAAAGTTTGAAAGTGTTTCTAAAATAGGAACAGTGCTCCTAAAAGTTTACGGACAAGTTTTCCTGCAAGTTAAATATCAGGCCCGTAGGAGCGTTTTTGCGATTGGGGGGGGGGGGGCACCGTCTCGAGCCAAAAATGGGGTCTAGGGGCTAAGCTAGCCCTGTCCACAAGTTGCTCGAAATTTCTTGAAAAGTTGCTCAAAATTTCCTCAAAAGTTGCCACTTTTTCAAAAAGTTGCCCAAAAGTTGCTCATTGATCGTCATTTATAGAAGGTCGGGTTTCAGAGACATGTGTGAATAATTTAAAAATATGCATGAATTTAGTGTCAAGGATGCTTCAAGATTTGCCTATTCACTTGAATTCAATTTTTTTCTCCGATCTTGCAACTGCATTTTCGTTTCCTGGAAGTTTTAGCTCTTCGATACTAATACTGTTTGACCCATCTAACACATGTTCAGAATTTCAACAGAAAACTTGTGTTGCTTATATAAAACAACAACAACAATAACATAAATTGATAAATAAATCATCATCATCATCAACAATCGTTGAGAAAAACGACCAGTTTTTCACTTGCCAAGCCGTTGAATCCCATCCTGATCACAAAGCAGATCCTTTCCATGTTAAATGTTCATTATTTTAGCAAACAATACACAAAACTTCATTGAAATTGTTGTAATATTGCTAAAATAATGAAAAGTTTCCCAATATTGCGAAAGTTGCCAAAATTCCTAAAAGTTGCCAAAAGACCAACAGTTGCCCAAAAGTTGCCGAGCAACTTGTGGACAGGGCTAGGCTAAGCTCCCAGAAAAATTTGGCCACGGCCTCTACTTTGGCTTAGAAAGCATCTCCCGATCCCATTTTTTCCATTTCTAATATAAAAGTTTAGACGAATTTCGTGGTCATTTTTCTATAAAACTGCACCTACAGGAAAATTTTGAGGGTACACGCTTTCTACTTTGGCTTAGAATGCAGTTTTCAATCCAATATTACCCGGGGTGCCAGACACATCTAGCCCAAGGAAAATCTTTCTTTCAGGGTGGGTCTGGTACCCACCGTACCCATTGGTTACCCACACTAAAATCGAAACTCGGACAATTTGCAAAATTCTTGCCCCACCCAACTTATACCCAATTAATTTTTGACTCACGTGTACAAAGTACAAGTAGAGTCTATGGGGTGGGTGGGAAATTTCGTGTCTCCTGTNACTTTGTGTAGTAGGACTGTAGGACTAATTATGTGTTACCTAATATATGTAATTATTCTTTTATCTAACTTTAGCCTCGTTTCCATTTGTATATATAATGTAATATTTTGTGTCATAATCAGTCAGTCTTTCGTCTCTACTCGAGTCGTATGTTTATTGGTTTAGGCTCTCAATTCAAGTACTACTCAAGATAATAGGAACTTCAGACCCTGTTATATGGAAAGCACCCCCCCCCCGGCTATATTAGTTCAAAAAAAGCCCGGTTAAATTAGGGTTAAAGGGCACTACTTTGGTTTCAGTTGAATTCTTCAGTCAATTTTACTTAAACAAGATGAAGGCAAAAATGCAACTTTTGACACTTTTGGAAATTATTGGGGGGGCCCGGGCCCGACCGGCCCCAATAGGCGCTACGGGCCTGTAAATATTTATGAAAATCTTTGAAAGCGTTCCTAACTTATTTGAGGGCATGCCATGCCAGTGTATGGTCTTTCAAGTATTCAAGTCGCGTAATTTAGAGAAAGTTAGCCTGCGTGCAGCCTCAAACTCCTCCTCAAAGGAAAAATTGTTCCTTTTTTCTATTTTTCCTTTGATGAAGAGGAGTTTGAGGCTGCACGCAGGCTAGAGAAAGTCTTATAATAGCTATTTACACTATTTACACCAACTTATTTGAAAGATTTGGAACAAGTCCCTCTTGGCCCCTTTTCATTTGAGTTTGCATGCTGCAGGACCTTTGATGTCATTCTCCCTGTATGTGTTTGAGTTTAGTTTACTAAGTTATGAAGAAGCATGATTTTTTATGCTATCCTATCTCTAGTATCTAGTACTGAAAGTTCCTTAAATTATCAGATTTTGAGAACTGAAAGTTTCTAAGTTTCTTGACAGTTTTTTAGAATGTTCCTCAAATTCACGTTGTATTTAACGATGGGGGGTCTCTGCTCTGGTGCCTTCGTGGACATTTCATAGCTAGTTTTGTATGTAAAACCATTGATACATTACTTACTCAAGTAGTACTGTGCAATAAAGATGCTTGAGGAGAAATAAAGAACTTCCGACAAGGGAAAATAATTTTAAAAAGTAATTTTTCTAATACTCGAGTTTCTTAACTTTTTGTGATCTGAAATTGAGTTTCTTATAAAGACTTTCTCATAAAGAATACGATGTTTGCAATATTCTGATATGCTGGTCACATGCTGGTGCTTGTTGCTAAAAGTGAAGTATAGAAGTATTCATGACTCAGCTATTTTTACTCGTTATGACGTCATGGCAGCTNCAGGGGTTTCTGGTTTCCCTGTGGTTTTGTATGTAAAACCATTGATACATTACTTACTCAAGTAGTACCGTGCAATAAAGATGCTTGAGGAGAAATAAAGAACTTCCGACAAGGGAAAATAATTTTAAAAAGTAATTTTTCTAATACTCGAGTTTCTTAGCTTTTTGTGATCTGAAATTGAGTTTCTTATAAAGACTTTCTCATAAAGAATACGATGTTTGCAATATTCTGATATGCTGGTCTTATGCTGGTGCTTGTTGCTAAAAGTGAAGTATAGAAGTATTCATGACTCAGCTATTTTTACTCGTTATGACGTCATGGCAGCGACACTTGTTGTTGTGGCTGTAATGTTGATAAAAAATGTTAAGGGAAGGTACGAAGTCGCATTTGCTAAACATTGTTGGATATTCATGGTGGTTTTGAGAGAGGACGAAATCGCAAGCTGCCAAAACTTTATCAAAAACAGGACAATAAGGACGAGAAATCGCAAAAATGGACTCAACACATATCAGAATAATATTATACTTCTTTTTGGTATCACAACTTGGCTTGCTTTTGCCACAAGTATCGGGAAGTAGCGATGCAAACATCAAGTACGTCTCGGCTCTGCTCAATGCCTCCTTCAGAGAGTTTGATCAACTAAAACAAATTCCAGTTTGGAATCATATTACAGGAGACGGGAAATTCGCTGCTGGCGCTGCTAACAGAGCTGCTAAAGGATATTTATACTATATACCAAATAATGATTGGTGTACCCCAATTTCTGCTAAAGTACCAGAGGTATTAAAGCCATGGATTGCATTGATTGAACGAGGAAACTGCGAGTTCCGAATGAAAATTTTGAATGCTAAGGCCCTCAACGCTTCAGCTGTCGTAATTTTCGATAATGTTTCAAGTGGTTTGGATGATGTCTCTATAAAAAGTTATGGAGTCGGGGATATCGTCGCTGTTTCAATTTCCAAGGATTTTGGGCAGCGTTTAGGGTCGAAAGTAGAAAATACGCGACTTCATTTGAAGATAGATGTTGGAGATGTGCATTATCATAGGAAACGAGAGTGGCAAGTGGGAGGAAAGACTTCTGTCCTGTTTGTCCTTGTTTCCTTCATACTGTTGATGTGCATTTCTTTGGCATGGCTTGTGTTTTACTACGTTCAAAGATTTAGATATTTCTACGCAAGAGATAAGAAAGAGGTGAGTGAGACGAAACTTGTGTTGCGACCTGCAATTTTAGGCCATTTGCTTTCGCTTTTCGAGAGGGAAAAAATTTGAAGCGATTGGGAAATGATGCAGACAAATGGCTTCCGGTAAGGCAAGATGAGACGTATCTTTTATCCAACCAATGAAAAGTTAACATATTTTTGTGATATTGTGGCTAAGCGGTTTTGGTGAACATATGAAATCACTAACAAGAATATAAAATCAGAGAAACAGGAATCCCATTGTTTGCACACACTGATGAACCAATAATACCCCATAATAGCTTCCCTAAAGCTCTCATAACATGATATAAAATAATTTCATTTGTATAGCTCATGGGCCATGGTGTGGGGCAAGCCATTTCCCATTGGCTCCAGGTTGGTCAGGCCAAGAGGCCAACAAAGTCATTGATATGGCTCCAAAACTCTTCTAAGAAAGAACAATGGGGAATTTAGGAAATAGTGGGCATATTGTACTTCTCTGCATGAATAATAAGAATTGGCCAATAGAAAGTAAATGGAATTGAAAAGTTGTAGAATCTTCAAATGACACAAAAATTTTAAAAAGGAAGATGAACATAAGTAGCTAGAAATATCAACCAGGTCAGACAACGAAACCAACTTGGCCAACAAAGCCAATGAAGCCAACTTATGAACCGTCAGGGCAAAACCACTCTATAAAAATCTTGTACACCTTTGGCAGAAATCTTGCACACTGTTTCGAAAGAGTGACACACCCCTACCCCTCTAGGCCAATGAAGCCAACAGGCCAATAATGCCAACCAGACTAACAAAGTCAACGAGGCCAACAGAGCCAACAAAGCCCGCAACCACGGTGCTTATTTGAGGATTTACAGTTGCATAGCAAATCACTGATTATAATCTCATACATTTTCAAAATAATCCCAAGGTAATCAATTATCACAAAATAATCAGAAGTAATCACAATAATCTGAAATTAATCATAAAATAATAAAATAAAAATGATAATGCAATAATCACAAAATTATCATAAAATAATCATAAAATAATCAAAAAGGGGTGTTTCTTATTTATATACTTCCTGTAGCATTTTTACGTTTCATAGTTTTAATTTCCCATGAGACAGACAGCACATCTGGCTCCCATGCTGTATCTCTCTCTTTTCTCCCCCTTTTGTTTCTCTCTGCTTCGTGCTTCCGGCCCGCCACCTTTTGATTTCGGTTGTACACCTGTCTATTAGTTAGGTCCCTTTGTTAGGTTGTTTACATGTTGTTACCTATTGTAGTGTATGTTTTTAAGTAAGCCCCCAAATCATTGTAAGAACAGTTACTGAAGAAAATTTGATCGAAACGTCAAACTAAGTTTCAGTGTATTCAGTGAATTCTTTTCCATAAAATAATCAAACTAGTCATGAAATAATCTCTTGTGATATATAATCTCATGTACACTTTTTGGGAATGATTTGCCACTCTGCAAAGTCACTGGCTATGCATGCGTCTGGCTTGAATTACTCTCTAGTCCGGAATAGTCTGGAATAAGGATGTATTGGGTGGATTTTTTCAAAATATTAATAAGCAGAGGGAGACTTTTATTCCGGACTCGAGAGTAGAACGCAGAAAGTGAAAAGTTAGTAACATAATCAATAATCAGTTTGCTTGTTGTCATAAAGATCCTACCAAAACAGTTGATTTTGTGATAAAACAACATACTTCATAACATCAACATGGAGCCATTGTCCCATAGGGTACCACCTACTGTGCAACCGCTGACTGCAAGCCTACATAAGATGTATTTTGATTTGACATGGAACCATGACTCCAAACATAAATGACAACATTTGCATTTAAACTAAAAAACTGAAGGTCCTTTGTTTGATTAAAACTGGTAGCATTGTCTTGTGAGTGAAAAATAGGGCTCTCGTATGTAGGATCCATGATGATGCAGAGCCTCTTTATACTTGCAGAAAAGATGGATAAATCCAACAGGTAAACAATCAAGTCGTAAACAGAAAATTAATGAAATCATGTGTGGCATGAAAAGGATGGTTGGCTCTTAAATTTTTTATTGCACTTTTAAGAAATGTTGACTTTTTTTTTAGTATGAGAGATCTGAGCAATAAGCATGCTTAATATTGCCTATTGAAAAATGCACAAGTTTGATGTTCATTCAGGAATTGACCTTTGGTCATGAAAGAAATTTGAAACTTCAATCCATGTAAAGCAATGCTGAACAATAACAATGTTTTGAGGCACTAACTGCAGTCTCAGGGGACTAGAATTAAGACCCTGTAAACTTTAGTAGGACAATCTTTGCAAAGATTGTTGTCAGGCCTTGTATGTTTATAATGCAATAATATTTGTGTCATGTGATAGATCTTAGTGGTCATATAGAGCTGTTGGAAGCATGGAATGAAAAATATGCTTACCTGTGGTTTTAATTCAAGTATTGCACAATGTGTGATAAATCCTTAAATTGAGAAGGACAATGAAGGTTTTAGTCCCCAAGCAAATTATTTGGCTCTTAAATACCACTGCATGTGTTATCAGAAGGAGTTTAGACTTTAGGTGTTCAGAAATTCTCTGGAAAGTGAGAAGGTGATGAAATATCTTATTATTCCAAAAATAACCATCATGAAGCAAATTCTAATTGGCCACTCCGTTTTGACTTTATGAGGGATTGTCTCAAGAAATCCCCTTCAAGAAACCTTCAAAACAGGGCCAAAATCACGACCAAATTCAAAATATTTCTGCCTTACAGCAATGACTTGAACACGTTTTAGCACGTGTTATCCTCTTGGGAGGATGAAATCGCCCGGAATATATGTCTTTTGCTCATAGGGACGGCACTTTCATCCTCCCAAAAGGATAGCACATGCTAAATCATGCACAAGTTATCGCTGTAAGGCTGAAATGTTAGGGAAATTTGCTCATGATTTTATGCTGTTTTTGAAGGTTTCTTGAAGGGGCTTTCTCAAGAAAATCCCTTACAATTTTAGAACAGAGTGGCTGATTTGAGTCTGGTAAATTTTAAATTATATTTGAACATGTCCACTATTAAATGATATATTTGCCAATATTATTGCCTTGATATGTAGATACGCAGGGAGCTGTGACCTTTCAAACGGGATTGTTTTTATTGACTCACCCGGTACAACTAAATTATGCTTAATTTTTCAAACTGTAAAATTAGCAACTTTAGAGGTTCTTCTTTTGCATGAATGATATCAGATTTTATTTTGCATGTTTTTCCTTTGGGGAGTTATATTCTTCAAGGCTATCTCAGTATTCATGAATTTCAAATACTCTTCCATCGACACTTTATCTCCTGTGTCATAAACAGCATGAATTAATGATGCGCATATTTTGCTATCATTAAGAATTTAGCAGTTGTGATTTCAGGCAGTCAACGGTTTTGGAGAGATCAAATAACACCGCAAGCAAATGATAAAATGATTCATTTACTTTTGTTTTACTTTTTCTTTCAATAATATTTTGTGACCCAAAGTCCATACGGAATTGCCGTTTCAGTCCTTTGTCAATCTTGATCATAAATGCGAGATTGTTCACCCCTCTTCTGGCTGCAAGGGAAGGGAAATTGGTCTGGGATATCATTTTGTGACTTCACCCAAAGCTTCACTTTCATTGTCAATCATTGATGCTTGGTTGCCTCATTGTCTTGTTTCTAAATTTCAGAAACAGCTTATGAATGCTGCAAAGAAAGCCATTTCAAAATTGAAGACAAGAACTTGTGATGGTCCAGAGGTGAAAGAGGTAAATATAGATACAAAAGAAAGAAATATTTTCGTGAAATTATATTACATATTTTTATCATAAATATCTTATTGCCATGAAAATATCACCTTTTTTCCATAACTTCAGATTAAAGAGATATCAAGTTGTGGCACTTTCTTCTAGAATGTGTGGTGTGGTAAAAAACGAAATTGTGAGAAGTCGTCTATTGTGTTCCAAAACTTTTGAAGATAAAACAAAACCATCATAAAAACATACTGTAGCTTTTTCATCAGAGTATTAAGCATCATGCAATACCAAAAAATGAAGTACAATTTTCTACCCAGCTGTTTTGCTTGTTCCTTTGTGTTTAAACCTGTAATCCAGTATTTTTGGTATTGTCAAATCCTAATTATCATTCCAACAGATTGTGAACAATCTTGCTTGAAGGCACAACTATTATTTCTAAACAGGAGAATAAATACTGTTTATATTTCCCAGCTTGTGTTACAGAATTACAGAAATAGCATACACATTATTTGCGTCTGCATCAGTTTACTTGAGTTTGTAGAAATGCATTATTTAGTAACCAGTGAATAACGCCTGGCTGCATTTTCTGTTTGATTAGGAGCAAGAGGAAACATGTGCAGTGTGCCTTGAAGGTTATAAGAATGGTGAAACATTGAGGGTATTGTCTTGCAGGTAAGGTAACAATAAAGATGTTAGTAACTTCTCATTGCGTAATGATTTAGTTAAGTTGAACTGAATACACCAACTTGAAGTCAAAATTTCAATTAAAAGTTTCAAAACAATTTACACAGGGCTTTTTGAAGATTTAAAAGCTATGATTGACTACAGTTTATATTCTGGGTCTGCACCAGTCTTTCGATAGTTGTCAAACAGCAAGTTTTTGAGATTGTCAAACATCATTCATTTGACAAAAATCGCAATACCTCATTAACTGCAGTATTTTGTGAAGCATATAAAACTAAAGACGTTTGAATGTGTACAGAGTGCACCAAAAAAACTTCACGTGTTTGAAAGCTAATTGCAAGGAAAGTTTTGGTTTTATGGCATGTCCAAAATGTTAAAAAGACCCAACGATTGTTTATTCTACCTCTACTTGTGGAAAAAACAATTTTTGTGGTGATTTGTTGAGCTGTTAGGCATGCAGGTTCGTTGTAGTTGGCTATCAAAAAGCACAAAGTTCATTTGTGAGCACCCAGTATCTGTTACTTAATAACTTATGTGCTTCAACTTTAACACTACTATGATGCATTATTCTTATTGCTTCTTAGGCATGAGTTTCATAAGATATGTGTTGATCCATGGCTTCTAGAACACAGAACATGTCCAATATGCAAAACAAATATCCTAAAGGCACTTGGCTTGGTATGTACTGTGTATTTGCCTTTCACTTGATGTTGTTAGTGTTATAATTAGTGTTATAAACCTATTGTTTTGGGCACATTGATCATGTTTAATTTGCTAAGGATGTATATAGATGTGCTATCCCCCCAATGTGCTTTTTCTAGTTTAATCTTAAAAGACATGTCCTCATCATTCGCTGCTCTCTACATATAATTGCAAAAAAGCTCAAATTTTGAAAGAATTACAAACTAGTACATTTACAACAAAGAGAACTTAAAAACAGGGCAGTATATACCTAGGGGAAAATTTTTGGAGCATTAAAGAGGCCAATTATACAACCTTGGGTCAAGAAGGATTTTGCTCCTTAAATTTTGTGAATTTGAAATTAAATAGTTGGATACATCAGCTTTG
>REGM01000013.1:277984-308417 GCA_004194415.1 Aurelia aurita
GGGGGGGGGGGGCACTTGACCTCAAAATATACGGGGTGTGCCTCTGAGATATAGAAATTTTCACCCTGTGTGGGAGCAATTCTTTTCAAATTGACTACCCTGTCTGGGAGCAAACTGGCAAAAAACAATAGCAAAATTGCAAATTCCTTGTCAAAATCCTGTACGAGAGCAATTATTTCAAAACTACAAACCCATCTGGGAGCACTTTTGTGAAAAAGGATACCCTGTTTGGGAGCAAAGTCGCTAAAAACAATACCCTGTCCAGCGGCACATACCCGGTACAAAAAGTATCGAAGTGCACCCCCGGGACCAAGATCTACATTTTTCGTCGTAAAATAAGAACGACAATTTCGGACCAATTAAATTTCGGACAGATAGGTTGTCCGAAAATTTTAATGACCGAAATTTTTAATATCTGAAGATTATAGTGATCGAAATTATCACAGCAATAGGAAAGTGGAACCTTCAAATTTGATGTTGAATAACTGGCGTATTATCTGCTCCTCAACCACTTCTTATTGAGGTGATAGCTCTAATAGTTGCTTCTTCAGGCTAATATTGGCGCTCAACCTATCACAAATTTTCAATGATTTCGCCGATGCGGGAATCGTAAGCAGCTGAATCACCCCGTAGAATGCCTGTGCAGTAGTCTGGAGGCTATCCCTCTGAACAACTGAATAGCCTCCGCCTTACTGCATGTTATCTCCCCAACACCATGATGGTGTCCCTCCATCGCACTGAACAACCTCCACCTTACTGAATACCTCCGGACTACTGCAAAAGACGTTCTACGGGGTGTGAATATCAGTCAGCTTCTAGTGATAATAACATGAAATGAATTTAGACTGATATAAAATGCGCTAATGGAGCTTCCAATTAGAAGAGTCGAAGTGTATGGCATTGATGTCAAGTCAAAATTTGGTCCGAAATTTCTGTCGATTTTAGTCGGAACTTAATTTGTTCGAAAATTATTGCACGAAATTTTTCGGACCTGAATGAGGAAAAGTTACGATAGCAGGCAGTGTGTCGGATCTTTCAGATTCTAGCGAAGAGTTAAAAATATGATAGATTGAAGGCAGGAAGGCGCAAACGATGTGACCCAGACTGAGCTGGAGGAGCAGAGGTTGGTTGGTCCCCCAAAAAAGTTGCAACGTGAACTGCTGAAGAGACAGCTTGAGTTGCGTAAAGCGCAGGCTAAGAGAATTCCAATCGGAGTTCGCCGAGGCTCTTCCAATTCCTATTTCTTGTTTTCCATGTCTGAAGAGGAGAGGGATGAGGGGGAGGGGGGGGTGGCGAAAAATAGTGGTTACCTGCCTGGAAGCCAACAACAAGAACATGACAATAATTTGTGACCAGCTTGCAAGTCAACGATACAAGTGGCTTCTACGTCATCTTTCTAATCGCTTGTCCTCTGTAGCAATACTAATGGTCGATATCTGATTCACAATTGCTACTCAACAAGACAGAGCACTCGTACTTCCTTTCATCAAAATTCATCAAAATCCACGCACTTCAAGAGTAATAATGTGACATCAATATGGTCACAGAGGAATCATTTGCTTGATATGAATAGTCCCCAAAAGACCCTTTCGAATGGCATGATCTGCTAAAAACCATGGCTAGATAAAGAGCGGCATCAGCAGAACCATATTTCATATTATATTTTTCATATTTAATTCTTTTAAGGAGAGTTGCCCTTCAGCAAAAGCTGGTTTTCAAGGGGCCCTCCGATAAAAACATCTAATTACAATCTAAAGAAAGAAATTAAGAAACTATTAATTTAATCAAACTATAAAACCTTACTTACAATATTTAAAACCTATATGCAATAATGTTCATAATTTACATTAAAAAAAGACAAGAAAAGAATCCTCATCTCTAAATAATGTTCTTGAAACTATGCAGGGAGGACGCTGCTTAGACTCGGCTGAGAGGCTATTCCACAGTTTTGCACCTCTATAAGAAAAACATCGCTGGCCATTTGTTGGCCTTTTCATTGGTAACCTTACCAAGGTTGCTTAAGTCTGTTCCTGTATTACGAAGGCCATATGACGAGCATTGCAAATTTCGGGTGAAGAGGTCACCAAGGTATTGTGGAGCTAGCTCATTTAGGGACTTGAAGACCATTGTTTTGGACTCACCAGTTACAAGTTCGTCAATGGTCTTTCATCCCAGCCCTTCAATAAGAGGTCTGCTTGGGGCATCAAAGCTGCTATTTTTAAAGAACCCATGACGTGGTTTGGTTACCCACAGCTTTCTTCTTAAATGCCATGTCGTAATCCATTTACATTGTAGCTATCTTTGGCCATAACAAAATATGCAGTGTGGCGTCCCATTTTTCCAGGTTGTTGATGAATGATGACCACAGCATAAACGGTCGATGCTTCTGCCCAATCACGAAAAAAGGATAGGTTGAAGCTTGGAAATACCGTCGTATTTTAGCAGGCGTGACCCTTGTTGGCCAACTGGCTAAACATCGGGCAGCTTGTCCAAATCGCATAGGGGTAACAAAAAACGTCGCCAATATTTCCTTGTTTTGGCTGGCACTGGTGGAATCCCCCCTGAAACATTTATACTTGGCTTCCAAATCTGTGACGATAAGGAAAGCTGCGGATTCAAACCCATCGACTCTCTATGTATTCCTAACGAAAGGATCAGTTCCGACACCTGTCTGATGGGTAGAGGAAGAAACACCAGATGAGTCAACAAAGATGTAAAATAAATCGCGTTTAGATGCTAAATTGAAGAAATAAACTTGCAAGATGATATCTGGACTACTTTATACACACACATAATTAATCTTCCTTATCCTCAGCTGCATGGAAGCCTTTTCGGTAGCTGTAGAATTTAACGGGACACATGTTCGTTTTTTGCCACATTCTGCCTCTTAACAGCTATGATTCTACCATCTTCTTGTGGAATATGCCACTCACAAAGTACTCTTTCATGTGATGATGGAACTGATCTGGTTACCGATATTTTGTTGTTTGAATCCCATGAAAAAACGAACTGTCTTGAACGAATCCAGTTTAGGAACTGCCACTGTTGATCGCCAAGCATAGATATGTGCTCACGTAAAGAGTCGTTTGAAATAATGTTCACGGATTCTGTTGTATCTGTTGCAAGCCATTGAAGTTCACTTTGCAGAGCAATGAAGAGGGCGCCTATATCATCAGAAAGATTGTCAATAATACAAAGGCTAACCGAAAAGGAATCCTTAAGTTGTTCATAAAAGGGGCTTTGACTGAATTTTGCACGTCTTTCAATAGTGCCTGGAATGATGATGGCAATATTTTCATTGTCTGTCTTGCTGTGGTAATTTTGGAGAAGAGTGGACAGGTTTTCTGGCCATAGCTTTGTTTGATTTCGCTTCATGGCAGATTTGTCTGTGAGCATAACATTTGCACCATCGATCACAACATGGAATGGACCCTTATCATTGACAAAGTTTTGAAGTTTTGTCAGCTCATTTCCCATAGTTACTTGCGACTGAATGCAGCTTATGTAATATTCAACATCGCTTTTAGCAGTTGTGTTTTCGTTCTGTAAGCTTTTCGACTTCAGGGTTTCATTATCAAATTCACTTTGCTTTAGAAGTACGACGGAGAAGTGTGGTTGAGCATTTAAACAGCTCGATAAAGCATGTCCTAACACAGTTGATGCAACTAATTGTCGTGTTTTCAAATACTCAAGGATGTTTTCAAAAATCATAATAGACAGGTCCTTTGCATCATTTCGTTCTCCTTTTGAGCAAGTTACTGCTTTTAGCAATGACACCAACATTTCCTGATCATTTACTTGCTTCTTAGTTTTCTGAGATAGTTCTTTTTGCTGCATTTCTTTAAAGAGATCAAATGCAAGTTCTATTTTCCCTTTCTCTGTGCATTTCTTGATTAACTCTGGATAAATTCTGATATTTCTTATCTTTACATCAGTTTTCTTCATTTCCTTCAATGGGGATAAAAGGTACCGTATGGATAAGTTGAAATCACAAAGGGAAGAGTTAATACCAAAAACTGGATGTGGCTTTTGATATATCCACTTTCAATAAAAATGCTGACTTAACAAATTTTTGGGCAACCTACAAATTTTTGTAGCAGTTTATAAATACTGTATCTTTGGCATTTGTAACAATGAGTAGGTCCTATAACATTTCTCTTCATGATAATTTGATAAACAACAAGTTATTCGAGAGTTGTAAGGAGCAGTAATTTGGATTTGCATTCTGTTGACAACTTACGCCTGTTGCAGACTACATTATCCAAAAGGTCAAAGCAGTTTTCAGGGGGTTGAACTATGGCTCCCTCTAAACTCTCTGACATTTAATAAAGATTGGAAAATTCATTCAGATCTGTTCCAGAATGATGTTTCCAATAGAAAATTTTCCATTTAGAGAAGTTTTCCATCTAGAAAGAATAGCATTTAGCGAGGGGGGGTCGCGTATCCAGCCTATATCGTCCAGGAATTTTTCTGTTGCACCATATCTCTATTGTTGCACAATATGCTGCACAAAACAATGGTATCACAAATGTTGGCAACAGACTGGTATTCAACCTTTTCTTTGTTGTGAAGCAAACTTTTGGATTTAGGGTCAGATCAAGGGTGGAAATGAGGGGGGAAGGGGAGTTGCACCACCATTTACCTATTATGGGGCTACGATTTAAGGCTAAAAATATCACATTGACAATTTTTCCTAGCTCAAAATACTGAGGCAAAAGGATGCTTAGATTTTCTACCTCAAAATATCCAAGCGCTTCTTCAGTGTTGTCCATTGCAATACAACATCTGATGAGGGTGACATAGATTCCTTCTCCATGCCTAAAACCTTTACTTTTTATCTCATTGTATAACTCCAGCAAAGTTTCAAAAGAACCAGTTTTCAGGTGCACATGCAATATTGTTGCTGCTATTTTTTGTGCTGGCCAGTAATGCATCCACTCTGGATTTGGTGCTTGAAAGTCATTGAATATTTTTATTGCTTTTGCATACTCATGCCTCTTGCTTGCAGTCTCCAAATTTTTTAGTATTGCTATTGTTTTGGTATTGGATATGTCGTTGGCACTAATGCCGAAGAAATCAGGATATTGAGGTGGGTTATGTATCTTTGAATAAGATCTGCTTGTGAAAATCACTGGTTGAAAGATAGATGCTGCTGCGAAGACGTGTTGCGGGGCACCAATCAGTTTTTCTGCTAAAGTAGGCCCATTTGTCCTGCATTCTTTGCACCATGATTTACAATATATGGTTCTGAAATTTATCAAGGCTGATCGTCTTGTTAATCCTCTGAGCATTATTTCGTGGATTTATTTTGTTTTTGTGACAAAATCTGGTTGAGATGTAACACAAAAGCAAGGTTTTGAGCACACAAATTCACTACAAATTCGCGCCACAACTTTGCCCATACTTCCATTAACCTCTTTTGCAATCTAGCCTCATTTTGGTGCAGAAATCTGTGTGGGCCTAAATCGAAAACAGAAGCACGTTTCGAAGAGTTGCTCTCGATGCAAGTTGAAGCAAAGCCATGAAAGCAAGCAGTAACATAAGATCGAATTGCGAGAAAGACTTCACATTGAATTCTCTTCGAAGTGGAATTGTAAGTAAATCAAGATATTATTATATATAAG
Organism: Aurelia aurita; assembly: GCA_004194415.1. Taxonomy (NCBI): domain Eukaryota; kingdom Metazoa; phylum Cnidaria; class Scyphozoa; order Semaeostomeae; family Ulmaridae; genus Aurelia; species Aurelia aurita. Next base: position 283,609 of record REGM01000013.1, read on the forward strand.
CAGCTTTTTGAAATGAATCAGATCAGTACTTTTAGTGGAGTAGAGAGAGGGATGCACTAGCACTCTATCTAGCTAGTAGGGATGCATGATTGTAATATGCACTGCCACTGATGCTCCTATAGTGTATGTATGGAAAGTGTGGCACTTGCACACCCAAGAAAACAATAGGGTGTTGACAATAGACCACCACACCCGAGATCTTGATGAGAACCGTACTACTTTCCATAATATAATACTGCTGGCCCACAACATTTGAAGAGTTCCTGGTGAAAACTCCCCTAGGGGTCATTGACAAAATATTTTCGTCCCTGTTAACTGTTTTTGTCCGTTAAGATCCGAACCTCCCCCCCCCCGCCCTCCTTCTTAACGGACAAAATTTATGTCATTTCAGGATTTTCGTCGCCAAAATGACAATCTTCAGGTGAGACCCCCTCCCTCCCTAACAGACAAAATCCGTTAACGGGGACAAAAATCTTTTGTCGATGACCCCCTAAATTCCATGCTTTCCATCATAATGTTATTATTATTTTCGTTCTTGAGAATTGTTTGCAGGCACTGGAATTTCAATCTGACTTGCCAATTCCTAGCTAATGCAAAACGTATATTTGTTACTGTCTTGTACTGATCAAATCGATCCTATCTTTTTCATGACTTTCAACAGGTTTTAGATCTGCCTGGTTTCACTAAATCCTTATTTTCGCCAATTTGCGATGTCAATAAAAATAGCAAAAAATAGTAGGGATGTAGCCAACCACTTAGATATCAAACAACATTTGAATCACTGATTTCTCTTGATTTCTCTTTTATGCGTAAAATTTTTCTCGGTTAATTTTTTTTTTGGTCACCCGGTATAATTAATTTATCCTTTCAGCTACTCATAAAATTTTAATCAACATAATTAAATAACGGTTTTTTTGATACAAGGCTGATCTACACAGAACCCTTTTTTTATTTAGATCATAAGCGTACGGGAAGAAAACATCTAGGGGGGCTGCCTGATGAAAAGTCTATTGTTTACAAAATTTTTTGCCTGACCTACGGCGCATTATTGCCTGAAATAAGCAGATTTTTCGAATGTTGGGGGGTGCTGGCTCGTACGCTTAGGTGGTAGATGCTTTATCACGTTGGATTCTAATTTATACATTGTATGCCTTTTTGCTATCATTTATTCTATCTCTTATCTACGATTCAAATTTGTCCTTAGCGCTTTGATGGCAGAGATTTTTATGAGTACAGGAAAGTGAAAATCGCATTTGGAGAGTCATTTGGGCACTGTGAGGTGTGCATTGGTAACACAAGGTACAGTTCTTGGTATATAATTCAAAACATTGAGCAGAATTCTTAAGAATTGTAGACTAGGCAAAACAATTAATTGTTCGTCTACATGGCAGGTCTTGTGTACAGTACATTAACAAATACATTCTTGCTTAGCAATTCTTAAAAAAATCGCATTTAAAAGTTTTTTATGCCCCTATGCTCTCTTAATGAATCTTTGTCAGGACAGAATATGATGAATGCTTAAGAACTCATGATTTTATCTGATTTCATGGTATGCAAGGCTTGTACTGTATAAGACTAATCTACAAAACTTTGCAATTCATAGAACCAGTTACTGTAAGTCAGAAAACCTGTAAGTGATACTTTCCAACAGTAGAACCTCATTTCAGAATTTGTTCAGTATGTACCGGGTGTCTCAGAAAAAAGCACCTTTTTTCATCGCTGCACAGTAAAGTTAGGAACTATTATCGAAAATAGTTTTCAATAAATGTAATCTAGAGCCTTCAACTTAGACTTTGATGCAAACTCTGTGAAGATTGGTCAAGAAATTGCTGATTTATCTAGCCTGTGAACGGCCGAAAAAAGGTGAAAACAGCGAAACCGTTATGCCTGTTCACAGGCTATGATTTATCATAACATTAGACTTGCTCCAAGTCTATTCTGTGGTCTATCAGCGCTCAATAAAACATTATAACTTCTGCGGGGGCGTAAATCGTGACGAGGACGCTGCGAAGGAGAAACGAGAAACGAAATTTGCAGCGTCCTCGTCACGATTTACGCCCCCGCAGAAGGTATTATGTTTTATTGATCGCTGATAGACCACGGTATAGACTTGGAGCAAGTCTATCATAACATCAACTCCAGAATGTTGGCCATGCGGGAAACCAGAGCTTCTGGTGAAGCAACAATGAACATTGCTTTAGAAAATGCATCAATTCTATTTGAAATTGCTCATCACAAATGAGAAAGCTCCTGAACCGCTTCCAAAACATATAGACAAAGCAAAATGGTGCTGTCTCGCTTTTTTTACTGAAATGTCCAAATTATTGATGGCAAAGTCGTTTTACATTTGTTGCTGATGCCATTGATCAACTTATTGCCAGTTGAGTTTCATTTGAAAACAATAAACATGCAATTTTGCTGGTAAGACATGCAACACTCAATCTTTGTTTGGAATCCATAAGAATTATTCAATTGCTGTAGCTCTTTTCCTTGAAAAGCCCAGGTGTTTTGTTTAAAAATATTAGAGATTTGTTGTAAACAGTTTGGGTGCTCTTGGTTGCTTCATTTTAGGCTCTGGTTTTGACTAGGACCTATTTTCGGGATCAAAATACATCAGCAATTTCTTGGCCGATTTTCACTGAGTTTGCATCAAAGTTTAACTTGAAGCCTCTAAATTATGTCTATCGAAAAATATTTTTGAGTATGATCTCTAGGCTTACAGTGTGGCATTGCAAACAGGAGTACTTTTTCTGAGACACCCGGTATGTACTATCAATATTTGCATTTCAGAGTTCTTGCACAAGTATCATGTGAAGTTATCAAGCCAATTAAGACAAGACCTAATGAAGGCCAATTGTTCTTGAATGTTGAACTGTCACCAATGGCATCACCAGCATTCGAAACAGGGAGGTATGTCAGTCTATCCCAAATACTATACCTTCATTGTGTAATATCTCATTTTCTTCATTGCCTCTTCGTATCTTTTTTCTCTGTCTTATTGTCAGTTTTCAAACTTCTGTTCAGTGGTGGATTTAGGGGGGTCAAGTGGGGACAACTGCCCCCCTTTGGCATGAAATCTCAGCTTTTTGGCCCCTTTTTGGCAAGGAATGCACCCCTCGTTGTAACACTAACATATTTGTTTTAACTGTTTCGATCAGACTGTGGCAAAGAACATACAATTCAGGCGTTATTTAGTAGGAAAACCAAAGAATTTTCCTAAACAGGCGTCCAAAAATTTCACTCGCCTTCGGCGTGCTTTCCTTCTATTCTACTTTCGGCGCCCTCTCTGTAGGTTGGCCCCCCCCCTGCAACTTCTGGCAGGATCCACCCCTGCTTCTGTTTTCAATGATCAAGTTCCTCCATTTATTCAATTTGTTGTACTTCTAGACCATCTGATTATGCAGTTGAAATAAATCGGTTCATAGAGCGATGTCTGAAAGAATCAAGACCAGTTGATATGGAATCGCTCTGCATCATTGCTGAAGAAAAGGTACTGTAAAAACCATTATATAAGCCGCGCCTTTCTTCCGTATTTTTCTCTCTGATATTAGGGGTGCGGCCAATATGTGGAATGAAACATCTTTGACCTAGATAATAACGTATTAGAACCTCTCTATAGAAAACCAAAGGCTTCACGCTATTTTCCGAAACACTCAACTAAATGAAAGTTGACATTGTAGAAAAACGTTGCATCCATGACTGTCGTCCACGTTATTCTTATAAAAATCAAATGAAAAATATCGAACGAATGCGAGGGATCACGTGGTAAGTCTAATCATAGTCAATAGAATGGTCTAATCGTCCTCTGCTGAATTGTTTGCATGGTCAAGATTCTTTCCTCAGGTCATCAAGAATTCCTCATGCAGCTGGATTCAAGAGTATCTAGCTCCAAAAGGAGAGTGACAGCCGTAAACAAAAGTGAATGAATCGGCAATGAATAGGAACTGAGAAATATTATTGTCCGTCTTGTGGTCTGAATTCATCTAATCCTTATTCCAATTGTTAGTACTTCGATTGCTCTTTAGGATCAGGTTAAATCAAGGGCAGTATGAAGATACTAAAAAGCCGATTAAGCAACATACCTTCAGTTCTTTGTTAGCTTTAAAGTATTCTTTATGTCAATCTAATATTAAAACCATGGTTGTCATCTAACCTTGCTGCGAAGCTGGCAATTTCGATTAAGATTCCATAGCAGGTCAATGTAAAAGAATGACAACCATGGTTTTAACATTAGATTGACATAAAGAATACTTCAAAGCTAACAAAGAACTGAAAGTATGTTGCTTAATCGGCTTTTTAGTATTTTCATACTGTCCTTGATTAAATGCTGATAAACGAGGAAACTTCTTCGTGGACAAAAATTTTTTTTTTCACTTGTCACTCCTTTTTCAATGTTCAGTTTTCAGTTCAGTTTTTTATTGACAAATATATCTAAGTACATCTAAGAATACAATATACATTACCTAACTTAAAATAAAACAATTAATATACATACATGATACACAACTACAAAATACACTGCCTGAATAAATTAATAAAGGGAAACATTACAAGACAAGGGATGTAATTAGAGATATTTGTCTAAGGAGGAGCTCTCTAATAGGTAAACTAATCGAGAGAGAGCCCCCCCATCTAAAAGAAAGAACTAAAAACTAGAGAAAACTTTTAGCTAAAAAAAACAAAAAAAAGCAAAAAACAAAAAAACCATAATAAAACATATCAATGACCATATTGTCAACAGCCTCCTTTTGGGCCATGGGGACGAGGTTGTGACCATATTAAAACCTTGTCGTGCTGTTTACTTGGCTAATTTCCAATGAATTCATCTTTTATCTCCTCTTTTCTTCGAGGTCTTACATTGAGAATGAAAATTTTCGTTTGATAGATTTTCGGCGACTGTATTTCAGGCCATTATTCAATCAGTCCTGGGGAAAATAATTTCGACCTAATCTTTCCGAATTTTGACCAAAATTTTGCAACTTTGGAAACCAACTAATGCAAGTAGACGTGTTTTACCATGAAAGGATGATCGGCAAATCTTATCAAATTATTTTTCTTTCGGGCCATAATTACAATATAATTTAATGTAAAGGGTAAAAAATTATTGTAAGGGTATGTAAGGGTACAAAAGATTGTTTACTGTAAAGGGTAAGTGGAGTTCTCATCTTTTCTATTTAATAGAATTTGGGCTTGGCTTACAGCACTTCTTGCAACTTCATCCAACTCATATGGTGTCATCTTTGATTGAGCAAAAACTTGCATAGATTAAAAAATTATGACAAATTTTTATCCACCAATGGATTTCGGGCGAATAAATTTTCGGCAAGAGTTTTGGTTTAAAATTTGTCACTAACAATATTTTGTAGGTTGCATCAAACGAAAGTATGCAGCAACTGATTCTGTTATTCAACTTTAGCTTGAAAGCTTTATCCCATTATTCAACCGTGTGTAGTTAGACCATAGACGCCGCACTTGTGCTTATATGCTTCTGCGGTGGAGAATGCATTTGCTTCTGCGAAGGAGGGGTGTTTATATGCTTCTGCGGAAGAAAGTTTTCTATCAACAGCATAGACATTTTTCCTCCGCAGAAGCATATGAACACACATGCGGCGGCTAACCACCCATGCTTCAACGACCTATTTGATTTTGCTCTTACAGGTATGGTGTTTGAGAGTAGATGTTCAAGTGCTTGATGACACAGGAAACATTTTAGATTGCGCTTGCATAGCAGCAATCTCAGCATTAGCTAATTTCAGGTACTTTCTTTTGTATTCTCATTTTTGGTTATTTTATGTTGCAGTGTTTGCACTTGCAAGCGACAACTCTTAGAAAACTGTTGTAATCGACCTACCGATCGTCGTATTTCAAAGTCTTCGCTTTTACCACAGGGGACTCTACTCTACCAAGACATCTGGGGGGGGGGGGAATAGAGTTAATCAAAAATATTGTTTGAAAAGTCCCAGTAAACAATTCTAGGACCATTGAAATATACCTCAAATGTGTTTTGATATTGCAAAAAGGAAAACAAGGTAATCAACAGTTTTAAAGCTGTTTTATAAAAAATCACGATACCCCTACCAATTACAAATATTTGACCATTCCGCACCGTAACTAAATTACTCTCTAGTTCTAATACTTGGAATTATCGTTATAGGATCATTTGCGTCATTTTCTTCCTTTCTTTGGGCCTGAGAAACGTGCCCTAAGAAATTATTGAGGCAGATCACTTTATTAATCGCTAAGAAATACCAAGAGAGAGAAATTTATCCCCTTTAAAATACGATGAGCTCTCCCGACATCGGTTTATTAAAGAACTTTCCAGTCATTTTTGGTTTTCACACTGTTTTCAAAACGATCCGCTTCATATCGATCCATCTTTATATAGTTTCAAAAGTTCCGTTGCAAGGGATTGCACAGCGGGACAAAGAGGACAGGCTAAAAGAAGCAGATTGCTTTTTATCTGTTTTCATATGGATATGGACCACGTATGTGAACGGTGTTCTTCTCTCGGTAAGAAATCAATATTTAAAATCAAATTCCAAGTTGAATGTGGTGACAAAAGACAACTATAAAAAGCGGTGTTGCTGTTAGCATACCAGGTAGCTCAAAACAAGCCACTCCATTTTGAAGGGCTGCTGGACAAAAGTCATTAATTTTGAAGGCATAAAAATGCGCACGAGTAAGATGATACAGTCATGTAGGACAACATTAAAGTATCGAATTACATAAAACTACACGTAATTACTACTATAAAATAAATTAGCGAAACGGGACTTTGCGACAAGATACTTTACGAAACGATTTGGTGGTTGAGATCTTAGTGTATATGTCATTTCAATAGACCTTTTCCGAATCGACTTTACTCGTCATGAGAACTGTGTGTTAGTATAGAATTTGGACAGTTGTAAGTCCTTGGGGTAAATAAAGATCACCAGTTACATAAGCTCCAAGACCGATATTTTCCACTGAGATTTGAAAGCCATTTCGGAATGCCCTGTTTCATTTCACGTTCATTGCAAAACGGAAAGGATTTATTGTATGTCATTTTGTCCAGGCGACCAGATGTAACTGTTCATGGAAAAGACATCGTCATAGTAAGTACAATATATGCTTAGAATTTTTCAGTCACATATTTTTGATTTTGTAGCAATTGTGCACCGAGATCAGAGTCACATTATTGTAATTGTGCGGTTTTTCCTCTGCAAGCCAAGCCCATATGAATCACAAGTTATTTGCTCTTTGCTTGACAGGCAAAATGGGGCTGATTTGGAAACCCAGGTCAGTCAGCAACGTGGATAGGGTGGTGAATGCAAGCTCGCATTCAGCTTTGGTGGGTGCAATGACCAGGAAGTCATCTAAGTAGACAATGACCGCTGGAAACCCTTTGCAAAGCATCAGTCGTCTTTCGCTCCGTGCAAGACGATGAAAAATACCAAAATGATCTCCTTCCCCCAAAACATAACCGTGTATCGACCCAATTGTTTTGCAAATAACGTTTGCATGTTTGGCCAGGGCCTTAGGTAAAGATGGATGTGTTTTTGCTTTGCTAACTTTCATCGAGTTCGCTTCCCGAGCTTTTTAGTTTATGATTGTCTCTTGCTATCTTGTAGCATTCTCCTGATGACAAAGAACCGATTCCGTTAAGTGTACATCATATGCCAATATGTGTTACTCTAGGATTCGTGAGTGCTTGGTAAGTATGGCGTATTTTGTTTCATAAAGCGTATTCAAATCAATTGATGTTTCCAACTTTAGGCAATATAATTCAATTGCAATTCTCACCAAATCCGAATTAAAAATCTTACAGGCAGCGGCCATATTTTATATTCTTTATTTCTTAACTTTCATAAATTTGAGAAAATTTGAACAAGGAAGACTCCTGTTGCTACCAAACTCGATATTTATTTTGTGTGAATAGTCCAAGTGAGAAAATTATCTCTATCTGCAAAGCACTGGTTTTCACGGTTGTATGTATATTCGAAATAAATATTCCAAAAACCTAAATGAATGCACAATCTTAGTGCCAATAATCTGAAACTAATCGTACAGTTTCGTTTTCCAAAGCAATTATATCCAGCTACAAAATTTCAAAGTTGCCTTAAATTCGGATTCTTCTTTATAAAAGTTCCAGCAACATAAAAGTTAAAGAACATATGTCACGCATATAATTGTTTGAAAGAAAACAAAACAGAAAACAAAACAAAGCACAAAACAAAACAAAACAAAACAAAACAGCGCTTATGAACAGATGTCAGAACGAGGGTTAATTTCTATTGCAATGAAAAAAACATGAGAACAAAAGTTATTTTTGTTTTCCGATAACCATTTAACGGCGACATACCTGAAGCAGAGACCATTAAACACTGAAATTCAAATAAATCGTCACATTTTCTTGATCTCTGCTGATATCTTTTTATTTCATTTATTTTCCCAGTGACAAACCAATAGTAGACCCATCTGAGTTGGAGGAATGTATCTTAGATGGACAGATGGTCGTGGCTCTCAATTCGCATATGGAAATTTGCTGTGCTAAACTGTGTGGAGTTTCTGTTGATCCAGACCAGGTGATTTTTGTCTCTCGTATTTCTTTAAATGGATTTTAGTAACCAGGAATTAATACTATCTTCATAAGTGTGCTACCACAATTGGAATAATGGTCCCTGCCAGGAATGGAGCGAGTGACCTTCAGGTTACTCAGTGCAATAGAATAGTCGGAGAAGTCTTGAGGTCTATCAGGTCTCTGACCTTCACAACGTACAGGAATAATCTTCTGTTTCTTTGTGGTTCGGCGTTTGTCATGCGGCACAAACTGACTCAGATAAAGTGATTATTTCACGAATGAGCTACTCTATACAATTAGGATATTTTTTGATATATCGATTGATGTATAGTGAATTTGTAAGTGAAACTTTCTGCTAGCAAAGATTTTCAAACGGAAATTATCCCTGATCAAGAACTAAGATCTTATGACAACTCGATAATTTTTAGAAGACCCCAAAAGAAGTCAATTTAACAAATTTCTTGCCTGCTGACCCCGACAAATGTTTTANAGTGCAATAGAATAGTCGGAGAAGTCTTGAGGTCTATCAGGTCTCTGACCTTCACAACGTACAGGAATAATCTTCTGTTTCTTTGTGGTTCGGCGTTTGTCATGCGGCACAAACTGACTCAGATAAAGTGATTATTTCACGAATGAGCTACTCTATACAATTAGGATATTTTTTGATATATCGATTGATGTATAGTGAATTTGTAAGTGAAACTTTCTGCTAGCAAAGATTTTCAAACGGAAATTATCCCTGATCAAGAACTAAGATCTTATGACAACTCGATAATTTTTAGAAGACCCCAAAAGAAGTCAATTTAACAAATTTCTTGCCTGCTGACCCCGACAAATGTTTTACGCTGAAATGCGCGCCTACCTCCGTGAAATACAATTGTTTTGAAATGAATTTGCATTGCTGGAAATGCTCATCTAACTTTGGAAAAAATTGCTTTGTCACCTTGAGCTATGATTTCCCTTCTGAATAGCCGTTTTCATAAATATGTCGAATCTCTCAAGACAACAGTCTTTGTTGCAATCGTTTTCCGTTCCATGATTGTAACATATAACAAAGTGCTAGATTGGAAATTGATTATGGTTTTCAATTTTTTAAAATGATGCAGAAAGTTAGTCTTTTATGCAGAGAACAGATTTCATAAGTTAATTCAGTTCCGTCTTTTTGCTAAAAAAGGAGAACTGGAAGAAGATTACGATATTTCTTTTGATGGAGGGATCAATGTTTAGACATGGATTTGAGCATAATCATTTCTCAGACAAAACTAACTACAACTCAAGGAGTTAGATAAGTCTTCCCATTAAATGTTAATGCAAAGTTTTTTTGACAAGTTGTAATTTTGGGAAGCAAAAAACGATCTACATCATACAGTTGTTTTAGCCAACCGGCATACCCACTGATCAGAGTGACCAATGGAAAGGAATTAAACTAAAACTATGTCTAGCTTTGGATGTGTTCTTTTCGTAGATACATTAACCATTTCCTCGAAACTTTACGAACATTACCGAGAATCAAGTGATACTTAACAAACCTCTGTTGGCTCGGTTTTATTAGCGTATTACTGAAAATTCTTAATTCCACTTGTAAAAATGTTAATAATTTTTTCGTAGATTATAATGTGTTGCAAGATTGCCAGTTCGAAAGTTGGAGAAATTACAGAAAATATCAAACGAAGTTTGGAAAAGGAAAATAAGAAGAGGTTGGTACTGCATATGCTCAGAAATATTTTTGATTGTTAAATCTTCTCAATTTTAGTTAAATCTTTTGATTGTTAAATCTCAGTTTGTAACTGTCAATCTGCTTCTTGTACTTTGTTTCTTTCACTGATAAATGCACTTCAACGATCTTGAATATTGGAGTCAACTGAAACAGATATTTCGTACCACTGAAGTAAAAAAGTACCTTTTCGAGAATTTTCAGAAATTGTTGCTAAGCAAAATTGCCAAAAGCTTTTGAATGGCATGAATAAATTTTCATAATTAAGTTAGGCTAGCCAATCTTGCGTAATCGACTAAAAGCACTTGCTGTTCATTTGCAACAACATAAGCAACATTAGTTGTTCCTTTTGTGCTCTAACAAAATGCATGCCTTGTTTCAAGTTTTTGGCAGAGAAACAATATGATTGTCATGGTTTAGAAGGTCACACGTGCATGAATATCATTCTAATCGAAGACATATTTTAGCAATCTTCTGGAACGAAAAGACCGATTTCGACCAAACAAATTTTCATATCTAAGTTAGCTTTTCTTCTATGAAATGAATTTTAAAGAAACGAATTCGAAATTTAAACTGCATCAATACAAATTGGCAAACACCCCACGTTTTTTCTGACTCACCTGGTATATGTATTAAAGTGGAAAGAAAACTTTGACAATGCTCAGAATCTGGCATTTTCAATGACTTTCTTAACTGGGTGAAACCTTGGCTGTCTTAGTTTCTGTATTTTGATCATTCCACAGATTTGCCCCTCTGTACGAGAAACATTTTTGGCCACATGCGGTATTTAGAAACGGAACATAAAGGTCATTCAAAATGTAATACAGTCTAGCTTAGAATTTTTCTGATTGGCTTATTTTACAACACAGATGGCTATAAGATCTAGACTTATGACCTTGCGTCTCTTGTTTCCCTGTGTTACCACCAACAAATCAAAGAACGCAGGGAAGCAAGGGACTCAAAGTCATAAGTCTATCTAAAATCTACGTTTAATCTGTTGGTTGATATCAGACGTTTTGTACTGCGAACAGTGTCTGATGAAAAGTTGTTGGTGTTGTTTATCATGATTTGACTTTTCGAAGCAATTGCCAACTTATTTTCCTCCAGAAGACTGTACAAAAAGTATTTAATCGGTTGATTATCATTTAGGTTCCCAAAGAAAGATCTCACGAAAAAATGGCGAGTTGGAGATGATACTGATATTATGAAGACTTTTGCAGAACCTACAAAAATTGATATAACTGAAACAGTCAGGAATGCTGCCGGTAAGGACTCCTTAGCATAGCCTAAAGACTTTTTCAATTCCTTCCTGTGGTCAGTACCAAAGTAGCAATTCATACAGACGACATGTCACGTGACTTGATCAATTCGCGCTCGAAAATCAGACTTTGGGTAAATGAAGCCATTACAAAGTATAGCGTCGCACTGGGATTTTGAGAGAGTCTCGTTTATTTATCGCAATAAATAAATTCCAAAAGCTTGGAAGCTTTTCAAATTATTCAAAAACTTTAGCAGAGAGATAGGCGAATGTCTAAAAGGAAGGTTGACTTTGAAAAAGCGACGAGCAACTTACAGCCGACAGAGTTTGTAGTGCGAACTACGAAATTATCAACGCAAAGGCAAGTTTTTCACAGCTTTTCTTAGCCTAAATTTTTGTTTTGCTTTTAAAAACAGCATGTTCGTGTGTTTATTTCATAGGTATAGGTCTGACTGACAATTGCTACCTATCCTTTCCCTACTCACTATCGCGAGGTAGAATAGAGGAGCAATTTTATGCAACTTTTTGCAAATTTCCTATAGATTCCTTATAGAAATTTTCTGAACATTTACCCTAAAACAAGATGGCGTCGTGTTTTCAACGCTGCTGTGACGTCATGCCGTCTGTATCAATAGTAATACTAGTTTGGCAATACTGCCCCGCTTTGCTTTTTGTTTTGTTTTGTTTTTCAGAAAAAGGTTGCTTTTCACGAAGTAACTGCAGCATAAACAGGCTAAGCAAAATAGAAAACACTACGTTATTCAGTTTCCTCATATCTTCATTTCGTTCTATGTAAGATGGTATTGGTACAATAGACGATTACGGAAAAGATGGCGTCGGGGGGCATTTGACCAAGATGCATTGCGTTTAGTGATCGAATTTCTATAGAATGACCGTTGATTCCATTATAGAACGCAATGCATCTTGGTCAAATGCCCCCCGACGCCATCTTTTCCGTAATCGTCTATTGGTGGTACCTTTTGTGGAGAGCTACTTTTTGGTAATATCTCATTTTACTTTTGACCTTTTATTTTTATATTTCACAGAGACTTCAAACAACATCAGAACAAATTTGTATCCTTTTTAGATATGATAAAATTAAATTTCCAATCTTTGTTGACTGATATTGTACTTTATTACTATGCTCATGCTTTTTCACAGGGAATTGGTTTCAAATTGATATGAAAATTCTGGTATATGTTGTGTTAATTTAAACGATTTGATTATTCGATTCTCCGCAAAAGATTGATTCATTTTTAACGGAAACAGAATTGCACAAGGAAAGAAAGTTTTGAAGGCAAAGCCATCTGTTATCAAATTTGCTAGCAATCCAGCCTCGTGAAATAGAAAATAGACGAAAAAGGCTGAATGACAGTCCCAAGTGCATATGATTATGCAGTAACCTTGTATATACTTTCGAAATGTTTGAGTGATAAGATACACAGGCAGAGTTTGATTAATGATAGTGGTGGGGCTAAGTTACTAGCAAATTTGATCAAGGATTTTAGGCCTGTTTTGAAGGATTTTGAGATGAAGCATTTTTATAGAATCCCTTGTAAGTTGAGAACGATACCACCAATTTTGACAAACTAAATTTTCTTATCTACGTTGACATCTTAGCTACACAGATAGTATCAGTTTATAAGAATCTGATAAATGGTTTGAGAGCTACAGCTTTGCAAACGTTATTTTTCTGACTCACCTGGTACATTGATGATGACCGCAGACCCAAGCCTCGTGAGAGTTATTACTCCTAAAAGCAGTATGCAATATGCAATCATTACTTGGTGCCATCAGAGTAGATTTAATTTGTGGCCAATGAATAGTGCTTATGTGAAGATTTTTTCTTAACTTGTATTCAGAAAAGACACTCCAGCAGTCGAAATGAAGGTTTGTCCACTACACCCAATTGTTATATTTATCTTTATTCAAAGTCAGGATCGATCATATTTTACTTTGCTGTATCAAAATAATACGATAATGCCTATCAATTATGATTATCTGTATACTTTTATTTACTTCTTAGCTGGACTTGCCTAAGTCTCTTCCGTACCTGAAGCCTAAAAAAACCTAAACACCAAAATAATGACTTCTGCGAAGGAGGGAGAGAGAAAGCGCTTTCTTTTTCTCCCTTCTTTGCAGAGGCTTTCCCTTCTTCGCAGAGGCTTTCCCTTCCCTCCCACGCAGGGTAAATTTTGTAGGTGGCAGTTTTTTAGGTATAAACGGGAGAGACTTGGGCAAGTTCACTTCTTAGCCGCCATGGTCACGGAAACTCTCTCGCAGTCAATGTGTTTGCAAGAAAGCAAGACATCTATAAAATATTCATATCAATACATTTTCCAAATCTTTGATAGGATTGATGTAAATTATTTTGGCATTTTCATTGAAATATTGATTTCAGTTGAATCTAATATGCGAATATTCAAATGTTTTGGTATTGGAATTTTAGGTTTTTTTTCTGCTTGATTATTATCAGGATCACTGCTTAATGGTATCAATACCTTACAACGAATGTTTTCATGATAAGAAGTTTTCGCTACCGTGTTAATTTTGATAGAATCGCTTCATGGCAGCTAGGCCATAGTATTCTGTTCCGATTTTGTTATATCACATCTTTAAAATCTCAATTCTTCAAAGCTCATAAGTTGCAAGAAAGTTTGCTTGCATTTCATTTGGGGGGTATCTACCGAGTGTTCCAAAAAGAAACAGATTGTGTGGGCCTAGCGATGAGAATCAATGCAAAATCGTACTCAAAACATTCTTCGGTAGTTGACTTGCGCATAAATACTTTGTTTGTTGATAGTGATGCGTTGAGAGTCTCATCTTTTGTGAAGTTTTTTTCTCATCTTGTTTGAAATTGTATCAAGTACATTGTTGATTTATTCAAAGTGTTTCAAGACTTTGCTTAGGCTAACACACCAAGGGGTATTTTTTAGAGTTAAAGGCAAATTTGAACTTTCAAGATTAATATTTCAACTCTCAAAGTGCGAATATTAACAAGCAAGGTATTTATGTTCAAGTTAACTACCAAGGAAGGTTTTAAAAATGCTTTAAATTCTCAAAGAGAAAAGAAGTTGAATTCTCCTCGCTGGCCCGATATGATTTTTTAGGATACCCGGTATTATACAGACTAGCGTCTTTCCGACTGAATTATTGAATGATTTATGATTTATGTGATTATTCCAGGCACCTGGCATAGCAACGATTGGAGACGGGAATTCCAGTGCATGGATCATTAGCGATGATGAAGGTGACGCACAAGATGAAACTAGCATACCAACCGAAAACAACATCACCAAGATTAACAAAACAGTGAAACCAAAACAGAAAGAAGTGGAATGTATCATGTTGGATGGTACGTAGACTGATTATAATGTCGTAGTTATTGCTATTGATAGACCTGCCGGACGCTCTAATTCCGACTGATCAGAGGCTGATAAAGTGTGGGAACAGGGGAACGCGCCTTTCCCAGGAAATTTTTGGCAAGATTCTTAGGCCGCAGGAAATTTTTTGAAAAAATGCTAAATTTTTATGCTGCCGTAAAAACACAAGAACCTGTTATAGTTGTTATCAAGAAAACAAAATTGAATTGCTGAAGTAACTTTAATTAAGCAGAATCTTGACAAAGAGGCTTGTATTTTGACATTTGCTATAGAGCTCTACAATTATCGTGCCTATTTTTGAGCTCCCAACCTAGCATTCATTCTTTAACTTGTATGCAATCTAAGGCCCCGTTTACACGAGACCGTTTTCATTTCATATCGGATTGGTTTCATATCGGATTGGCCTTCTGTTTACACGAGACCGTTTTTATTTGATATCGGATTGGCCTTCTGTTTACACGAGGACGCACCAATCCGATATGCTTCATTCCGTTTTCGCGTTTTCAAATGAAAACGCTCTGAAAGTGGCATGAAACGAATCCGATATCGTGTAAACGGTCGAATCCGGTATCAACTCAATACGGAACCTCATTATCAATTCTACGAGCCTCCCATTCATCTGGCGCACTGCGCAGGGGTGTAAAACAAAGGTGAATCCTCCGCAGCACACAGCAAAGCGTTTCCGTGTAAACAGAACCCCAGTCCGATATGAAATGAAAACGGTGTCGTGTAAACAGAACGCCAATCCGATATGGAATGAAAACGGTATCGTGTAAACAGAAACATTTTCATACCGGATTTTCACCCCCAATCCGATATGAAATGAAAACGGTATCGTGTAAACGGGGCCTAAGTGTTTGTTTTACACCAAGTAGCATGTGAATTATATTCTATCTACAACTTGCATGAACTACGCTGCACAATCCACTAAATCAATGTCAAAGCAAACAAATTTTCACAGGAATTTTTGATGAAATTTTTGCCGTTCCCAGGAAGGAATTTTTTTATCAGCCTCTGTGACTCATAATCATACATACATAATATTCGGACTAAATTTGCGACTTTGAAAAAGCCATTTTTATATTAATGGTGGATGCCCTAAGTAAGACCCCAATGACAAAACGGCTCAAAATTCATATTTCCAGTACAGGAAGATGGCGAAGCAAACTGCGAGTCGAGATTAATGTTTCCTTCAGCCATAAATTGCCGAATATTTCACCGTTATTCGTTTAAATACAGTGCAGTGATTGTTGCGACAAAAGTTCAAAACAGATCGGAAAATTAGTCCAGTTTTTATGTATGTAAAATTTTGAGCCCTGAGGGTACTTACTGTTGCAATTTTTGTATCAGAGGTTTTAGTTTTGTTGAGCAATGTAAGGTGTGGTAATATTCGTCTCAAATGTCGAAAATCATCGTTATTCTTCCCAAATCATGCCATAACCTTTAAAATCATATCATATAAGATAAGTCAGTCAGAAAAGGTGTAAAGTCAGCAGAAAAATAGCGTTATCGTAATTTTTCAAACATGCCAATTTTTCGAACTTCTCTTAGACTTGCCCCAAGTCTATTTCGTTAACTCAATCAAAAAGTAAACGAAATAGACTTGGGGCAAGTCTAAGAGAAGTTCGAAAAAATTGGCATGTTTGAAAAATTACGATAACATTATTTTTCTGCTGACTTTACACCTTTTCTGGTTACACCTCTTCTGGACTCTGCTTGCTTTTTTGTAGATGACAGCGAAGAAGATGAAACAATGGAGCTCACACATGTAGATTTAGGATACGAAAATAGGTATTGTTTTTCAGTCCTATATTGATTGTTGATTTGTCTGTCACCTTGTTGTCAATGATCTTGGTGAGTAAAAATAGGTATCTGCGTTTGCAGAAATGTATGATCACAAATTGAGTTGTTAGGTAATGAATCAACAATAGACAATAACGCTAAAGATGGCTGCCGCGCAAAGCATGGCGGTAAAAAGATCCCTGACGACCACCTAACGACTTAAAAAGTTTGGTCTGTCGTTTCGACTAGCAAAGTTCGGAACAAGTAATCAATGTAAACAAATAGGACGATTTCGTAATTCGAACGCGAATCTATAATTAAAAGTTCAATTCGAATCAAAAATTTACTTTTTCTGCTTTGGAAAGGTTTCCTTTCGAACCATGTTGCATTCGAATTCAAGGCCCATTCGAATTCAAGATAGCTGAGCTAGCTGGTCGAAACAGCGGACCGAAATTTTTATGTCGTTAGGTGGTCGTCAGGGAGCTTTTTACCACCATGCTTTGCAGCAAAACACGACAGAGTCTTTGGAGCCGCCATCTTTAGCGTTATTGTCTGTTGGTTTATCTATTGAAAAGACTAACTTTTCCCCATTCTCAATTGCAAGTAAACCAGATTATCAAATGTTGCGTTCTAATTGGTCAATCCAACAAATCATTTGATTGTTTGAAATTTAACCTGGTTGAGATCAAACTGGTTAAACTGTATCAGTGTGAATAGGGTATTAGATGTGAAACTGTCTTTTACAAGAATCAGCCGTACAATTTTCGTGCTAAAGCTGACTTGGATGAAGAAATGAATTTCATTAACATCGGCCATACCGTTATAGTGTTCTAACCATTTTTGCTTAAAAGCCTTGAAACATATCGGGTGCGCCAAAAAAAAACTATCCACTTTTGACAGGCCACGATAAATCGTACACTAGACCGATTTTGAAAATTTATGACTTAGTCTTTAGCTGAAATCCAGAATTAGATCCTGAGAGTTTTTGTACATTTTTTTAGTCTTTTGCTTCTGGAGCTATAGCGAGTTTCTTAAAATTTTCGGTCTCACAAACACTGAAAACGATCAAAAATCGTCGATCAAATTTTCTAAAGACTCGACATGAATAGACAAAGAGGAAACTTTTTCGTGGCGATTTGGGGATTTAGAAATCGATTACGACCGCCCTGTTGCGAAATTCTGGAGTAGTTGCAATGACGCGCCAAGCCAAGCCGTTGCCCGCATGACAATTCAACGAGAGTCCATGCTTGCTGACCCCATGGCGCTTCATTTTGTGTCTTTTTAACTCCCTTGACACAGGAACGCAGTACCTACTACCTGCACAAAAGTATAAAATCAATGAAATTACAAAGAGAACGACATTCCTTTGTATGATTGAAAGTAATGTTACATTTCTCCTAACATTGAGCAAACGCGCAAAGTATAACTAATCGATTGCTAAATTTTCAACTCACCACGAAAAAGTGTTCTCTTTGTCCATTCAAGTCGAGCCTTTACAAAATCTGATCGACGTTTTTTGATCGTTTTCAGAGTTTTCGAGAACAAAAATTTTAAGAAACTCGCTTATAGCTCAAGAAACAGAAGACTTAAAAATTTACAAAAAATACTAGAATCTAAGTCTGGATTTCAGCTAAAGATTAAGTCATAAATCTTAAAAATCGGTCCAGTATACGATTTGTCGTGGCCTGTCAAAAGTGGGTAGTTTTTTTTTTGGCGCACCCGGTACTAGAAATAATAATCAAAGGTAGGGATGTACCGATATCAGGAAGGCCGTATAATCCGGCGCCGGATCGCCGATTTTTTAAAAATCCGGTTTTTAAATACTTCCATTAATGTATCCAGACTGCATATCATTGGAAAGAAGAAAGATTGTGCTTTCATATGGTATACATTACATCCATTCAAATCTTTTTATTTTTTGAAAATTGTCAATGATAGTTGGGTTGCATTTTTCTGAAACACCCTGTAGTGTGCGTGAAATCAAACTGTAGCATATTTTTGTTGCATGAAAAAGGGAAAATGGCTATCTATTTGAAGTTTCTTTGCTGACAAATGACACAGTTATCGTCAGTGTTCTGTTATGAATTTAATGAACCGCGGTTAAATTGTTTGCTTTTTTTGCAGTAAAATTGTTGAAGATAACCTGGATGCTGATGTTGAAATTTTAGACTCAGGCATTGAGAATTTGGACCCTGATTTGAAAAACTCTGACACGGATGAGAAAAACATTGATGCAGATATGAGAGACCCGGACTTAGATTTGAAAGAAGCGGCCTTAGATTTGAAAGACCCTGACTTAGATCTGAAAAACAGAGACGCTGATATTGAAATTATCGAACTGAATGAATCGGTAAAATTGGTCGATGCAAAGAAGGGTAATGTAGAAGAGAGTACGATACAAAAGAAAAAGAAACGCAAGAAGAAGAAAAACTAACCTGTCGAATAACCAATTGTTGTTTTCGCTTGGTTCTCACTAGAGGAAAAACGCCTTAAAAGTGTGTTAGGAATGCTAGCAATGCGACGGTAAAAAAACCTCGAAATGATTTTTGGCAATTTTTGGACCGATTTGAGATTTTGTCGGTGACGTTGAAGATGTCCTAATGCATTTGAATGAAATCAAACCATTTTGGAAGCGACAACTCACCGAAGATGCCTCTAAAATGTGTTTTGAAAATGCGTTGAACGCTCAGGGGGTAGGACATCTTTAGTACAGATAATAGGGTGCATTTTGCCATGTGAATTTTTAAAAGGGTTCCCATAATTCCGATGGAGCTGAAGAAACTTGTACACAAAAATCTTTGGAAGTCTGAAAGTACATGCTAATATATCTGTAGATGCCCTGAAAAAGCACCATGTTCATAAATCTTGGGAAGCTGTGGAAGAAATAGCCATAAGTCCGGGAAAATTTGAAAACGCATACCCATAAATCCGTAGATGCCTTCAAAGGGCACCGTAAATAATGGCATGATCCCGTATTTATACTGACTAAAGAATTTACATGCTACGAGAACTTAAATACATAACGGAAATGACTATACACATTAGAATACAATAATACAATAGAAAGAGATACATGATAACGAGGATACATAAGTGAAAGCGAGGCTTTAGGAGCATACTTGTAGTCCTGCTACAACAGGTTTAGAGCTCTATTCAATTTACACTGGGCATCAAGTATCCATCGCATTTTGTCATTGCATCCTTATCACAATTCTAATGAGTTTTTTTACTCCAGTGAGACCCAAGCTTAAAGGGCGTTGTTCTTAGTATTTCATATGTTGATTTTTAGATGTAAGAAAAATCAGTTTTAGAAACCCTGCATCAGTTATCTTTAATGTAGCCAAAGTCTATGTGCAGGATTTACTTTTCATTAACTGAATACCCAGTGACTCATAAAATAGCATAAAATAGCAGTGAAAGTGTTCAGCGAAAGTTATTTTAATCGAATTTTTTTCCTTAACTTTGAATTTTAAAAATTTTCATTCTTGAAGAAATTTTTATGCGGGCGGAATAGATGATAAAGAACCTACTGAACAAGGGAGAAAAATTTCGTGAAGGAAGTGTTATTTTATTTGTTGCACTTCAATTTAGACCCCGTTTACACTCTACTGGTACAACTTTGGATCCGTAACAAAAGTGTCACAGATCAACCTCCCGTTTACACTTCTCCTGCTAATCCGTAACATTTTTGTTGTTTCTATCTATAGAACAATTTTGTTCTGGAGCAGTGTAAACGCTTTTGAACCGTAACAACTTTGTAACGGATGTACAATATAAACAGGTTCTTCTATTGACATCCGCTATCTCGAACATTCGCTATCTCGAACAAGTTTTATGTCGTTAGCTGGTCGTCAGGGAGCTTTTTACCAGCATGCTTTGCGCGGCCGCCATCTTTGGCGTTATTGTCTATTATGCTGCATTCTAGTTTAATATCTCTGCCTCAAATAAACTTTTCAAAGATATGCCTTGGTAAGATGAAGTTTAAACCTAACTATGGTCATTGTTGGCGGGCTTTCTACTGTACTGGTCTTATTTTTTAGGATTTTATGTAGCTCTGAGAAAATTTCTCACTAAATTCGCATTTAAACACAAGAAACGCGAGAATTAGGGCACGAGAACCTTAAATCGATGTTATTAGTCAACCATTTAGCAGTAATGTTCAATTATTTAGAGGCATATTTCTTCAAAAAAGCACGATAGCTGTCTGCATTCAAGCAACACTGTCTTCTAATCTGTCGATTCCTAACGACGGGTGCAGAAAACACTAACATCTGCGTCGCATCTGCTGTTTTCACAACTTATGCTGCGAACAATGTTGGTCATTTCGAAAGATGTAGAGATTGGTGTGTGAATGAAAAAATTATGTAAGAATCGACCATAGGGGGGGGGGGGGGTTCATAACATGTTGAGGGTACGGGTATATGGGTGGGTTTTGGGACCAAGATTCTCCAAAAGAGGGTCACTTTTCAGCACATTTTCCTTAAACATGGGTCGGTTTGGCGGAAATCAGCAAAAATCGTCAAAAATGGGTAGTTTTCAGCCAAAATTCTTCATAAAAGTGGGTACGAAGGCAAATCTTGGCAATTAGAAGTGGGTAGCTTTCTGAAAACCGGGCGGCAGACCCCGTACATTCACAAGTCCTGTATAGTGAACAGCGAGTTGCCGTTTTGAAAAGCTACCTTCCTGAGAAGGATTTGTGCTGAAACTGTTGTGTGTTGTCATCCTAAACTAAAAATTTGACGAAATTCGATTGTAATTTTTTCCTATTTCAACGATTGTCAAAAACGCCTCCTATGCAAAATCGCCCATAACTCTAGAACGGTATGATCGATGTTAGTAAAACAAATTTCAATTTCTAAATTTGCCTTTCCACTATAAAATGAGGTGGGGGAGACCGGAGACAATTGTACCACGAGACAATTATAACACTGGCTCTCACGCCCAGCAAAAACAAGCAACGAATCTAATTTTTGTATAGAACATGCTCATTTCAATCCTCTACATACTACTTGAAAATAATGAATGTTCATCCAAGTTTGCGAACTTTTCGGGGGTAAAACGTGTTTTTGAGCACGAAAGTAAAAATGTGCTTCCAATGTGAATTTGTGGCTGGAAAATGTTTTCTTGAGCAAAAACTAATTTGTTCACATCATAGACTTCTATTTAGGATCATAACTACGTTAAAACTTTTAAGCTGGATAGCTCATGAAATGCAAAAAGGGGAATAAAGCTAGCTGACCAGGTCGGGGGCAATTGTAACAGCGTAGCCATGGTAACAGCGTACAATTTCCCCGGTGTAAGCTGACCGATGGTCCCGATGGCTTGGTCTTGATTCAGTTTCTATACTGGTACAACAGCGTGCACCCATGCAGTATTAAAGAGATGTATCGTTTTGAAATTCAAATGTCATTTTCAATGGCAAAGCTTCAAATTTGTGCTTAAAACTTACGCAGATTCCCAAACAATTCACCTCTCCGTTTATTATGTTCAGGCAAATGTTGCTTCAAGAATTTGTCTTTCGTGAAAATCTGCCACAAGTCGTTCATACATTTCGTGTAGGTAAACAAACAGAGTAGTATAATGATTCTTTGTAATGATTTCAAGATATGTTACAATTGCCCCAACCATGTGTTAAAATTGCCCCGTGCCAATTGTAACACTTGACCACTGATCTTAAAACTTCACAACATCCCAAAAATTGCTTCTACACGGTTGAAGCTAAGGTCTATTTCATTCGAAGAGATGCAACTACAATATCATCCACCACCTCAAAGAACGCAATCAATCATTGTTTAGGCGATATGACCGATTTTCTAAAAAGTGTTAACAATTGTTCCCGGTCTCCCCTATACACTCTCCGTCGCAGAGGCTGTTGTTTGCAAACGAGCAGAACGTGAAGCTCCGAAGGAGCAAAGAGCGCGCAGCGGCGCGGATCATTTCATCCGTCCTCCGGTAATACAGCCTCTGCGAAGGAGAGTGCCCCCTATAGGTAGTTTGTTGATTGATAGTTTGATTGAAAATAATAATAATAATAATAATAATAATAATGAATTTATATACAGTTGGTTAACTAACTATAGTCTAAATTCAAACCAACTATCTAATTATAAACATAACAAGGTTCTATGTACATATTTTACACGAGAATCCCACTCCACAGCCGTATTTCCCCTTTAAATCTTATTATACTCTCACTACTTTTAACAGAATCAGGAAGATTGTTCCAGACATAGCTGCCCACAAAACAATTGATTGATAGTTTGTTGAAATCGATAATTGACGATTCTACGTTCCAGCAAACTCTTGCTTCTTCTTCAACAAATGCTTCTTTTAGTTACCCTGGTCAGGGTCACCCTAATCAATCAATTAGAAGATGGATACAGACAATATTATGCTGAAGAATTTTACTGGACCCAAGTGGATTTAGTTGATAATTATTTATCGTTTTGCACACTCGGTAGCATTCTTTTAATTTGCTTGCTGTCTTAACGGGCGTTTGAGTCTAAGACTATTTATATTTTAAATCGTTGTTAATTTATTTCAATAATCAAGCTGCTTACAAACGAAGAGTTACTCTGAAGAATTTTATATGACCCAAAAAGAATTAGTTGATAATCTTTTCTCGCGTTATATATCGTTAATTATTCATGACGATTTATGAAACACTTGCAAAACACAGTCCTTCCAACATCCAAAAGCTCAAAATTCCCTTTATTTTATAAATTGTTTTTCAATACTTTCCATTAATTCTATTTCGTCATCGTCATAAAGAATGAACTGCTCTTCTTGTTTCGTCGCAGTTTTCATTACTCTGATAGGCTGATCCACACGGCAGGAAGTGTCAAAACTGTCTTTCTTTAAGCTCTGTATAACTGTATCTTGCTTATTTCGATTCGTAGACTTATTTTGAGCCAAAGATGCCTGGTGACGTTTCTTGTTCTCCTTAATATCGTTATTTTGTGATGGTAAATCAATAGCTAGGATATCTTCGATTGAGCTCCAGTCATCTTGTTCAATTGAGTCAAGACCTGGTTTGGCTGATCGGTGATCTGGTACCATCATCCCTGGTAATGTGATGTCTACCATTAGTTTTCTTGTTGTAAATGAATTTCCTTCTGCTTGATGAACAGCTTTTTCTTCTCGGTTGCAAGATTTCTTCACGAGAAACAAATTTGCACCTGCAAGACCTCTGATATCCTGCCTACAGCCATCATGATTATCGTAACCGCGTTGGTCTCTTTTCTTCGATCCAGTCAATGGCGGCAGCTGCTTTCGTTTCGCTTCTTGAATATACTCTTGAAAACTTCGAGTAATTGTTAGTTTACGGCCTAACGTAGCTAGATTATCGCCAGGGGGCGCTCCGGATGTTTTTGCATCGTTTTCAAAGGCTGGAGATCCTATTTGTATCCTCGGTTTCTCTGATATTTGCGCTTCACTTTGCCGGTTTTGAGGTGCTCCATCCCTGTTACTTCGTTGCGACTTATCCAGAGCCTTGCTCGATCCCAAAATGTCTCGTATTACTGAATTATCGGAGTTCTTGCGCGTTGCATCGATTTTTTCGTAAACGACGTATTCGTAATCCTCATTGTCTTGGCTGTCGACCTTTTTCTCCCGTAAATTCCCTGTGCTCTGGAGTTCTCGTTTATTGATAGGCGCAACATTCAACCTTGGTGCAACCTTGCTTTTACCAAAGAACGGAAAGCATTTCATTTCCAACTCTGCCCTTCCCTTCTTGGCTAAGTGACCAGGAACATTGTAACGCATTTTGTAAATGAAGAAATAGTGTCGCTTATTCGTTTTGACAACCTTTGTTCATTACATCAAATGAATGGTGCTTAATTATATGAAAATGTCACGTGATCATAAATGTTGCGTCTGTAATAGGCCTATGAAGCGCTTTAACGTTTTTTCTAGGTCATCGTTTTCAAAAACGCAAATTTTTTAGCTATTTCACTGTGTTGCTATGCCGATCTGAATTAATTCAATTGATGAATGTTATCAAATAAACGGCGAACATGGAGAAAATTCACTTTTTAGGAGGAATAATGGGCTATGGTACCATGGTAACTGAGAAACAATGATA
The DNA here is from genome assembly GCA_004194415.1 of Aurelia aurita. Classification (NCBI taxonomy): domain Eukaryota; kingdom Metazoa; phylum Cnidaria; class Scyphozoa; order Semaeostomeae; family Ulmaridae; genus Aurelia; species Aurelia aurita. The sequence continues at coordinate 308,389 of REGM01000013.1, forward strand.
TAAAGAAGAGGTAGAATCATTCCCCTTAA
>REGM01000013.1:310821-363145 GCA_004194415.1 Aurelia aurita
CAGGGCACCGACATGTTTGCAGCACCCGCCTTGAGCTGCCTTGCAGTTACACTTATTGTTACGGAGTTTTTTATTACTCTGTCATAAATCTTTTCACTGTGAAAACTTGGAAATAAACTTAGAGATCTAGTCCAGCCCGTCCAGCCTTCTTTCTCCGAACACTTAGCCAGATCTATAGAGGTATTGTAGAACCACATTTCCGATACTGTTGCTCTGTGTGGGGGAGCTGCGGGGAATCCAAGCGACTTGCACTGCAAAAGTTACAAAATCGCGCTGCCAGAATTGTGACCAATAGCAGTTATGATGCACCTGCTGATGCCCTGATACAGAAGCTAAAGTGGCCAACTATCGCTGAAATTATCAAACGAGAGACAGCGAGCATCGTTTTCAAATCCATAAATGGTCTTGCACCTACGTATCTCTCGAATATTTTTTAAAAAAACTCTTCACGGGACACTGTCAAGTTAAGAAACTCTGAGACTGACTTACGCGTCCCTCTTATGAAAACGACAAATGGACAGAAATCATTCTCGTATCGTGGTGCGCACCTTTGGAATAATCTTGAACCGGAGGTCAAGCAAGCACCCTCTCTTTATGCTTTTAAAAGTCGATTATGAGTATGACCATAATGTATTTATTTCTAGATTCTAGTTTTGTAATTAGGTTATTAACGTTTTAGTTTCACATGTATTAAATTGTAAATTGTAATTTTTATGGCACGGCCCCCTGAAAAGCAGCCTTAGCTGACGGGGTTACCGTGGTTAAAGAATATAAAATCAATCAATCAATCAAAAATCAAGCTGAGCCTGGTTGGTCTATGTTGCGTAGGAGCTAGACACATTTTTATGCAAAAGAACATCGAGACCTCTTCCCTGGAACCCATTACCCCTTGAAAAAATGACATCAGGTAACCAGATCGCACTTAGCTCCCTGCTTCACAGAAGGGAGCCATACAGAGGCTTTCCGAATTGTTATTTGAGTCTCCTCTTGTGCCTTGAGTTCAGAGGGGGGGGGGCATCTTAGTATGTTGGTATCACAGGGACGTGTCATTTTTAGGGGTACTGCTTTGAAAAAATTGCAGAGATATGGGTATCATTTTCAGACATTTTGCGGCATTATTGGTGCCGTTCTGGAGAGAAATTGGCAAAAGTATAGCACTTACAGGAAATGTATCATAATTTGTTGAATTATGGCCTAGATAATCATTAGAATTGCGGAATTACGACCCAAAAATTCTCAAAAATTTGCGGAATAATGGGGAAAATGTTTCAGGCAAAATGGTGCGTCCCCCTCAGATGATAGGTCAAGATACCCACCCCCCCTCGCGAGCCTGAATTATACAAACCAAGAATGGCAGACAATAAATTCGCATCGAAATTTCCATCTTTAACAACCTTTTTCCATTCTAAATTATTTCGAATACTAGATGATTGTGTTAATGCATGTGACATACAGAAGACTCTGCTTAAGTCGGATAAGTCCAATTTCGGGGTACTGTTTCAAGAAAGGTCTCTTCTTCGGAGTATTTGAGTGGTACATAATGCGAATATCAAGTCGAATAACAAAATTATTTGTTGAGAATCTTCGTCTAACACTGATCATAGCAAATCATCAGAGATTCGAAAGAGAATAAACTTGGCAATGAACAGTGCACGTATTGTTCTTGCTATTCCTTTCTCAGCCAGAACTTGCTATTATTCAAGATTTAGCAGCTATGCTGATGATGTTGGCCTTAATTACAACAACAACAGCGACATTGAGGGACTAGTGTAGCTAGTCTAGCCTTAATTAGCATTATAGCTGTAATTTCTTAGCCAACTTTAAATTAAAGACTTTATTATATATCATATGTTATTTTATGTGCAGATGCTTCTTCTTCAAGAAATTATCTGACAATTTGCAGCAAGGAAACGAGAAAATGTGCACGCTGCCATTGAGTCAAGTGGCACTGGTCGCAATGCTCGCTGAGCCTGGTTTCTACTACTGGGCACAAAGTGTCAACTTAACTGTCAAAGATTTCTGTTTTACTAGGTTTCTCAAAGAAACAAGACGACTTTAAAGAGAATCAACGGTGATAAAAGTCCCGCGCTGAAGGGGTTTCGGTAGTCTATAATTAGCTGGCGTGTGCAGGAATTTTCTTTGTCCTATTTATAGATTACTCCACTTGGCTACGTTCATTCACTTTTAAGCTCATTTGAGAGATACGTTTTCACTTTGCCTGTCCCACAGGTGGCGGGGGATAGTGAATATTATTGCATGATAAAATGTACCTTTAGTGCTTCATTTTTCTGGTTGTTTCTCTTCCAATCCATCTGTTGTCCGTTCGCTGTTAGGCCCATCTGAAAATAACCGCCACCTCGAGAACTAGGTTGAGGTGGCGGTTATTTTCAGATGGGCCTAACAGCGAACGGACAACAGATGGATTGGAAGAGAAACAACAAGAAAAATGAAGCACTAAAGGTACATTTTATCATGCAATAATATTCACTATTCCCCGCCACTTGTGCTTGTCCGTATAATGGAAAACGTCACTACATATACATTTCCATCTCGTCGAAATGTCGATCAAGGCAGATAAACTTCTTTTGCATTCTTTCGATTACGTTCAAACGAACCCATTTACGTCCGAGGGGCAAATCACTTCTCAAAATAGTGTACGTGATTTTTGTGATTTTAAAATCACGTGTTTTTTTCTGTGATTTTGTGATTTTTGTGTGAAAAAAAAATCAGTGAATTGCCCCTCGTTTACGTGAGTAACATTTTGTAAAGCAATCCGACTTAGGCAGAGTCAGCAGTTTATTGAACAATTTGAAGCACATTTAATAAATAACACAGAACACGAAAACATAAGATAAGGGGTTCCAGCATAATTAACACCCCATTCACACTGGCAAGTTAAACCAGCTTAAAATAAACCGGGTTATGGAATGCTGCGTTCTAATTGGTCAACCCAACGAATCGAATGCATTTGATTGGTTGAAATTTAACCTGGGTTAGATAAAGCTGGTTTAACTGAGTCAGTGTGAATGCGGTATAAGATTCTCTATTGAGATGCTAACATAACAGTCAGTGGGTTTTGCTGATGATCTAAGTTTTCATAAGGAACTTATGGAACAATGACAACATATAAAGATGGGGAAAACTTTGGTGAATAAAGAAATTAACTGAATCTTAGATCACAAGAAGCTGTAAAGTTCAAACCACTAGTGTGAGGCATAACGGAGCTAGTTCGCCGTAAGTAAACCAAGATTTTTAGTGTATGTAGTATTGTTTCACTATTGTCTCACTTGCTTTCGCTTGGAGACTGCAGCAAAATAACTTAAGATTGTAAGACGTTTCTTTATAACCTTACACATAACATGAAGAAGACATCTATTCTACGATGCTATAAATTCAAGATACATCTAACAATTCGAAACGACTTAAACGAAAAGACCATGAGAAATAATCAAGTTACTAACGTTCTTGATAACTGAATCCCCCAAAAATATTAAAAAATGCTTTATACAACGAAGGAGAGGACACTATTACGAGCAAATAAAACATTATCATTAACGAAATCAAATCAAAACAAAATCAAATAAACAATGTCATTGACTGGGTGAGTTCAAATGTTTATTCTCCTCTTGGTTTATTCAAATTCGTGTCGTATAAACGAATCAGTTCGCTCTGAAAGGAAAGAAGACGTGATGATGTTTAAAATATGTGGACCCATCTTTGCTTTTTTGACAGGGAATGGCGCCAGAAATCTTCCGACAGGGGGGCTAGAGCCTCTGACTAAAAAAGGCGGTTTTTACACAGTGAAAATCCGCATATAAGAACCACAACTTCCAACCTTTAGTCAAACGTTTTGAAGAGCATTTTTCTAACTTTTGTGAAAATTGCATTAAAACTGGAAAGACAGATGTTTAAAAGTGCTAGATGGACAAGTCATGTAATTTAAATTGTCTTTGTATAGTAACATACCTTCTTATATTTTTTCTACTTGCTTTACATATCGCTACATTACAGTTAGTTAAAGTCTAAAATTGTGTTACTTCTGTCACTTGCGATTCTTCAAGGTTGTTAATGTCTACATCTTTATCTTTGAGCTCGCCTAATACTTGGCTGTGCCATGTTATTATGGGATGGTCTTTTGGTCTTAGACTTGCCCCAAGTCTATTTCACGAAGTCCGTCTGACCGATCCATTTCCCATAGTTCCGGATCCGCCATTCCAACATTCCGTTAGAGAACATAGGGGAAAGAACGAGAGAAATATTTCTCTCGCTCATTCCCCTTTGTTCCGTTACGGAATGTTGGAATGGCGGATCCGGGAACTATGGGAGAGGGATCGGTCAGACGGACTTCATGAAATAGACTTGGAGCAAGTCTATCTTGGTCTTGACACTGCTCGTTTGAATTCATTTATTGCTTGTCTACATGGTGTATTTTCAGGGAGGCGTAGTGCATTTCCAAACCACCCAATGCGCTGTTTTTGTACGATTTTCGACTATGCTTCTTGTTTCGTCATCTTCGTTGAGTTTTCATTTGATATCTTTGTTGGCAATTTTATGTTAAGTTCTTATATGCATTATTCTTAATTTTTAAACCACAGAATTAACAACCTTTTTCAGGCTAGCCTAAAAAAGTGATGGTTTTTATATGCGGGCTGTACCGTATGTCTACCAGATAAAACGCCAAAAAAGCATTTTCCGAGGTAACTATTACGAAGATGGGTAAACAGCCCAGATTTTATAGGTCTGATTTGACAGAAAATACGAACCACCATGCATTGAGCTTAACATGGCGAGGGTTCTTAATTTTGAGCATGGCCTGTACTACGCAGAACAATATAAATAACATACGTTGAGGATCCAGCGCTTTGTTACACCTTCCTTTCCAGATTTCAAGTAATTTTCATAACTTTGACAAAAGCTTCCAACAAAATGTTAGCCTAAAGGTTCTTAAAAATTATGGTTTCATATGCGCCTTCTTAACCGTTTAGCTATTCTACACAGGAGTCTGGATCGAACGATATTCTTATAGATTTTTTAGAAATCTGAGGAGTTTTCTTATGTGCACAGACAGTGATATAAGCTATAACGCCACTCAATCGAACATTTTGTATGAAAATGTAAATGAAAATGTATAGAAAATATCGCTCGATCCAGTTCTATTGCAGGAAAACCTGAAAGAGATTTTCTTGGACAGTTCAGATACTGTCGTTAGATTAAGATCCAAAGGGTAAACGATATTCATAATACAACAAAATTGTTGTCTCTTACCTGTCCAACAAAACCATTCTCTTCTTGTGAAAATGCGTATCCACCTACAAAATTTAAGCATATCGTCAAGTAAGTAGCAACATGATTGGAAACAGATACCGAATAGACCATTACAACAAAACTGCACAAAAGTTTAATTTTCAGTAAGTCAAATTTGATCTACTGCTCGTGCTAAGACAATAACCTCGTCAGATTTTTAAATTGTGTTCCACATACATACCGGGTGTCCCAAAAAAAAGTATACAGATTTGGTCGACCCTATCGATGAAAATTTAGCGTGAATCAAACCGAAAACATTTTTAAAACATACCTCTATAGTCAACTAGAACACTGATACCTTGTTTGTGGATACTGGTGCTTTTAGCGTTGAAATATTAATCTTCAAAGGACAAATTTGCCTCGACCTCCAAACCAGAGCTTTGGCGTTTTGGCCTAAGCAATTCTTGAAGCACAGTGAATAAGTTAACAATAGACTCGAAAATTTTGAAACAGGAGGAGAAAAATTAAAAACTGCACAGCTGATACGTTTTAAAAGTGATGATTTGCGTGACACTTATCATCAAGGGAGCTCCGAAGTAAACTTCTTTCATTTTAATATCAACAATTTATTTCAAGAAGTTTACTTTGGAGCTCCCTTGATGATAAGTGTCACGTAAACTGAATTTTGCAAAACGCAGCTGTTGTGCAGTTTTCAATTTTTCTCCTCTTGCTTCAAATTTGTTCAAGCCTTTTGTAGACTTATTCGCTGTGCTTCAAGAATTTGCTTAGGCCAAAACGCCAAAGCTCTGGTTTGGAGGTGGAGGCAAATTTGTCCTTTGAAGATTAATATTTCAACTCTCAAAGCACCAATATCCACAAACAAGGTATCTATGTTCAAGTTGACTATAGAGGTATGTTTTAAAAAGGTTTTTAAATTGATTAACGCTAAATTCTCATCGCTAGGGTCGACCAAATCTGTATACTTTTTTTTGGGACACCCGGTACACTTTCAACAGAGTTTCAAATAATCGTTTGCAGTAATATAGCAGCCATAAAGCCTAAAATACAATTGCCTAAATACGAAATGACTACTCTTCTATAGTGAATGAATATGCAGAGCTTCCTTTAGTAATGTTGGGATGAGAATGACCAAAACAGAGAGTCAAAAGGTCTTACGACTTAAACTGCAACGAACGTGCAGATACTTTTGGTTACACACTGGGAATCCACACTCACACTGTTCATTCTTTTTAAGATTCACTTTAAAGGCGAAAAGGAATTATTAATTTAGCGGCGGACACTCACGTGCAGTCCATTATTTCGGAGTAGGGTTGTATGCAAGGAGAATCATATGGAGCCCTCCTAAATCCCTGACAAGGCAACCACTGAAGTGGCCGTATATCAATAAAGATATTAAAGTCTATGTCACGTGAGATTTGCGATAACTCAAAATCTACTCGTGTAACTCATGATTGTTTCCATTCGCGGGAATTTTCATGTGACATCTAATTTGAGATAGACTTTAATTTCCCTGCTATCTTAAAGGACCAATCCGGGATTGGTATGATCGATGATCAATTGAAAGATTATACTGTTATGAATAGTGTATCGTACAATTTTCACCAGTCTTTGTCTTTTCTCTGCAAAATTACTTATTCAAACAAGCGACTAGTGCGCAGTGACGTCATTTTGCATGAAGGTCGGTGTGATCTGACGTAAATTTTAACGTAGACGAGGCTGCCCCATTGTTTTCTTGCCTCTAAATCGTGGCTAGCCTCCTTATCGCGTATTACTAGAAAATAGCAGAGACATTTGACCTTACTCATTGAAAGTCTCCAACGAATTGACAGCTGTTACAAACGTCATAATGTGGAAAAAAGCTAGAATATTATTTCAGCAGTTGGTAAGTTTGTTTTCTAACATCAGTTTTATAAATCCCGGATTTGTCCTTCAAAGGGAACTAATCAAAAATGACAAGGAACCAAAGAACTGAATACATTATTAAACTCAGATTGATTAAAAGCATACCTCTTTCAGATTCCCTACGAACTGCTTTACTGTCTGCTGAAACTGTGATACAAAATGTCAGACAAACTGAGCTAACTAAGGTAGATACAATAATACACTAGCCTGTATGATATGCTAAAATACTGCACTGGACTATATCAGTTCCTAACCCTATTCTACATGGGGGGAAGGCACCCCAAGCAAGCGTCTTCTAAATGCTCTTAAACTACACATGATAGAAGACTGAAACCTGTTTGACTTTTAATAAGATTTGATATTGTGTCAAATAAACAATAGGTCATTGTCATATAATTGGTCACGTGACTATGACTTACACATATTGGAGAGAGACCTCAAAGAAAATCATTAAAACATGCATAAAATTTCTCATAGACATCTGATTTCAATAAAATTGGTACCAATCAATTTGCCTTGAAGTCTACTTTCATTTGATATATAATTTTTGTGTTTTGCTGACATCAGCAAAATTTAAGATATATGACGTCATACTTGCATATGATGTCATATTTATGATAAACATATGAAATAATTAGTATATTATGATATTATGATATATTACATCAGCAAATTTGCTGGGGTATCATGTATGACTTTGGTTGAGAGCTTTTGTAACATTAGAATTAAGAAAATAGAATTGTTGGCAGTTTCTATCAAGAACAATCAATATCCATCATATAGATAGCTTCAAAGTTGTTTATTGACAATTTTCTCTGAAATTTCTAAGTTGTTGGGAGAAGAAACAAAATCAGCAAATTTCCATAGTTTTTGCGTTGTCAAGAACGAAGAAAATCGACGACGTCATCGAATATACAACAATTAGAGTAAAATAAATTACATATTCAGATTCTCCACATAAAATTACACATGAAAAGCCAATACCCAAGCTTTTATCTCTAGTCAGTTCTGATTTATTAAGGGGGGGGGGGCTAAATCAGCCCCTCCCCAGTCTTTTAGTAGCTGAACAAGCCCAGTCTGGATAGGGTCACTATTGTCGGTTATAAGGGCATGCCCTAATATCCGTGTTTATATGGTATTTGTCACTATTTTGAATGTTTGTTTCCTTCTAATCCATCTTACTATAGCAGTTAAATATTTTCCTTGATTTTAGAACAGAGCATTGGGCTTCGTCAAAACTAGCATGACTATGTATCGCATAGATATTCACTGTGACTATATGAAAACTGTACTGATAAAACTGAATAGGCTAACCTTACCAAACCAGTGTCTAGAAAGCTTATACAAGTTAACTTACGGTCTGTTCGAGTCATTGTTGGGCGTCTCCCTAGCTGAGGTCTGGCTGGTACTGGAAGACCACCTTCACTTATTGCCCATTCTTCAGGGTTGAGCTACGAAAAAACATTAATAATTCATTCTCTATAATTTGAAAAGATTTGCGTTTGTTTTGTATCTATTGTTTCAAGGATCTACCCTCTCCTCTGAGTCCAATGAAATATGATTGATAAAGCGCATTTTTTCCGCGCCAAATGAAAAGTAATTTCACAGATATAAATGGGGACAAACTCTTTCTTTGTTTACACAATCTAAAAACTTATAATTCAACGAATACATATTTTATGAAAAACAATACCACCGGGAGCATGCTATGCATGGCAACCCTGTGACCATAAAATATCATCTCTCTTCAGCTATAGCAATCTAGAACGCACTAAAAACATACTGGAATTAGCATGAGATAAAATTTGGAGCTTCGGTAAACATTATGCCAAATAGGAGTAAGGCGATTTATTCTTGTAGGAACCAGGGCCGTAGGAAGCATCTTAAAGTTGGAGGGGCACGACGCTTCAAGGGCTTCATTAAGACCTCGTTTGTCTTTACACTGTACTGTTACAACTTTGGATCCGTAACAAAAGTGTAATGGATCACCGCCGTTTACACTGTTTTTGCTAATCCGTAACACTTTTTTCCTTCTATCTATTGAACAATTTTGTCCCGGAGCAGTGTAAACGCTCTTGAGCCGTAACAACTTTGTAACGGATCAAAACCGTACCGGTACAGTGTAAACGTGGTCTAAGCAAAAGGGGTATTTCCTCAAACAAAAAGGGTAATTTCTCGTTTAATGCAAAATCTTCGGGGGGGGGGGCACGTGCCCCCAGTGCCCCCGGTTCCTACGTCTCTGGTAGGAACACCACACATTATTTGATTTTTTCTTCAAGCAAGAGACTAGTTTGGTCATATAGCAGAGCGCGATCCCTTCAACAATCAAGGTATAGTGGTGAGTAATTGTATACCCCCTTGGCTTATTAAAATACATGGTGGTCTGGAAAGCATAGGCGTCAAATCTTGCATAAATGGTTATTGCATCTTGTTTGTGATTTAAATCTTGATTGTGATTGGCTTATTAAAATACATGGTGGTCTGCAAAGCATAGGCGTCAAATCTTGCATAAATGGTTATTGCATCTTGCTTGTGATTTAAATCTTGCTTGTGATTGGCTTATTAAAATACATGGTGGTCTGGAAAGCACAGGCGTCAAATCTTGCATAAATGGTCATTGCATCTTGCTTGTGATTTAATGGCGCGAAGGAAACTTGAGCTACTTTGTTATATAATAATTCTATTCGTGACATTTTTGATACCTTGATTATTTCAGAATTACAGCGTTTCAACCAGTTTTGAGTTTGTGACGTCTGACGTCATCAAATAGCTAGATTGTTACAGACCTTCGTAAACAAAGGCTTTCTTGAAGATTGTAGCGGCTGTTCCCTATCAATTTAGGATCTACGATGATTTTACTTTTTTTCAAAACTTTGCATAAATTCTTTCAACGAAAAGAAAAACGCTGTAATTCCGAAAATAATCAAGATATCAACAATTGGCGATATAGAAATATAGCAAAGTACATCNTGTGATTTAATGGCGCGAAGGAAACTTGAGCTACTTTGCTATATAATAATTCTATTCGTGAAATTTTTGATACCTTGATTATTTCAGAATTACAGCGTTTCAACCAGTTTTGAGGTTGTGACGTCATCAAATAGCTAAATTGTTACAGACCTTCGTAAACAAAGGCTTTCTTGAAGATTGTAGCGGCTGTTCCTTATCAATTTAGGATCTACGATGATTTTACTTTTTTTCAAAACTTTGAATAAATTCTTTCAATGAAAAGAAAAACGCTGTAATTCCGAAAATAATCAAGATATCAACAATTGGCGATATAGAATTATAGCAAAGTACATGAAGTTCCTTTCAAGTCATTAAATCAAACGTAAGACGCATTAACCAACATTTCAATCCTATTTAAAGATTCGATGCCCATGCTGTCTGTAATAATGATTTAATTTTTAATTTGTCTATACGAAATATACCTGCTTGATGATCTCTAGTTCTTGAACATACTGTCGAGAATTTTTGAAAAACGTTCTCTGGCATCTAAAAATAAATGACATGGTTGATGCTGAAAAATTAAAAAAGACTACGTAATGCGAGAGGGGATCTGATAACTATGAAAATATGCCTTAAAATATTTTAGTACTCTTTATTACAAAGACAACCCATTAAACTGAAAACAAAACGGCAAAACATTGGTTTTCACCCTTATTCAAACAACGAGGACCGAGCCAGGAACCTTCCGATCCGATCCCTGCAAATCCTGCCGACAAATCCGTTACTACTCATGCGCTATAGAATAGACCTTTTAGTCAAAATATTCTTCAAACCTTTAAAACAGTCTAGATCGAGCAACATTGTTCTACATTTTGTAGAAATTTGTCGAATATTTGAATGTACACAAAGCACTTGTGCCGATCACTGTAGCCTTTGAATTGAAATGTAGAAAAACGTTGCTTGATCCAGACTTTTTATAGCTACGGGAATAGCAATCGGAAAAAATCTGCCGACTATCAGATTTCTGGCCTATCATCTCATGCAGAAGCCATTTTCTGATTGTCGTATAGTCCTACAGACATATTAGTATATTCTAACGCTTTGGATAAGAAAAAAGTGTATGCAGCGCGGGCCAAAAAATATCAACTTTTGAAAGGTCATGATAGATCGTACACTATGCCGACTTGGAGATAAATGACTTAACCAATAGTTAAAATTATAAATAATACTCTGCAATTTTTGTTTGTTTTTCCGGTCACCTAATTCATAGCCCTGGCAAACAAGGATAATCTTTATACTTACACATGATACAGGAAGTCAACAAATAAAGCCATTACTGGGATGGCAAGAAGATTTAGCCAAAACAAGGAGCATGTATACAGCATGATGTCCTGGAATATAAAATGACAATAAGTAATAAAATAAAATTCAAAAAGCAAACAAAACGATCATAACAAATCCCATTCTCTTGTTTGACAGAGTTTCGTTCACTGGCTGTAGGGCTCCCCATAGATGCGAAGGTGAAGTGAAGTTGCGGTTTTTTTTTTGCGCCAGGCGCTGGGATCACAGAAGCAGAGGAGACCAAATCGAGTCCACGACCCCTGCTGGTCATGACGCTCAAGTGATGGAGCGCGAACTGGGCTCGACCTGTCCGCCTGACTGTTCTGGCTGCAAAGTTAATGGATTACAACACTGCGCCAAAACACATTCAATGCATCTCCATTGGAATGATTTAAAGGAACGTGTCATCTTTAACGCATGCAGGATTTACTTACAAGTATAGTGTAGTCTTTGATACTCGTTTGTGGACTTCATTTCTAATATAGAGAACATGCACCTAAATCTACGCTTGATAATCGAAACAAGCTCCGAAAGTAGGAAGCTTTTACTTCTATTAAAATTTTTTATAAAAAAACATTTAAAGGGAATCTAAGCAAATATCAGCCTTTGATAAAATAGCCGTGCAAAGACAATAGGCCGCGACACATGCCGAACCATATTGGGTAACTGAACCACGTCAACATGAAGTACTGATATTTGATAGGCTAGAATTTGACCGGAAGTGGCTTGAGCCACTTTTATACATGCTTAGATTCCCTCCAAAGGAACTTTTACTTTAAAATAGTACACCTTACACAATATAGGATTAAGAAAGATACTACAGGCAGACAGTTTTTAGGCTAAGTATTGCCGTGCTTGTCTAAAACATGGTTTGATCTTGTCCGATTTTTTCTAATTTCCTCTAAGCTGTAACCTGATAAAACCCAAATAAAAATCGATGCTAGTGTGACGACGGAAGTATCATGGACTTACCAGCTGAAACATATTTGGAGCTAATTTCATCGCAATGAAAGGAGTGCAGTAGAGGAGAAGAAAAAAGAACCAGGCTATAATACTGCCCCAGATGGCCAAGTGTGAGAGCTGAAAAGACACGAATGATTCGATTTAAACATCCAAAGAAGCTAGTATCTAACCAACGTTCTTAAAAACAAGGACGTTTAACAAAAGATAAATCAGGTAACTTTCAAATTTTACGATCGACTATCGACCTATGATTACCTCCTTCTCCGACTTCCGTCAAACCAAGGGGAACGCGGACACTGGTTTCTTTTTATATAATCCAATAAAATGCTACGATGCATATTATGACCTTAAAAGAATTACTCTACAATACTACCAGGATCGAATACCAGGACACTGGTTTGCTAGAAATCATGATTTTACTTAACCAAATCTCCTTCACTTCTCTGCTTCTCTGCTTCTCCTTCACTTCTCTACGCCCTCAACTTTCGAATCGAATAAACCGCTAACAACATTCAAGGCGGAGTTGTTAGCATAATATTTGGTTGAGTTATATCATAATTTCTAACAAACCGGATTCCGGGTTGCCCATGGTTGAACTGGTTCAGATAAAAATGAACTATGACTGGGAAAAGAGCAGAAAAGAGTATTAGTGGCAACAACTGGGCTCGTCTTTGGAGGAGAATGTTAGGAACGAAATTGTTGTGAACGATCTCAAAATATGTTCCAAAGCTATTTGATAGACTTAATATTATCAAAGAAAAGAAAGATTTTATGAGGTTATGTACATTCACCAACTCCTTCTATTTTTGTCTCAAAAAAATTCCTTATAGCTCTGCAAATATCTCTTTCTGTCTATTTGGTTTATATCAGATTCAAAAATCTTCCTTTAGTACAACATAGACTTCCAATACATTTCTAAAAGACCTCAAAGAGTGATATCCAATCAAATAAATGTGCAGCGTGTGGCGTTTATTTTCTTCTGTTGTTGTTGTTGTTTGTTTTCTTCGTGTGGAGCTTCTGTTGTTGTAGTTTATTTTTTATGGCGTTTTGAGTATTTACAGTTAGAGATTATTAACGATTATTATTGCTAGTGATATCTCATGTATGCGATGAATATAAAATTTGGAGATTTTACGAATTTTCTAGCTATCAATAAACTCAGAGTGAGCAAACATTACGGTCACACGGTCACTGACCGCGAGGAAGGTCTCTAATAACAAAGGAATAACTTATGCCACGCCCTAAACATACTCATTTTCTATTCGAAAATGAGAAAGGTTCACTCAAAAACATATTTTTGTCCGGGGGAAAGTTGAGAATTTGTCTTGATTCTGAATAAACTAAATGGAATCAAGAATTTTCTACATATAATTGGAGTTCAAAGCTGAAAAAAAAGTGAAATTGGTACAAGGAATACCTACCCATGTCCAAGCATGTAACTCTAGGGCAGCTTTCAGACAAACAGTGATGACAACGCACTGAAAATGTAAAATCGCAAACATATAACAAATTATCAAATCTGATGGACAATGGAACAAACCGAAGACAATGGATGGTTAAAGCTCAACAGCCCATGACAACAGAAGTTACCAGAAATGTTTGTTGGTTGCCACTGGTTCAAAATACATGATAAATGTACTTCCAAGCTATCTTGTTGTTTAGAGTCCTCTCGAGATGAGAAAATTGAAGATATGAAATCCAAAACAATAAATAAATATTGAAAGCTTTGTCTCCAAGTGTCCGACGAAAAGGCTGCAGGATGAATGTTCTACTGCAGTTCCACTCTTAAAAGCTATATTATCTTGTTCTATATTCGAAGTTAGTTATCACTTCTCGATATATCATTTTTCTGATTTGTGGCTGCGGGACGCTTTCCTGATATAATAAAAAGTCTCCTTTTTGCTATAAAATTCTATGTCGATGAAAATAAGAAAGTTCTATATTTGAAGAAGCTGGATTTCAAAGAATTAATAACTTTTGATATATTGATAAAGGTGAAGGACATAACTCACACAAAGAATACTGAGGTATTGTGACATACAGTCCGGCCCAAAGTCTGGAGTCCACAACCCATATTTGTTTGTTTTTATCAATTATAAAAAACCATTGACATTACAATTTTTTCTAAAACAATAAATAATTTTCCTTGTGTGAAATTTTCAAGACATACTATTACATATTCTAGACCGCAAAATACTACATTAAGCAAATTTTGTGTTGGCTTTTGATAATTGATAAAAGTGAGAAAATTGGTATTGAACTCAGACTTTTAGACCCGACTATAACTTATAATTGTTACCAAACTGAAGCAAATTTGTACGTTGAAATAAATTGTACACTTACCGTGTAAACAACACAGCCAAAAAACCATTGTCCAACGACAGTTCCGTCTTGAAATGCTACATCTGAAACAAGAATGAAAACAACACATTTAAGCGCAAGATTACACATCCAATAATTTTAATGCAAAAATAGGGAGAGATAGAATGTCGAAAAAAATTTGGTCGAATGTTCAGTGGAAGAATGAGCGATAAAAGCATTGATCTTTATGAAACGGATTCGAAAATTTCTTATCGTGCAATGTTTTTTTGCAAATGATTTTAAGTACGAACGCAACGTCTTCGTGTGAACTGTTGCAAAATAAATTGCCTGCTAGCCTCCGAAAAAAGAAATTCTGAACACAAGAACATAGTTTGACAGTAATTTTTTCAAAGGGGTAGGTAACTAAGATCAGCTGAGTTCACGACATGGACAAATTAGCTACCTGTGCTGTTGTTTCTACTTTGATGAAAAGCAGGCCACTCAGCAAAAGCCAATTTTCAAAAAGAATAAGTGGCTAAATGGTACAGAGAATAGACAATGACGCAAACGTTAAAGGAAAGTGGAGTCATACAAGATGACTTGCATTCAAGGCCAACTTCAAAATAATTGACAGTCAACCCTATTAAGGAGCGGGACGCATCTTGATAAATCACCAACGCTCCCATTTTTTGCAGAATAGTCTAATTAAGTATGTTGAAAAAAGCTAGATGAAACTTGCCATGTCTAAAAGCAAGCTTTGGCAGGTAATACAAAAGTATTGAGTGATATATTGCAGCACCTATCCATATCCAAAATACCTGAAAAAGACGAAGTGATATTAATAGATTGGGGAGACAATTGAAAATATATCATTACCCTATAATGCTGTTAGTAAAGTATTAGCAGTTCAGTAGCAACTCCTAGGGTAATGGAATCAACTTTGAACTTGCAGGGATTTAGAGTTTCAAGCTGGTAATTTAAGACCAGCTACATAAACCCTAACAACCGTTCGAGGCAAATTGATGAAGTGTATGATGATAGGATAAGGGACATTTAAAGCAAATAGGCACAGTTAAAGCCTGGCGCGGATCCCAAAAATAGCCTATTGCATTTGATAACCTTGGCGCATGTAGTTTCATTGTGTAGCTAAGGAAACAGTAATGGGTGTTTTGGCGTTTTCTCTAGCCTATTTATAGGTCTCTCAGTTCACCAATGTCGATAGACAAATTCAGCTAACGTTGTTCGTACCCATTGAAGGTTAAGTGACCACACACTTGGGAAATCACATCTTTCTCTGTTGGTACAGTTACCCGCATCACGCTTTTCATGGTACAAAGATCTTAACTCGCATGAAAAGAAAAATTACTCAAGAGGAAAATCATGTGATCCGAAGTGGGTGTAAACAACGTTAGCTGAATTTGTCTATTGCCTGTAAAATTCATGTAACTGTGTTTCAGTTATAAAGTTAATCAGCAATGTATAAATCTGCTAGTCATGGGGTAAAATCATTTTTTTATAATCATTTAAAAGAAAAACTCAAAAAGTACATCTACTCTGCATAACTTGGCGAGAATGGACACTAGGTCATCGGAGTTCCCAAATAATGCAGGAAAGCAAATTGTTTAACTTCCCCTTCCAATCCACAGAAAACATGCAACGCAACGGTATACTGGGGGTATCTGTTAATTTCAGCAAAAGCTAGAGAAATACAAATAAAAAAAGCTCATCAACTATGCGTCATTTTCAATTTGCACTGGATTCGTCCGCAATAGTTTGAATTAATCATATGATATCATACCTTTGTATTGAATAGATCCGCATTTTGTGAATTTTTGTAAAGTCTTGGACAATGGAGTCTGGCTTTGATTGAACATGTTCTGTCAAACAAGCCAATTGCTAATGGTGGAAGTGCAGTGAAAAGCTGAAAGGAGGCGAAAGAAAATTTCGGTCAGCAAGCGTGACTATATTTGAGTATGTGACCATCAAGACATAACAAGAATTGCTATCCCTAAATCCGTTTCGTTGATTATCAGCAGATATAAGTGTTTCAGCCTCTTTTTTCTCTTGAGATGAAACTATTTTTTGTTATTGCTTTTGTTTTTATTTTGTGTTTTATTTAAATTTTATTTTGCTTTTGTGTCTATTTGTAAGTATCTACCAAGTAACGCAGAAAAACTGCAAGTACCTAGTCACAGACCACTTTATCCCATGTTTGGACAGAAATATTGCAAGAAATATACTACGATCTACGGCATTCTGAGGAGCAGCAGTCTTTTAATAAAGAATTCAAATATGCTTGAAAGACTAGTTGGTACTACATGTTCTTGAAGTTACATACTTACCACGTTGTACAAACCAATGCACCATTTATCAAACAAGATTTGACCTGAGAAGCCATTGTCAACTGCAAACCATAGCTGTTGGCAGAAGAATGTGATAAAAAAGTGAATCAAATCATCCTGGTCGAAGTTAAATGCATTATATCTCATTCCAGAGAATCAAGCACGAACTTTCTTTTATCCTTTGCAATATCCTAGTTAAATAGAACTTAAAATTGCATGAAAGGCAAAAGAATCCTTCTGATTCGTTAGAGTTCTTTCTCTCAGGAAATTTCGAGATAACATTAACAGAAATAAACTATAGGTGTCAATGGAAATTGTTCGCCATCAAGGTTTAGTGCAGAAAATATAACAACCAGAAACAAATGGTTTTAACCTCAAAGTTACTAGACAAGGATTAAGAGAATAAGGACGCTTATCTTTTATTTTGAAGATTAGGGGTGTAGTTTAAAGGGAACACGAGCTTACCTCGATAACGTAAAGACAAATGTTCTTGTAGAAAGAGTACATGATCAACTTGGCCAGTCTTTGGTAACTCAAAGCACCATGGACGAGTAGAAGTTTGTTTAGAAAGCGAAACTAAAACAAGAAATTAAGCTTTCTTTAAAAAAGCGACATTAGCAGGGCATAAATATATAGGATATGTAATCATATGAGCCCAACTTTGAGATATTTATAGGTTTACAAGAAGATCTACAGAGATCTACACGGTCAGAGTATGTCTCTATCATCGAAAACGTCTGAATTTGCTGAATTACGACGAAGGTACTTTATGATCCAAAAACAAACCTACGAAAAGCGGAAACATCTGGATCTATTACCACAAGGTCATAACTGATTGCTAGCTTATCAGAGGACTCAATCGCCTATATACATTTCCATTCAAAATCAAATAAAGATGAATCTTAATCAACCCTGTTTGCTTACCTGTGCAATTGCATAATCAGAGGCACTCGCAGCTTGTAATCCCTCTTGACCACTGATTCCAACACCGACATGGGCTGCCTACAAGAGAAGACCCGTGACCGTATTCAATTTCTAATCATGATAATTTTTGGATAATAGAAAATAAAATTAGGGTAACAGGAAAAAGACTCATCTACCAAAAATATGATGCATATGATGCAAAGTTAGGAACTGAGTAAACAAAAGTCGTCAATACTAAAACATGAAAACAACCATCGTTTGCAATGGAAACTGACAGCAACTGTACCGACAACGTGCATTGTTCTGTTTTACAAGTATCGAATGATGAAAATTTAAGCTTTGTTGAAAATGCCAATATAGTTGAATTTCATGCCAATGCACTTGATTTTATAAGATATTCTTGCCCAAAGTTTTTCACATCAAGGTGCCCTTTTTCTTGAGTTTTGTTTAAAATAACATAAAATGTTAGCAGGTAATAATTCCCACCTTCAAGTTTTTGAACGTTTTTTTTTTATATATTCAATGAAAACAACTAAAAACAAACAAACAACAAGATTTATAAACTACGTGCCATCCATAGCGGGAAAGGACTTATTGTCAGCGAGTTCCCACTATGAATGACACTTACAATTTTAAATGTAAATTAAGTTTAACTAACTAAACAAACAACTCACACTTACATACACATACAGACTTACATACAAACACTCACACACACACATCATACGTTCACGCATTGTACAACTAAATAAACACAGACACTAACAAAGCAAGCACGAAGTTGTTGTTTCCAGAGGATACTAATTTTCGTAATTTACAAGATCAAAACGCTTGGATGATTTAATGTACTTTATTGTAGCTTCAAGAATCATTCTGTTGATAATGTATGGAAATTCAGCACTTCCATACAATAGTAGTGAACAAAAGAAATCATCATCAAGGTTAGAAATATCTAGGTTCAGAAATTCTGAGAGTTCGCCATGGAGATTCACACGAAAGTTGTTAAACGAGGGGCAGTGCAGGAGGAAATGCTTATTATCCTCATTTGCTGTACCGCAATTACACAGTGGACTTGGGGCATTAAATCTATGCCTAAACCTGTGCTCATTTAATGCACTGAACTGCAAGCGCAATTTTGTTAAGATTCTAATACCCTCAATATCATATATGTTATATACGCAGTTTTCAATTGGACGTATCTTGGAGAGAAGTCTTCGCTTAAATTCGGCAATAGACTTAGAGCACCTGATATCGCTATCAAGTAAATTCCATTCATAAGGAGCATTACAAAAATATGTATTTGAAAAACGGACAGTCTTGCCAATACAGGGAGAGTACATCCGCTGATTTCTAAGACTATAGCACGTTTGCCGTTCAGCAGGGATTTCATTGAAGAGATATTCTGGGAATTGTTTATTTTTCAGGTTGAAAAAATGACATAAACGACGGTACCATCTTCGACTGTAAAGGGTTTCCCATCCTAACTCATTGTAAAGCCTTTGCCTATTTGTACCTCTCCACGCACCAGAGACAGCTAGTGCCGCAGAATACTGGGTTTGTTCAAGTTTTTGTGTAAAACATAACCGCATTTCTGGGTCATATCTATGATACAACAAATCACCATAGTCTAGATGAGGCCTGACGTATAATTTATAAGCTAGATTAAGAACATTTCTAGAGACATACTTTGAAAGATATCGTATCAGACCAATACCTCTTCTAGCCTTTAGGATGNTCACGTCAGAGGGCCGCACATCTTCACACTGCCATCAAATTTCATACAGTGCGCTATTACGTCACTAAACACTTAAAAGAAACTTAGAATTGAAATAAAGTTATTATTGACCAAATATGCTCGGGTAGTTCCTGGATTTACAATGCTCTTGGTCTTCTTGCACCACCCTTGCGACCCCGGGCTGCACTGGAGACCACGGGCATTGTAAATCCTGGTACTGCCTCCGCATTCAGTTAATAAAAGTGTTTCTTCAGATGAAATAGCTTCTTCAGACATACATTGCTTTGAAAAAGTTTGACCTGAGAGTTAATCCATGCGTTTTCAGAAGTTTAATTCATCTAGACATTGAAGAAACGGACAGAAATTTACGAAAATTTGGAGATACAACAAAAATAAAACTTGTGCAAATCTTACCATATTGATGAACATGGCTTGAATAAATTTTACGATCTGAAAATGGGCAAAACTCAAATTAATTTCATTCGAATAAAAAAGAGCTACTATGCTGTTGCAAGCATCTATAAAATATCTATGTGTGTGGTCCGAAATGGCTAAAAATCCGAAAAAAGTAATAGAGAAAATTGATACTTTTTCATCAAACGAATAGATCCTTGACCAGGTTGTTTTGAAAGGAAAGAAAGGACAAATTGTTTCGAACAGCTCATAGCTGGATTGCTTGATGATTATTTTGGTCCGACATGGCAGGCGGCTTTTCTGAGTAAAGCATCTTCTTACCTCTAAAGTGACGGGGAGACTGATTGGAATAAGATTGTTGAATAGAATGACGAATGTCAAGAATGTAAAACCAAAGTTCTGAGGCTTCAATCCTATGACGGAAGAAAAATAATTATAACTATTACTTTCACAACAAGTACAAAGGTCTTAACGAGGTTGTAGAGATGTCGTGCCGCATGGGGCACAAAGCGATATGGGGTCCCCTGGAAATAAGGAGATGAGCTGAAAAATTATAATTTTAAGAGAAGTTGTTGAGCAAACCATCTAGGCTCTCAAAATACAAAGGGAAAGCCCTTTTAAGCACCCTTTTCTGTCGCATATTTTTACCTGTCCCCGCTCCCCCTCACGGCGGGGCCTGTGTAGTTCTGAGGGCAATAACAATTTACTACCGATGACACTTATGAAATAGGCATGCCTACAGGCGAAAGTAGACTCTAATGTCGACTGATAGCTAATTTGACATCGTGATAAATCACTAAAGTTGCTAAAATGTTTATTTTGCTTGGGTTTAAGAAAAGTTTAAATTTTTGTTTGGACATTGGTCATGTTGCAAAAATGAACCCTAGCTTAGCCACAATGTTTTAAAACAATTGAATTCACGACGAAATTCTTGGAAATAATTCCAAAACAGTTTCGTCGATGCGATTTTAGCTTTGGTTTTCTCAGTAATGAAAATAAAGCTTGTAGTCTTTGTACTTTCTTGTTGATACTTCGGAAATGAACAAGGAAGAAGAACACAGGGCTGTAAACATCGTGTGACAAAGTTGTATAGTATTACCATACTTTAGAAAGAGTTCTTGTTTTTGCACCCATCATATGAAATTCTGCAACTTCGACACAGCAAAGCAGTGTCTTGTAAGTAATGGTCGCTTGCAGAGAGCTGAGCTACGTTGTATATTTGAGAGCCACGCTCTTTAGAAAAACAAGATGATCAATTTGATGCGTTCTCCACATTTTAGTCAAGAAGGTCACGCACTACATAAAACTGAAAACATACCTTCATAACCAAGGTACCAATCAGTACTTCGATGTTTTCCTACAAAATAAAACGATTCATTAAAAACCTGCACAAGGGACGGATCAACAACAGCTTTCAGCATTTATGTTATTTTTAATAATTGTCAAAATATTCACATGATTCAGTCTTGAAAATTGATCAAAATTGACACAGTATGTTGTTATTTCTAGTTTCTAAATTTGGAATCTGACACTAACGGTTGAATTATCTGAAACAATGATTTGAATGACAATGAAACATTTACAATATATCTATACTTGGCTGCGTAGTCTTGAGGGTTAAAAATAAGAACATTTGGACTCACGTTACTGCAACCCCTTCAAAACAAGAATTATAAGGTATCTGATGAGGTGAAAATTACAAATGAATGGGGTCGATTCTTGATAGCTCTAAAACCTTGAAGGAATTTTTTAAAGATTCTTTGTCAACAGTTAAAAAGTTGCCTTTGTTGTTCTGTGCATTAACATATGAAAAAATAGATAATGCAGCTTTAAATCATGTAAGGAAAAGAGCAAACTTCACAAAATAAGGAAAGATTACTTGTCCAGATTGCATTTCCAACTGACGTTAATAATCCAAGACCGATAAGCATTGCAAACAGATAGAGAATTTGGATGTTCGTGGTATGATCAACGTTTGACATCTTAATTGGTGCAGCTGTAGCGTTCTGAAAGAAGGAATAAACACTAAAAATTATCTAAGCTACTATTTGTTATCAACTCGGCTAAGTTTATTTGCTTATATAATAGAGACCTCAAGGTTGATGTTAAAAAGAAGGGAAAGACTGGAAGAGTTTAATCCTCACTGTACAAGTTNATAGATAATGCAGCTTTAAATCATGTAAGGAAAAGAGCAAACTTCACAAAATAAGGAAAGATTACTTGTCCAGATTGCATTTCCAACTGACGTTAATAATCCAAGACCGATAAGCATTGCAAACAGATAGAGAATTTGGATGTTCGTGGTATGATCAACGTTTGACATCTTAATTGGTGCAGCTGTAGCGTTCTGAAAGAAGGAATAAACACTAAAAATTATCTAAGCTACTATTTGTTATCAACTCGGCTAAGTTTATTTGCTTATATAATAGAGACCTCAAGGTTGATGTTAAAAAGAAGGGAAAGACTGGAAGAGTTTAATCCTCACTGTACAAGTTATTTATTTAGACACTAATTTAAATTTAAATTTGAATGCCGGATCAAACGGGATCCACCTGCTTTGTTAACAATGATTAAGGACGAACATCAATACATTGGATTCGAAAGTTTCTTTCTATTACTTTTCCTTTGGCATCAGCCTAGAGATATCTCTTACATACATTCCTGTCTAGCTCAAAGTTTATCAAGACAACGCAGATCTGATGATGCAAGATCAAGAAAAATTGACTACTACTAACTGTGCTACAAATCTATTACCCTGATCATCATCATCATCATCAATAATTTATTTACAGTAGGCAAGAAATAGAATAGCTAATTTACAGCTAATTAAGGCCTACAAAATCTGTAGAACGAAGGGCTTAATCTCAGAAGATCGTAGCAACAAGGCTACTCTACTTTTTACAATACCCCGTTCCTTATCTAAGTCGTCTGCAAAACTGAAGATGCTGTCTATCAAAAAAGGACAACAGTACTATCTAGAAAAGAACACATTCTATGAGAATGCTACAAGGTAAAAAGAACTCTCACATCGTGATGCTATGATAAACTGAATAGAAAACGTTAATGCAATCATGGCAGTATCAATGAATTTAATAATATGGAAAGATCTCATTCCAACCAACCTGCAAGAGTTTTGACTCATGACCAGTGTAAATGACGAGTCCTGTTGAGTTGAATATAAAATCATGTTATGAGGTAAATGCTGGTGCTTTTGATTTAAGCAATCAGATGAACCGATAATGTATCAAGAACCTTTCTTGTAAATGGCGAAAGCTGTAAACTGCAACCACTATCTAGACACTTAATAACGAGACAGATAGAAATGAAAAGAATAGCTTCGATTTAAACATATGGTCAGGGCATAAATCTTAACATCATAAATGGAGTGGCAAAAATCTTAACATCAGATCGTGAGGAATATAAATTTTCTTTAACAAAGTGAAAATTATGATATGAAGTAGATATCGCCTGTTTTACGAGCATTAGTGTTCTTTCTTTCGAAGACTATTGGCTACTTCACTCACAGGCCTGTCCCTTCTCTTTTGGGATACAATGTACCAAGGGAGGTTTTAGAATTCAGCAATTCATGGGAACATCTGATAACAAAAGAAGCTACAGCAAAAACCCGCATAGCAGAACCACCACTTTTTTTAGCTCAGATTACCAAAGGTTCTTAAAGACTCTGCGCTAACCAGCAGCATCTGCAGTGGCGTAACGGAGCAGCTCGGGGCCCTTAGTAAATTAGCCATCCAGGGGCCCCTTGGGCTTGAAATTGAAAGAATGTAAAACTTTGCGGAAGTTCCCTAAAATTAACAACGGTGACATCATCATCACTGACAACATTTGCAAGCCTAGTACAGCAAAACCTCCATAGTGGAGGCTAATTATGAAGGCTTTGTATAAAGGTCCGTCGTCGGCACGAAAAACGAATTGGGGAGATATTGGATGCGAGCCGAACTACGCGACTGGGAATTAATTTCCGGGAACAAATTTTCAGACCACGCCCTTTACATTGCTGGAAAATGCATCTTTCGTAGAAATTCATAGTTGAATTGAGAAAAGGATTGCGATCGACGAAAGGCTTCCCAAGGAAATTTATGAAAATACAGCTTCAACATCGTACAGAAACGGCTCTTTTTGTCAAATCATCTCATCCACTAAATATTTTCATGTTCCTTGAATATAAGTAAACTTCTTTAATAAGTTTGCAATTTACAGCGTTTTTTAATAAACTGGCTTGCAATGATAACATAAGGCTCGGGGCCCCTTAGTGGCCCTAAAGTTTTCAGCGCAAATCAACAGGTTGCTCTTCTACGTTAGTAGATAAGTCCTTTATTACATTATTGAAAACCTTAAGGGGCCCCTTCGGGGCCCCCACAGTTCAGGGGCCCTTAGGAGTTGCTCTAACCCAAACTACCGTGCGTTACGCCACTGAGCATCTGCACAGTGAAGCTATACCACAATGCAGTTTGTTCAATCCCATCTTGCAATTCTAGAATGTTTAATTGTTTACAAAAATATTTTGATATTTGCAATTCTAGAACGTCTTCACCTTGTGAGCTAATTTTAGAATGCTGATACGACATATTGAATCTTTTTCAATGCCGAGTTTCCTGTCAGCTATATGCATGAGAAGAGGCTTTTCCTTCTGATAATAACAAAACAAATCACTACATCAAGTTTCTAACTGAATAGAGCCTTTAACACTGACAAAGCCATAAAGTCCGAAATTAGAACTTCGATATTCCCTTTCTCCAATTTTCAAAGGGGCCTTTGCAACCTGCATACCTTGCACGTGCCATCTATTTTTGTCGGAAAAAGAATGTTGTTTATTTTGTTTAGCAAAGAATGCGCGCAAAGGCTGCTGGTTAGCACAGAGTCTTTAAATTCTGGGGTACAAAATTTAAAAACGGTTCATTTAAGCAGGGCATGTACTATATAAAAACCATGCTCTGTGCATCCAGCACTTTGGAACATCTTTCCTTCCAGTTCTGATGCAATTTTCACAAGGTTCAGAAACTTTTCTCCAAAACTTTAAGGTTTTTAAAGTTGCGGTTCTCATATCCGGGTTTTTACTGTACCAGACAGTGTCTACCATTTCATTTGTGACACTGCCTGACATAGAGCCTTGTCTGACACAGCGAAGATCAGAAAGGAAAATTAACGAGGACACAAAATGATATTAAAACCTAATATTTTGATATTACATGTCTTGTACGTACCGAAGACCCACTGCGTATTCCTAAGTTGTGCTCCTCTCAAAAGAATCTGATCACCACTTACTGGAACTGGCCTGAAAACAAAGAAAATCTATTTCACAAAAATAAACCTTAGATCTATTCTAAACTGGGGCATCAGTAGCAGGGTAGGCTGAAATACATGTCTGGCTTGCGTTACATAAAGGGGCGACAATGATCAAAAATCGTCACTGTAATGATTGTAAATAGCCTCAAGATTTTCGAAATCAACTTATAAATTCAAATATATACATAAATTTTGAATCAAGTTGGTCACATAAAAAATCAGAATTAATAATGCCGAATAGTCTTAGCATGACAAATGGACCATAGGCGTCAAATCGTCAAAAAAGATCGCACAAATGGTTAACGCACCTTCCGTTTGATTTAATGGCTTGAAGGGAGCTACAGGTCCTTTGCTGTAATCCTATTTTGGCGATTTTTAATACCTTGATTATTTTCAGAATTACAGCGTCTTCTATCCTTCAACCAGTTTGAGGTTGTAACGTCATTAAATTACTATGTTGTAAACTGTAAGCCAGAAAAGCTACAGATTTCTGCTTGCCGCCATTTTGTAGACCTTCGTAAACCATGGTTTTCTTTAAGGGTGTGTTTGATTGGTACCAATTCTGAAAACGGTAGACTTGATAGACTCTTTTTTTATTTGATTGACTCCGAAATTCTCAAAACGGTAGGTTTGGAAGGCCTTCTGAACCTTTGGCTCCTACAGGCAGAAGGTTTGGCAGACTTTGGAGAGATTCTCGTTTTCATGAGCAAAGCCTGGTCGTGAATTCGAAAACTACCGTTTCAAGATTGTTGTGTTTGATTGGGAAATATATTTTCATCTATATATTTTGGTTGGATTTTGGTGTTTGATTGGGAAATATATTTCCGTCTCCGCGAAGTCTACTGTTTTCAGAATTTGGTAGGTTTGGAATTACCAATCAAATACATCCTAAGATTGTACCATTTTTCCTCCACTGATTTAGACATGATTTTAACTTTTAATAAAAACTTTTCATGAATTCTGTCAATAAAAGAAAAATTTCGTAATTCTGAAAATAACCAAGATATCGAAGATTGCCAAAAACTTTTGATTCTTTCGGTAAAACACAAATAGAACAAATCACTCACTTTTGACCTTGTATAGTAATATTTCCAACAAAATCATAAAGCCTGTTGTTGGGTCCTTCACATTCCACTTTCCCCTAGAATGATCGCACAAATACATTAGATTGAAGATCTATGTTTCGATACCATGTATGCGCTTATAAAAGATGTGATAAAAATATTAAACGACAATAAAATAAATAAACGATTAAAGTACCATAAATTAGCGTAGATGTAAAAAAACACGACGTGTCGAGCATATAACGAGTATATAACGAGTTTTTATAACGAGTATATACTCGAAACGTTATGTTTTTTACATCTACGTTAATTTATGGTACTTTAATCATTTAATTATGATATTGTCGTTTAATTTCGATGGTACCACAAGCAACAAACATATTTCTATACGAATATTTCTCACAATGCATTGCTGTGACCATTCAGCATATTGGTCATTTCAAGCAAAGGAATTCTTATGGTGCTTGTAAACGATATCTCTCCTCAAACTGTGGTTGACCCTCTGAATGGCTGATTTAATCAACTTCATGATCCAATAGTCACCTTTACAATGGCAGATTCTCTTGCATAGAGTAGGATTTACAAAGCACAGGATTATAAAAAGGCAACTGATACAACAGATTGCTCGGAAAACTGCATAAACTGGTTCGAAGGTATTGCTAATTCAGCAACTTAAAAAGTGCTGAATAGCAATCTTTTGTAGGTGTGTAGGGGAGCAAGAAGATCTATAAAGTGTGTTAACAAGGAACAGCTTTTGAAAGAACCTGTAAATCATTCTACAGGATCAACGAAGATTTAGTATAATGCCCAGCACAAACCTATTGTAATTTTCAAGTCTTTGCTCATTGCCATACGTTTAAAGAATTAATTTCATACAAATAATGCACAACACCCACAGCATTAATTATCACTAGCATAAAACTTACTTGCATAGAATTCATTGCATTGACGGTGGTATACTCTGCACTGATCGGTAATCCCTGGGGATGTAAATAGAGTTAAAGAAAGGAAAGAATAGGAATGATGATTATAGGGAAGAAGCAAGCAGTTCTTACTTGAAGTGGCACAGCTCACAGCAGGTCAATTTTTTAGAATTTGGGGTGCAGTTTAAAATTTAAAACAGGTTGAGCAAATGGTACTTTAATGTTAAAATAGGGCACCTTCGAAAACTTGGAGGGGTACGATGCCCCTTGTGCCCCCGGCTCTTATGTCCAAGGATAATTACCTTCAAATCTTAACATCGAATGATGATCAAACATACATGCCCACCTCAACTCAATTACCGGGCATCGTTCTCAATTCAACTAAAGGGCCACGACTGGAGCGAAAAGAAAGTAGGAACTAAAGCCACGTTAAAAAAATAATATAGACAGAGAAATCAATCTGATAACCATGTGTGCGTTTTTGCAGTATGCTTCTAAACCAGGCAGCTCTTAAAAAGGCATATTTGCGAATTTAAACCTATCAACAGTAGAAATGTAATTGACCATTTATCCTTCAGCCCGAAAACAAATTAGAAGATTGATATTGGTATCAATTTTTGATGATTTTCAAGCGTGTCTACATTTTTTGGGACAACCCGGCAAAGTTCGAGATATCGTCTTTGTTTGGAAAAACAATGATGTACATTTCAAAATCCTTAAAGAACGCCGGTCAACCAGCATCCTTTGCGGTCGAACTTTGCAGAGAATGTTGTCATATCAAAATGGCCGCAGCAGTCAAAAGGCAACAAGTGAAGCGCGCAAAGGATGATGGTTGATTGGCGTTCTTTAAAAGAAGAACCTAGAATGTCTTAAAAAGCTTGCATACCTGTCTAATTTTTAAATTCGTTTCTCCATCCAGATTGGCAGTTTCGACATAACACATGGCCATGGGTTCACTAGAACGAAATTGAGCAAGGTCAGAAGAATGACACACATGATTTTAAATACCAGTCTGTGACATATGGTACTTCTTTCATACAACACAACATCAAATGGCAAAGACATGCAAATCTAAGAAGATGTCCTCATGCTCGGGAATTTAGTAAAATGCATTAGTTTAGAAACAATTCTAAAGATTAGAAATTTTCTTTGTTGGTTTCTAAGAAATGGGGGTATACGGTCAGCAATTTATATTGATTTACGGTAGGACAAGGCTGCCATCGAAAATATCAATAATAACAATTATTGTTTTCTTTATAGAAACCCGATTTAATACAAATGAAATTGAAAACGTAGCTTTTCATTACGTATTCTATGTACAACGTGTCAAAATAATAAACAGAATTTTCAAAAGAAGAAAATCCAGCAGCTGTTTCCAAAAAAGGAACCTTGAGAAGAATTTTAGCAAAATATGAAAATTCGAAGGAAAGACTGTTGTCACCTTAACTTACAGAATACATTTTAAAACATTTCAAGCCAGAATTCACTTGAGATGAATTTTGAAATAAACTCACCGGTTGTAGATACTTTGCCAAATATTGGGGGGGGGACCTATTGTTTCAGTTGAACAGCATTGTTTATCTCAATTGTTTAAAAAAAGGTCTTTATCATATCCAACATTGGAGGAGGGGGAGGGCGACAGCACCCCCTTACCCCTAGTATCTGCCACTGAAATTCACATCACTTTTCTAACAGGACGCATTGACATATGTTGATATACCGTAAGACTGACGAGAAGCATGGCCCCCTGTAAATCAGTCCTTTGACTGAGGGGTAAAAAAGATAAAATGAAAAATGGATGAAAATGAACCTCAAACTCCTATACATTTAAGTTAACAAATTGATCATTCATTTATAAATAATAAATGAATGTACATAGGCATTGCAAAGAAGACAAATCTCTCTTTGTTTTGAGTTGCACTAAATTTCTTCAAATTCTATTATTTTACGAAATTTTGATTCAAAGTTGGGTTATATCTATTGTGAAACAGCCTGTAAAATGAAATCAACACACCCGAAAATGGCTAATTCAATGAAAGAAGTGGCGCAGGTAAACCGCAAAAAATTCAATTTCTTCATANTGTTTAAAAAAAGGTCTTTATCATATCCAACATTGGAGGAGGGGGAGGGCGACAGCACCCCCTTACCCCTAGTATCTGCCACTGAAATTCACATCACTTTTCTAACAGGACGCATTGACATATGTTGATATACCGTAAGACTGACGAGAAGCATGGCCCCCTGTAAATCAGTCCTTTGACTGAGGGGCTACCATGGGTAAAAAAGATAAAATGAAAAATGGATGAAAATGAACCTCAAACTCCTATACATTTAAGTTAACAAATTGATCATTCATTTATAAATAATAAATGAATGTACATAGGCATTGCAAAGAAGACAAATCTCTCTTTGTTTTGAGTTGCACTAAATTTCTTCCAATTCTATTATTTTACGAAATTTTGATTCAAAGTTGGGTTATATCTATTGTGAAACAGCCTGTAAAATGAAATCAACACACCCGAAAATGGCTAATTCAATGAAAGAAGTGGCGCAGGTAAACCGCAAAAAATTCAATTTCTTCATACTTCACACAAAACTTATGAAAGATGGCTAACTTTTCAAAGCAGATATAAAAGATTTCACGACGAATATCATGCACCTGCTAAAAGGCCAGAGAAAAGAGCTCACAGTATTTGGAGACCATAGACTTGCAATTCTAACATATGGTGTTATAATGGTGTAAGTGTTACATCTGTGCATACAAAAGATTAATTCCGAACGAGAATGTGACCATGGTAACAAGGGTGATAATTTGTGACACAAAAGATCCACGTCTTCGATCCACCTCTCCGATATGAGAAAGCAGTTCGAGAGCCGCAAGAATAAGACTTTACACTTTCAGCGTAGCAGACTATAAGGCTTTGCTCTTTCTCACTTTATCTGGATTTGCTTCAAGTCTCTCTTTCTCTTGTTAGCACGAGACCTGGAATATACAGTGTGAGCAAAAACAGTGATCTTTCACGTCTTTTGCTGACAAGAGACAAAAGAGAGACTTGTAGCAAGTCCACACTTTACCTTGATATAAGTAATTGAAGTCAGAAGCAACAACTGTTTATGAGTAGCACAAATCATTTTTTTCTTCTTTATTTCTACCTAGCATCCGAAGGTAGTGTTTAGGACACTGAAAAGCCAAGCTCATCGAAGCAGTATCCTGGTCCTTCCTCTTGATGTGACCACACCTTGTGATTCCTTTAGCCTGAAATTACAGGGAGTCGTTGACTCTCCTCACTCTATGTAGCACCTTTGACAGGGCGGGACTCGAACCACCAACCTTCAGATTGGAAGTCAAGTGCGCTACCATTGAGCATCCCCGACATTGTCATATCATAGGCACAAATCTTTACTTTTACAGGATTCACCATTCTTGTTGCCCTCAGAAAAATGTAAAATAGAAGATGACAATACCTGGAAGACAACAGCAACAAATCTGCCGGGAAGAAATTTCCATTCAAAACTTTGACTATGTCTCCAACTTGAACCTAGCAATAAAGATAAAAAAGTTGATGGGACTATATCAGCAAAACAAAACATACATTCTTCAACAATTGCCAATATCGAAAATTACATGCCCAAATTGTTGGTAAATTTGTAGAGAACTAAAGGAGCTCTGACCTCCCAACACTTTCCTATTTTCGTTGACAGAAATTTCATATCAAGATTGAACCAGTTTCATCTAACCTAGTTTAGTTTAATCCAGATTGAAACCAGGTTCAATCTAAACAGTGTACAGATTGTACAAGGCAGCAGAATCTTGACGTTTACGGTAAACAAAGGACAACAAATGAAGAGGTATCACTGCAGCAAATTAACAGTCCTTTGGTAAACTATTATTGACAATAAAAGTTAGTTTATATTAGTAATACCAATGTTAAAGTCTTACGTCTCGCCAGCGAACATTCTGTGCACTTCCATTTCGCATCACTGCAAAAAACAATTGTTAACGCTGTGAATACATTAACTATCGGCTAACGTAGTTTCAGTAATGTTTTGAACAAAATTGAAATTGAAATTGAAATCACAATGATAAAGTTATAACAAAAAACTAATCTTATTAAATCACAATTCCACGTTGCTTAATAACAATCAAATTTTCTATAATCACGTGATGAATTTTTGTTGTTATTACTGAAGGAACTGTCTCAAGGAGCAATTTCTTTGCAAAGAGATGTAAGCTAAAAAGAAGTTAAAGTCTACAAGACAAGTCCCTTATAGTAAAATGTCGATTTTGCACCTCTATATAACCTTTGCTCAAACAATGTTTCTAACTACAACTTTGTAAACTGTTAAAATCAAAAACAAATTTGACTTCTTTCTAAAATTATGAAATTACTCAGGCTATTGATTGACAGTTGTATAATCACCTTGAACAAGCCGCTTGTTCGTTTTATCATCAGCTCTGTGCCTTTTCTACGATAGGAAATATCATTTAAAAACAGCAGTGACTGAACTAAAATAAAGGCAAAATAGGGAGCTCTGCGCCTTTTCTACGACAGGAAATATCACTTAAAAACAGCAGTGACTGAATTAAAATAAAGGCAAAATAGGGGAGCCATAAATTCTAGTTTCCATATAGATATCACTTCAAATATACCATAATATATTCTGTACTACAATATTACCAAATCAATAAGAGTATCAGGAAGTATTTAAAGAAGTGAAAGTGGCGGACACACTGGGGGCGAAAAGGCCAAAGGCAATAGCGTAACCGATGTAAGTTACCCTTGGTTCGAAGACTAAGGTTCCTGACCTCTAAAGGCATCGAAGAGACCCATATAACTTCATGTTTCCCTTGATACCGCTTCAAACAAGCAAAAGGCCGTTTAAATATTACAAAGGATCGATATGAAATCACTTGAGGTCCTCACAAATTCGATATGCTGTGTTAATGGAGGAAGGACTAATATTAATGTATCTCTTTCGACTTCATGCAATATAATCTTACCTGGAGAAAACATCCAGTAAAGTCTATTTTTAGCTCCGAGAAGGCGCCCATGGGGCTGAGGAACAAAGAACATGTTCCAAATTTGCACAGACAAACATTTGCTTTGATAATAATTCAGTACTTACAAGGTCTTCGATGACTTCTTTGATTGCTGAGCAAGATAGGACAAAGAACAAAGGGACCGCAGTAGTGTAGCGACCAGTAGGAGAAACTTTCGGAATTTGCTACGAAGATAAACACGAAAATGAATTGAAACTAAGAACTGGATCCAGTACTGAAAGTATTTTAAAAGATCTCATTATTTAAGCACTCACTTTTTCTTAAAGGGGCCCTTGCAACCAGCATACGTTACACGTGCCATCTGTTTGATGGCGGCCATTTTCATGGACCATTAAAATGGCGACAACAAATAGACCACAAAAAGGATGTATTCGAACAGCACGCCGGTTGCAAAGGCCCCTTTAAGGGTCTCTTACAAGTTCAATAAAATTCTTAATGTATA
Organism: Aurelia aurita; assembly: GCA_004194415.1. NCBI lineage: Eukaryota > Metazoa > Cnidaria > Scyphozoa > Semaeostomeae > Ulmaridae > Aurelia > Aurelia aurita. The sequence goes on from REGM01000013.1 coordinate 343,753, forward strand.
CACCTTGCGTTCTTATGACCATTTCACAACGAAGTTTGATGAAGCCGTGATACTGTCTACACAGTACTCAAGTACCTTTTAAGTAATAAAATACGAGAAACAAATGAAAATAAGGTGAAAACATGCTCGAATTTCCTTGACTAAATGAAAAAAGTTTCTTAAACAATTTTGTCCCACTACTGAAGTTGCTTGTTAGGTTTTTAGTGATATGTTAGTTTAGTATCTTATAAAGAGTTTCTTATATACAAAAATGCGTGTACTTCTGAGAAGAACATTATCGACATTTATCTAACAAACATGATTGACTTTATGAAAAGTGAAATGGAAGCAGTAAATGAGGGGATACTGCAAAGAAGATGCTGCTTATAAAGAGATGAAAAGCAAAGTATTTTTTATAATGGTAACAATTATGCTTCTGTCAGCGAAAATTTTTGCAATGATGCCTTGAAAATCCTATTTCGAACATCCTTTTTATCAGACACAGTCGCAAAGGTATTACAATTAAATATTTTAAATTTTGAACTTGTTATCGTCAAGTCAACCTCCTGGGCCTCCTGTGGTATGTGAGACAAATTTAGGCCATCAAAGGATGAAAACAATCATAAGGTTGCTAGCATAGGGCCGAATCTTTGTAAATCTTCAAAATTAATCGTGTAAGATGTTATTGCCTGCTTCTTTCAACTGAATTGCTCCAAGGGAACTTTAGGTAATTTGCCATAATTCCAGAGAGAGCATATTTTGATATCTTCATTATTCTTGGAATTACAGCGTTTTTCATATTTCTGCTAGTTTTGAAGTCGCGACGTCATCAAGTTGCTAAATTGTGAACCACAAGAGCTACATACTTTTGCTTGCTACCATCTTGTAGACATTCAAAAACTGAGTATTTCTTGTATTGATAGTATTGATTTTCCTCAATTAGTTTAGAATTTATGGTGCTTTTAATATTTGTCAAAACTTAAGTTACTGCCTCTCGTGCATCCTTTCATAAAACATAAAAAAGCAGTAATTCCAAAAATAATGATGGTATTAAAAAATGCTCTCTCTTGAATTATGGCAAAACACCAAAAGTTTCCTCCGAGCACTTCATTTGAAAGAATGGGGCAACAACAACTTACACGATTAATTTTAAAGTTTTGCACAAATTCAACGCCTATGATAAGGTTGCTTGAGAAACGGCTTGTGAACAGCATGGATAGTTTCTCATCAGCAAAGCTGTGGTCGTGTAACTTGATACGAATCAAACGCAAAAATGGGAGGAATAATCAGAAACCACGTACCTGTAACAGCGCAATCAACAAGAAAAATACATTTGAGTAACGACTGAACTGTTCTAGCAGGAACTTCGGAAAGAATGTTATGAGGTTGTACTTCGCCGTGCTGGAAAAAGAATCAGTCTCATTGAAGTAACAAAACAAAAGACACACGTGTATGCTTGATTATGCAGGGCGTATTGTAGTGCGAGACGGAAGAGACAGGCGAAACAACAATATCAAAAAGAGCCGTGAAATCAAACTCATTTTACTTACTACCTTGTTTTGGTAATTCATGTATAGATACTTCACTTAAAGGGAGTACAAAGACCAGCATGCTTTGCGCATAGTCAGCGACTTGCTCTGCACAGCTTCCAGAATAACTGACTGTACGAAATTCACAAAAACAAAATCAAACGATGGCAAAGGCTGCTGGTCTTTGCACTCCCTTTAAGGCCTTCTAAGTATTCCGTGGAAGAAATAAATCACATGTCTTAAAATAAACGGCAAAAACAAAGCGTGTCGGATGGAGAACGATAGAATTGTGTGAAAATGGGGCCTTTCCCTAGTTTCCCTTCTATGAAAAACGTTTGTGTGAAAGTGCACTCTAATTAAGACTGATGCACCCACTTGACGCATTGGCAACATCGAAGAAGGAACGCAATTTGAAAATATTGGATTCAGTTGTATTGCATCAATGGTGACTACTTCAAAGCATCTGTCATTTCTATGTGCAAATTCCACTGTACAGAAAAAGTTCAGCATCTGATCATCTGAACTGATAAGCATTTTAGCTGAATAGAATTTAACTCCCTCGCGAAGTGAAACAGTTTTCAAGAAATAGTTCTGACAAGCCGAAAACTCATTTTCTCGATAAATACGTCGCATTTTGCAAGAATTTTGTAAATGGAATATCTGCTTAAACTTCTTCGATCATAGGCCGCTTAATTATCTGCACGAAAAGAAGAAAAACACTTACCTAATCTTGTTGTTGCAAAATTGCTGCTCTTGTAGCGCATTTACAATTATTATTCTCTCTGGCTTATCTCCATCGACCTCGTCTGAAAGACTGCCGTAGCTTTCTGCGGAAGAAACAAACGGAATATGAAATATACAGAAAGTGAGAATTGGTGTTAATGGATTTTTCCTGAGATTAACTGCGGTCATATTACTGCCTGGATTTGTTATAGATTCATAAATCGAAGACAAAGAACGTTTTGAAAAATACGAGAAAAAGTTTCAGTTCGCAGGTTTTGCATTTCCTATAGGAACATATCACAGTTTACGAAATCGAGGGCCGGTGTGATGTCACAGACGTAGGTCACACATCATATTATTTTGTTAACGGAATCGTTCAGCGAGTTGCAGCCAATAGACAGCCTGTGCGCAGCCTCAACACTCCTAATAAACACATTTATCCCGAGTTTCAATTTTAATTTGATAAAACAAAGGACAAAACATGAACACAGTTCCTCATTTAGGTGGAGCATCAAAATTATGCTACAAAATATAAAATATAGCACCGGCTGAATCAAAAAAATTAAAACGTTTCAAAGCCTGTAGTTTGCTACCTATTCATCAGATTCCTCAAAACTAATTACGACTGTATAGGTAACTTGTTAACAAAGATAATAAAATCTAATTGGTTTAAATCAGCTTTATTGTTCCCCAGTTATGAAAGATTTTATAAAACTGTTCAATCTTAGAATACTTCAAAACAGGCCTAAAATCCTTGATCAATTTGCTAAAAATTCAGCATGACGAAGATACTGAAAACTATCTACAAAACGGCTGAAAGGAATTCTCAAGTATAAAGAATAGTAGGGCCGGCTCTGTGTCTACATAACTGCTTGCCTAGGCAATGAGATAGCCGAATTAAGTTTCATTTTCATCGCTGTAAAGCTTAAATGTTTGGAAGTTTGATCCAGAAGTTCAGGCCTGTTTTGAACGATTCTGAGATTAAAAACGATTTCATGAAACCACTTGTAACTCGATAAAGATATGACCGATTCTACCCAACTAAATGTTATCATCTAAGTTGACATGTTGCCCACACAATGATAATCAGTTTTAGGTAATCTAATGAGTAGCTAGCAAATTACAGGCTTGCAAACGTTTTAACTTGTTTTTGGACTCACCCGGTACATACTTTGTTATATTCATTGTAGAGAAATATAGATGGAGATCCATATCTTCAGTAAAGAAGATCACGAAAGAAATGTTAAAAACGGAATTTATCTCAAGTAACTATGGACTGGTTATGCCCTAGTTACGCGAGGTCTATCGTATCTACCAAACTAAAAGCTTATGTAAACATGAACTTTACAATTTACAGCCTACTATTATCTAAATAAATTAGGCAGCGCTAGAATTAACGCTATCTGTCGTTGCTAAAATAGATCTTTGTTTGAAATGAAAACATAGGCTTGAACTTTTATTGGACTAGTTGTAGTGTTGACATAAAGAAGAAAATNATTAAGTTTCATTTTCATCGCTGTAAAGCTTAAATGTTTGGAAGTTTGATCCAGAAGTTCAGGCCTGTTTTGAACGATTCTGAGATTAAAAACGATTTCATGAAACCACTTGTAACTCGATAAAGATATGACCGATTCTACCCAACTAAATGTTATCATCTAAGTTGACATGTTGCCCACACAATGATAATCAGTTTTAGGTAATCTAATGAGTAGCTAGCAAATTACAGGCTTGCAAACGTTTTAACTTGTTTTTGGACTCACCCGGTACATACTTTGTTATATTCATTGTAGAGAAACCTAGATGGAGATCCATATCTTCAGTAAAGAAGATCACGAAAGGAATGTTCAAAACAGAATTTATCTCAAGTAACTATGGACTGGTTACGCCCTGGTTACGCGAGATCTATCGTATCTACCAAACCAAAAGCCTATGCAAACATGAACTTTACAATTTACAGCCTACCATTATCTAAATACATTAGGCAGCGCTAGAATTAACGCTATCTGTCGTTGCTAAAATAGATCTTTGTTTGAAATGAAAACATAGGCTTCAACTTTTATTGGACTAGTTGTTACTTGAGTGTTGACATAAAGAAGAAAATCTCCCGGATTTAAAAGCATACATATATTACAGGTGCTACATTCATGAATCTTAAAAGCGTACAAGGCGAGTTTTAGGTTATATTTATTGAAGTAAAGTTCTTAAGAAACAATGTTTGCACTAGGAGAGAAATGTTTTGACGATGATTCTATAAACTGTGGTGCAAATTTATTTAAACGTACCAATTTCAGGTCTCTTGAACAACACCCGGTACAACGAACCCTTTGTTTAACGAGCTCTGGACTTATTTATGGTTTCCTTGAGGGGTCGTTGCATAGAGAGTTAACTGTAGATCGGTTCTTTTTCATGTAGTTGTTGATTTAATTTAATTTTACATTTATTTTAGTATCTATGATAATGTAATCGCCAAAGGGTAGCAGTGTATTTCCATGCTCCCTGTGGTGTCGTTCTGTAATGTTATTGTTAATTTTAAATTGTAAATTTTATCTCTAAAATTGTAAATTTTAGGGGAATTTATATACAAAAACAAAAAAATTGTGGTGCAAACTCGAAGAAAGATATACTCAGTGGAATGTAATGCAAAATACAAACGTTGCAAAGTAGAAATTGTTTACAGGGTGAGTCACAACCTCGTTCCCATGACCCAAAAGGAGGCTGCATAATCCAGGAAACTGGCCCTCGAGACCAGATTGAGGGTGGGTCGAGAAAAGGTATCCACTGTTTGAAAAATCGTACAGCAAAAAATATGCGACCTATTTGCAAAATTCTTAATTCATCATCTCACTGAGGCTTCAAAGAAATTTTTGGGATTTTCAGCTGAATTTTAGATGCATCGTTTCTCGCTAAAATCAGCATTTAGCCACAAACCATTTCCTTATTCATCTGGTAGAGCCAAACTTCCTGGCATTTTGCGTACCGGCAGAAATCCGAAATGGAAAGTTCGTTCAATGCGTTTCGGAGTCACGTTACATTGATTCACACAATACGAACTCCTAATCTTATCCTCTTAAAAGTGCTTACCTGAATTGCAAAATAAACATGGCGGGAGGCGAAACAAGAGCGAATTTCTGGTGTAGATTAAAGAAGCAAACAACTGAAGCAGAAGAGAGGATTTTAAAACAAACAACGATTATCGATCATCCTAAGCATATCGGTATTTGATATTCGAAATAAATTCAAAAAGATTAAATGATTTGATTCTATCAAACAGATTTCTTATCAGCTTTTACGCAGGTGGTTATATATCGTCTTTGATTTACGAGATCCTAATTTCTTCCGCTCACCTTTGCTGTGGTACATGTACAATGACTGAGGACCTTCTTAAATCGAGCAATACTATTTTTTGAGCCAAAATTTGTCGTGGTACATTTAGAATGACTGAGGACCTTCCTTAAGTCAAGCGAGACTAATTTTTGTGCCAGAATTAGTTGTGGTACATTTAGAGTGAGCAAGGACCTTCACCAATTTGCATGATTCTGAAAAAAATTTGTTGTGGATCCAAATCTACCTCGGGTTGTAAGACATTCAGAATTGCACCACGGTCAAAGCGCTTCGGTCTGCTAATAGCTCTAGGCATTAACTTATAAACCTTGCAAGCTAAAACTAATCACCATGTTTCTTTGCGTGTCCAAGAAAAGCTCCAACATGAGGAACACGCAATAAAATCATATTTGGAGCACAATTTCCATCAAAACATAGTAATTATGATACACTGCATCAAAGAACAGTCTTCTCCATAAGAAATTTGAGAAAGGTTGCAATCTTGCTACTGATTTTTTTTAGTAAAAATTGACTTTTGATAATTGGCTACTCTTGCAGGGTTAGGCCCGGAAATTACTTCCCTCCCCTCAATTGTTAAAATATTTCACTCAAACTTTCCAGGGAGTTGCAAATTAGGTAGCTGCTAACAGGCAACATTTTCAGAGCTGCTAACCGCCAAAATGTTTCAGTGGCAAATCTTTCTTCTTTCTGAGTTATCAAACATTCCACTAGGGGCCCTTCAACCTAAATAGGGTTAAATCAATGCGAAAGATCAATATTTCAGCTCTGGTTTAAGATAAAAAAATTGAACTTCAAAGTTACTATATCAAGTTCAAAGTTACTATATAAAGTTGCTAGTTAATATATAAAGTTACTATATATAGTTATCTCTGTATCCTTGAAACAAATGTCGAAAAATAAGACTTAACAAGAATCACATTGATTGTCTAGGAATGATTAATCATTTCGGGTAGGTTTAAGCAATAATTAAAATGTATCGATTCACGATTGAGCCATTCAATTCTGTTATCATTTTTTGGATATCTGGTAATCTTGTACGAATTTGATCAGCGACGTTTCAACTAGTAACAAAAAACATTGACAATGATGATAATGATAGAATAAAGAAACTAAAAATAATAACTATCATCAGTGTCATTCTTACATAGTGTTGTTGGGACTAACTTGGCCCTTAAAGCACTTAACGTGACTGCAAAAAACGAAAATTTTGAACTTAATAGCATTTTTTTGATAGTTCTTTGAACAACCAAATTTGTTTTATTCATGTTGATCTCCAGATAAGTTAGATACATTAATCCTTCAAGAAAGAAGGTCCAGCAAAACATTGAAACAAATATATTCGTAGCATACAAATCTGAGCACAATTCCCCTTGAGCACAATTCTGCTCGTTTTCGTTTCTTCCAAGCTGCATATAGGATAAAACGTGGCAGAACGTTTTTAGTCCAAATTCTACATTCTTCAAAACAGCTTCAGAGCATAATAAACTTTTGAACTACTCAGGGTGAGTAAAACAACTGTTGTAAAATCATCAACATTTTATTACACTACAGATCATGAAAATTTCTTTATGTGCATTCGTGTCAGGAACAAAATTAATCTTAGACATATTGTAAAGTCTTGAAATGCTTTTGAATTGATGGGAATTTGTGCTTTTATAAGCTACCTAGCTGTGAAGCATGCTCCGAAATAACAAGGAATGATTATCAAATTGAATTTTAAAGACACATTTACCAATTAAATTGGCTTCTACTGTCCTTGATGAAGCTCTTATGTCGTTTGGGACTCGAACTTTCATATGAAACTGGAAATTATAGATTTCTGGCTGAAATACAATGTTTTGTAAAATACTATTGCTTCATGCCGTAATTTCACGGTCTCTCTCATTGAAGAAAAAATAACGATCAAATATCAAATGTATTTCGTCCTTGACACAAAGACTGAAAAACAAGATTTAACGATCGGTGACGGAAAATACAGTATTGCGGCTACTTAGTTACACGAGGAGACCTTCACTCTTTGAAGCAAAAGTACCAGGCAAAAGAGATGACCTAAAACATCTTGGACAGAAAACATCGAGAACGAGGTTGGAAAACATCAGGACTTGCAGTGGCTTGAGCTATAGCAAAGCCGTAGTGATGGCTCAAGACAGAGAAAAATAGAGGATCATATCTATGGGCAAACAGGGAACGGAACATGATGAAGAGAATAAAATAATGTAGAAGTTTATTTAAATTGATGCTTAATTCAAGTCTGCACGTTTCAGCAACATTTTTCTAGGACAACCTGATATATGTTTGTGTTACAGCGAAGCCGTAGTGATGGCTCAAGACAGAGAAAAATAGAGAATCAGATCTCTCGGCAAACAGGGAACGGAACATGATGAAGAGAATAAAATAATGTAGAAGTTTATTTAAATTGATGCTTAATTCACGTCTGCACGTTTCAGCAACATTTTTCTAGGACAACCTGATATATGTTTGTGTTACAGCACATGACCAGGATCACACTTCAAAATGGATTTACTTATTTAATCAATTATCAGCATACAAACTTAATTTCTGTCTTAAAAAACAGAAAGTCTGAAGACAAAAACTTTTTCCTAAATTCATAAATAGATCAAACGGCATATATAAATTTCACAGGTACTTTCATGGCAAACAATGTCATTCAAACACACAAAAGTGATTACTCCGCTCAAAAATAAACTGAAAAGAACCTGTCTTGGAGCAATAAGTAAACGAATTAAATCTTTTTCAGCTTCTTCTGACAAATGAATATAAACGGATGAATTTAAAGAAAATACCTACAAAGAATTAAATTCATATATAAAGTTAAATCATTCTTAAGGATAGCAACGGAGTTTAGTAAATGATTTGTGGTTTGGAAACACGAAAATAAGAGCATAAAGTAGTGAATTTAAAGAAAGCGATCTCCATTCATTCAAGAAAGAACCTGCTTCAGAACAGATCAGTGCAGATTCAATTTCGACACAAGAAGATTATACACAACAGCTTCTTTTAAATGAGGTAAGGCAAACAAAAGCACAAAGCAATTAGTGCAATTACTATCCTAGCCAAAACGAGAAGATTCTATGCTGTATGGGTTAAAATAAAAATAGGATTTACTCAGGTCTAAGATGCCAGGTCTGTTAGCCTTCTCGATGCCAGAAAATGCATGCTTCACAAAATTCATCGCCATGATTAGCACCAGATATTCTTTGGGTAACTAGCCAAAGATACATGCTTCCAGTTCTGTCTTGGAACGGAGATACGAAGATCTAGAAAACTCATTGTCTCTGTCAAATCAGGAGCTAAGCGAATTTGAAAACGATCTTCATTCTAATAAGTCACCAAAGTAAACGAAAAGCTTGGTCGTAGGGATTTCGTTTCTCGTGTGAGTGACCCTCGAATTACGTTGAACAGGCAGGTGTAAGGAAAGTGTAGAGCAATCCCAAAAACCACCTGCGTATGTTCAATACTGATGCAAATCGCCTCACTGTCTTATCAGCAGAATCATCACAAAAACTGGCAAAATGAAGAAAAGAGCAGGGAGTAGAAATTTAGTCTTAGCTAGCAGGTATTTTCCACTTGTGATCGCAATTAGGACATCTTTGTGTATTTGATTAACAANAGCGAATTTGAAAACGATCTTCATTCTAGTAAGTCACCAAAGTAAACGAAAAGCTTGGTCGTAGAGATTTCGTTTCTCGTGTGAGTGACCCTCGAATTACGTTGAACAGGCAGGTGTAAGGAAAGTGTAGAGCAATCCCAAAAACCACCTGCGTATGTTCAATACTGATGCAAATCGCCTCACTGTCTTATCAGCAGAATCATCACAAAAACTGGCAAAATGAAGAAAAGAGCAGGGAGTAGAAATTTAGTCTTAGCTAGCAGGTATTTTCCACTTGTGATCGCAATTAGGACATCTTTGTGTATTTGATTAACAAATCAAAACACACGCTAAAGTCGCTTGCTGTGATTTAAACACGCTAAGCAATATTACCACAGAATTCTGTGATATTACTTAATGAACGATCTCATTGATTATCGGTCAAGTATATTTAAGCAACCGGACACAATAAACCGGACAAAACAAACCAAACACAACCAACCGAGCACCACCAGCCGGAGTAAAACCAATGGGACAACACCAACCGGACATAACAAAGCGGAGGCTTTTATCAATTGATGATTATGCTCTTCGTCAGCTCGCTGCTTCGATCAAATTTCGGGCTGTCTCTTATGACTATGGTTGGAATAGTTTATTATTGAATTTTAAGTGTCATACATAGTGGGAAGTCGCTGACAATAAGTCCTTTCCCACTATGGATGGCACGTAGTTTACTAATCTTGTTGTTGCTGTTTTTTAAATAGTTTGTTTTTAATAATAAAGAAAGAAAAATCGTCCGGTTTTCATAACATAACAATAACATGATGCATAACAATAGACGATTGCGCTAAAGATGGCGGACAGGAATTTTCTACCATGATGCTTAGCATCGCATTAATTTTCTTTTGATTTGATTTGATTGGTTGACTTCTTCATCACTGCAAAGGATCTTGGTAAAAAATTCCTCGACGCGATCTTTAGCACAATCAGCAGTGAAAATGAAAATCCGACTGGTTGTGTCCGAAGCGTGACTTGTCGTCATTTAAACTTCAAACGATACGTGACGATGAAGCAAATTCAACCTCACAATACCTCACAATGCATGCCAACAATAACACTTGATATATACTCAAGCATTGTGCTTCAAAGAAGACAGAGTTTAACATAGATTTAAAACAAGACAGGCACCCCTTTAATCATTTAATTGTATCAGAAGAAAAGATATAAACGTGTCTCGTTGTGATAGCAGGTATGGAGAATTCTTAGATTTTAGAGACAAACAAGCCACATTCACGCTGTTTCTCTTACAAAATGAACTTCTACACAATCATACATGCTCTAGCGGGTGGCTTAAAACATGGTCAAATGTTTGATATAATCTTGTGGACATGTGGTCAGTAAAAAAAGTTAAAACCTCCTTCTGACAACTCAAACAATCTAGCTTATGTGTAGACATCTAATGTTTATAGCAGGCTAAACACTTTTCTAACCATGACTCCAATAGCAAAAGAGTCTACATAGATCAAAATTAAGATCCCAAATACAGTAGCGATAAGAAAGTAAAGATTTTTGCAAGCACAACTGAAAATATTCAGATATTTTTGCCCAATCTATTCTTGGAGCTTTCACCTTCAATGGGACCTGTCTCAGACATCTCAGACAGCAAAGAACCGACAAATGCTGCGAACTTTTCGAAATGTTTCCTTGAGGTGTCAGGGTAAGATTTTGCACTTGTACATACCAATCCTACATATCCACATATAGTTGTTAAAATAAGAATCTGTTAACTATCGAAGCGGAAAAATAAGTACTCTAACAGTTACCGGACAGCATAGCTTCCAAATCTTTAAAAAGGTGGTGTAAAATTCTGTGACATATTTCTTTGAATGGAATGGCTTGAAAGGAATTTTAGCTACTTTGTTATAATTCTAGCGTTGGACTTTTCAGAAATCTTCAATATTTTCAGAATTAGAGATATCTTTTTTAAGAATTGAAGAAAAATTTTGACGAAAACTTAAAACCATCGTAATTTCTAAACTTTTTGAGGAAACATGGAATAATTGTCAAGAAAAACATAGTTTATAAATGTCTACAATATGGCGTCAAGCAAAAGTCTTTCACTCTTCTGGTTTTCGATTTAGAAATTTGATGACGTCAAATCCTCATTTGAGTTGAAATATGATATACGCTGTAATTTCAAAAATATTCAAGATTTCTGAAAAGTCCAACGGTAGAATTATAGCAAAGTAGCCAAAGTTTCTTTCAAGCCATTCAATTCAAAGAAATAGGTCACAAATTTTACACCGACCTTTTACGCCAATTTAAAGATTTGGAACCTATGCTTTACCGGACACCTCTTTCCTCGCCGATGATAATCAGCTTACTTCATACATTGCTTGACACTTGAAAACAATCCAACAAAACAAGAAACTGTTTGCGTTCTCGAATTCACAACATTACTCCTGGAAGCACGATTTCAAAGAAGAAGTCAAGGCACCAAAAATTTTCCTCTTTCTCTTATTGCACAAGATTACCCTGGATCAGCACTAGAGTCCCCCAAAATGAGACAAAGGTGGATCAAGTAAAGTAGGCTTGCTCCAAATCTATTCCGCAGTCTATCAGCGCGCAAAGGAGATAATGACCTCTGCAGGGGCGTAAGCCGTGAAGAGCGACGCTGTGAGGGAGAAATGAGAGGAAATGGACAACTGGTGAAGCAAACGATAAGAGGCCAACTTCAGCCAAGATTGCTGACAAAGAGAAATGGACTGAAAAGGATATTCTAATCCCGTTCTAAACATCTATTTCACAAATAACCCTTTCATTGCATCCCAAGAATGCACAAAAATTATAGACTGGATGCAAGTGATAAATTTCACTGCATTGCTAGGTCTCATTTGGACCACGTCCGAATGCTGAGTAGCAGGTCATTACCTCACGTCCTTTGAAAATGTTACTTTATGTCATGTTAGAAAAAATAAGTATGCTTCCTGGCAAAATTTGGTACGCTACGAAAATGGAAGAAATAACCCCAAACAATATATTAAAGGGTCTGATTCAACCAGCATGCCTCGCACGTGTCATAGAAAGGCCAACCAAGAGATGACACGTGCAAGGCATGCTGGTTGAAACAGACAACTGCTATTACATGACAAATACGAAAGGGGTTTAAGCCAATGCTATTTTTAGAGTTATTGACAATTAAAGATGCTTGCCAATGCACTAACAAAGAGACAACAGGAATTTCTATGGCATCTTTAAAGTGCTTATGCAACCAAATTATCAGTTTTTTCTTTTCTTGATAAAATTGAAGATCGTAGCGTGAAAATCGATATCCAAAAAACAAAATTCAAATATCTTATTCCAAAGCGATTTTATAAGCATTCAAAGTTGCGTTATTCATTCATTTGCGTGCGAAACAGTTTTTCCTTTCGTGACGTCATAAGTAGTACGAGGCTATTAGCGAGTCACGCAACGCATTGTAAACATTCAACATGGCGAGCAACATATCGAAAAAACCTGATGGAGGGAAACGTTGTGTAGCGGGTGAACCTAACGGGGAGAGCTGTGGAAACAGCCAACATACTCCTGGTGGATCCATACATCATTTTCCAGATCGAGAAAAAGAGCCACAGCGATACATGCAGTGGATACGATTCGCTCGCCGACATAGGCCTAACTGGACCCCTTGTTATCCCTAGAATAACATTCGCCATGTAACATTCGTAACATTGGCAATATTCAGTTTGTTGACTCAATCAGTAAATTTGTTGTTATCGCAAGTAAAACGAAGGCTGGAAACAAGAAAAAGAAGAAAACTCCGTGAAAAATGTCTACCACTGTAAATTTCAGGGGGTTAACAAAATTGGTGACAACTCACAAATGAATTCCTTCAATAATCAGTAAAATTGTTGTGATTGCTCAATCACCTTCATATTTTGCGTTCAAACAGTATTAGTATAGTGGACGTGAGCAATTTTAGTCTCAGCTCGGTCAGTGGCGTAAGACGAATGTTCCCAGGGGGTAAAGTGTGCGATACAGAGGTGATTCTTTGCCAAAAAACAGTGAATAAAAGTTCCAAATTTGCTTAGAACAAGTTTAAAATGCTCTAATCTACCTTGAAATCATGGCTGGTGTCGATGAATTATGGTCGGAGAGTTGGAAATGTCAGCCAACCTATCTTACAGGGGGTAGTGCAATTTTGGTCAATTCGGCGACAACTCAAAAATAAATTCCTTCAATAATCAGTAAAAGATTTTGTGATTGCTCAATCACCTTCATATTTTGCATGCAAAGACTGTGGATATAGTGAACTTGGCAAATTTTCGTCTCAGCCTGGTCAGTAGCGTAAGACGAATGTTCCCAGGGGGTAAAGTGTGCCCTACAGAGGTAATTCTTTGACAAAAACAGACAACCAACATTGCAAATCAGTTTCGATCAAACCCAAAATGCTCTAATCTAACTTGAAATCATGGTTGGTGTCGATGAATTATGGTCAGAGAATTGAAAATGTCATCCAACCTATTTTACAGGGGGTAGTGCAATTTTGGTCAAAGATTTTTGGCAAAGAATCACCTCTGTAGGGCACACTTTACCCCCTGGGAACATTCGTCTTACGCTACTTACCAGGCTGAGACTAACATTTGCCAAGTCCACTATATCCACAGTCTTTGCATGCAAAATTTGAAGGTGATTGAACGATCACAAGAATTCTTACTGATTATTGAAGGAATTTATTTTTCATTTAGTTCAAAGTGGCAGAACCCCCTGAAACATGGTTACTTTTTAAAAATAACTCTTTGTTCTTGTCGGAAACTTCATTAATGTTTTCATTGTATCATTTCAAGAAGTTTCCAGACAACAGAACAGCATATCGAAAGTTACGAATGTTACGTGTAACATTCGCGAATATCTTTCTGTATATCCCATGCCGTTTGCACCCAGACGAACGACACCATAATCCTCCTCACTATCACTTTCTTCGTTCACAGTCGACCCAACATCACTAAAGCTTAGATCCGATCCATCAGATGACATTATGAACCAGNTGATTATTGAAGGAATTTATTTTTCATTTAGTTCAAAGTGGCAGAACCCCCTGAAACATGGTTACTTTTTAAAAATAACTCTTTGTTCTTGTCGGAAACTTCATTAATGTTTTCATTGTATCATTTCAAGAAGTTTCCAGACAACAGAACAGCATATCGAAAGTTACGAATGTTACGTGTAACATTCGCGAATATCTTTCTGTATATCCCATGCCGTTTGCACCCAGACGAACGACACCATAATCCTCCTCACTATCACTTTCTTCGTTCACAGTCGACCCAACATCACTAAAGCTTAGATCCGATCCATCAGATGACATTATGAACCAGAACAATAGAAGCGCAAATGCTAACATGATCTTCGTGTGCCCTAACTAACATTGGCAATCGCTTGGCTACTACTTATGACGTCATCAATAAACGAAATTTCGCAAGAGGTACTTGTTTTTAAGCGCGGATTTTTCACACTTCCTGGTTGCAAAATTCTGCGAAAGTGGTACCAAAATGTCGAGAAAAAATAAAATTTTCCGAAATTGGTGTTAACTTATTTTTGATAAATTGGTTGCATAAGCACTTTAAGTTTGTGCAAGGTTCAGGTCTCCCATATGACACAGAGAATTGATACTATTAAGAGTAGATTGCACACACATGAGGGCATTCTATCAGAGCAAAATAAACATAAAACAATGCCTGATACAAAATAACAAATCGCTTTGTCATATCGGAAAACTGCACCTTCTGTGCTAGGAAATCTCCCCTGCAATCTATTCTCAGAAGTGTGCAATCTATTCTCAAAGGTATCAATTCGAATTCGCTGCGTCATATGCGAGACCTGAGCCTTGCACAAACTTTTGTTTTATGCAATTCTTCCTAGGTGTTTGCAACAACAAAACTTGGGCTGGAGAGTTCTCTGCAGAAACTTGGAAATTTGATCACATTTTGTTAAAATTAACGTTGATAAAACGATGGAAAAAAGTGGATTTGTCTTGATCATATTGGTAAATAGATCCGCTGCCTTAGCACGGCGAAAGAAATTGATTTAATGCCGATTATTGGGATTCTGTTGCAGATAAGCAATCCATTGTATTCATTGTTTAAGAACCCAGGCTGACTTGCAAAATTCTAGGTTCTTATATGCAGGTTTCTACTGTATGCAACGAATCTCAAGCGCAAATCTCTCATGTAACACTCATGCGGAGTGGTTGCAAATAGAAGTTCTAAAAGTCTCGACAGCGAGTCGAGCAATGCTTGTTGATATGGCCTTTCGGCTTTGCTTGTTTGTTTGTTTGTGTGTTATGTGCATGTGGCCTTCGAGCTATGTTTCCTTTTCGGCTACGTTTTGCAGGCCAGTTTGCAGGCCAGTTGTAACAGCAATGTAATTCTTTTTTCATTTCATTCATTCATTTTTAATTATTTATACACGATGACCCCATCAATCAAAGACTGCTTTACAGGGGGCCGTGTTAAAAACTTACAAAATTAAAATATTTTACTTTATCTAATCAAAATTAATTACANAAATGATAAAAATTAAAAACAGTGTTCACAAAATCAAAGCCAGTAGTTGCTTTAAAACAGCCAACAAACCTACTATGGACACTCACAAGCAAAGATTGAGCCCCAACACCTAAGACCAAGCCTCACCACCATGGAATTTCACTTTGGTTCTAACAGAAGATGTAAGCTATCCAAAAAGTTTTGATTTTTTCATTTAATATTCTTTATACACAAATTAACCCTTCAGCAAAGTAAAATATATAATAACTACTTACAACGATAAAAATTTGAAGAATATAAACCTACAGTCCTATAAAACTTAACCATTGCTGATCTCAGCCTGTCACCTCATTTATAACCACTAATGCCAGCACTTGGGAACTCAATATCCAGTATTACACATGCCAGAGCAAAAATGTCATTTATTTCCTTTCATGTGACTAGTGTAACAACGAGATGAGTCACATCTGTTACATTGGACAGACAAGAACCTTTACGCAGCAATCGCATGGAAAATCACATCTTAAATATTAAATGGAATCACACTCTGATGAGGACACAAGTCAGAAAGGCCTCAGTGTGTATGTGTGTTCAAATATATTCTAGTACAGTATTTTTGTCGTCCAGACAGAAGGGAGAGGCAGAGCATAGGTTTCAAATCTTTAAAAAGGTCCGTGTAAAATTCTGCGACCTATTTAATTTTAATGGAATGGCTTGAAAGAAACTTTAGCTACTTTGTAATAATTCTACCGTAGGACTTTTCAGAAATCTACAATATTTTCAGAATTAGAGTGCTTTTCTTCTTTTTTAAGAAATCAAGAAAAATTTTGAAAAAAACTTAAAACCATCGTAATTTCTAAACTTTTTGAGGAAACATCGAATAATTTTCCAGAAAAACATTGTTTATGAACGTCTACAATATGGTATCAAGAAAAGGCTTTCAATCTTCTGGTTTACGAGTTAGAAATTTGATGGCGTCACATCCTCAAATGAGTTTAAATATGAAATACGTTGTAATTTTGAAAATATTCAAGATTTCTGAAAAGTCCAACGGTAGAGTTATAGCAAAGTAGCTAAAGTTTCGTTCAAGCCATTCAATTCAAAGAAATATGTCACTGAATTTTACACCGACCTTTCTACGCTAATTTAAAGATTTGGAACCTATGCTGAGAGAGGCAGGAGAATCACATCACAATATCATATGTTCAAATTTTGCATGCTACTTACTGTCTTCACCATACCAACAACAGCTACAAGAATTAGGCAAAAGGAACTTGGGCTCATGAATCTTCCCATTGTAATACAATCGAATCATTACTGTAATACTGTCGCTTGCTTTGCTTGTTTCGAAGCCAGCTTCGAGCTGGGAGAGAACAGAAAACCAAACCAAAAGAAAGAAACCAAAATAAGGCGGAACTTATATTGGTCAACAACCTCGTTCCCAGGGTGTTCTTACGTCATACGCTAGTCACGAACGAACCACTGATAACGAACTCACTCTGGGGACGAGATTGATTGGTCGATTGATTATTGATTGATTGATTAATTAATTCCAAACGAGGCTTGCCTTTACAAGAGCATTGCTCTTATAGCTCTTATCAGATGTATTACACTCGTCGTTACTCGTCGTAGTTTCGCTCCTTGATGAACTGATAAGACAACGGCGATGCGATTGATTGGTAGCCTGCGTGCAGTGCAGACTCTCACGAAAAATTGAAAGTAATTCTGCACGCAGGCTATTGATTGGAGGATTGAATGGAATTTGCAGAAAAAAAGGTACCTTGTACTAATTTCTCAAAAAAGTATTAACCAACCTTATACCAATTTTGCAAAAATTGCCCATTTAATGGCTTCTATGATAAAAAATTGATAGAAGGGCAAAACCCCTCAAGGTTTACAATGTTTCATAATTTTGTGACAGCAAGAATTCCTTGAGAAATAAAAATT
This sequence comes from Aurelia aurita, assembly GCA_004194415.1. Classification (NCBI taxonomy): domain Eukaryota; kingdom Metazoa; phylum Cnidaria; class Scyphozoa; order Semaeostomeae; family Ulmaridae; genus Aurelia; species Aurelia aurita. The sequence goes on from REGM01000013.1 coordinate 361,425, forward strand.
CCCAGAACAGTAGGACTAGCAACAACTGAGTGTATGCACAATGGTGTCCTTATAGACTACATGTAAATGGTTTTCCCGCCTAAGATCAAGACATTTTTTATTTCTTAAGACTTCTTGTTTAAAAAGTTTACAGTTTTTCATTAGACTCATTACACAAGTCTAGCTCTAACTTTCGCTCGTTGTTGCTGTTGTTATCACTTCAGTTGAGTCAAGTCTGTTGCAGCGACAAATCAGTTTGGGGAGTGAAACATGGGACTTTTGAATTCTTATCACTTTGAAGAATTCTTAAGACTTTTTGACATCTCGTCATGTTTACGTAGAATTATTACGTTGAGTCCTAGTAATCGCTACCACCCACCCACCCTGAGTATGAGAGAGTAGGGTGGGTGGGTGGTAGCGATTACTAGGACTCAACGTAATAAGTCTAATGTTAATGTGCGTAAGGCCTGTACTGTATGTCTAATGAATCACTGGTGTCTAGTAAAGTTTACAATAACTGCAGCGCCAGCATTTTTCCAGCTAATTTCTATAAATAAGGCTCGTCCCTCAGGCAAGAGTGCTGCTTTTTCTAGTACTGTTAATTAAAGAGTATTTTTTGTCATTCTTAACAGCAAGAAAAATAGGTAATTAAAGTATTTTTCAGGTCTGAATAGTGCATTATACTATATTTCTTTCATAACTGAAATTGTCAACACTGCAACATAACAAAAAACAACAGCAAATATGGTTTAAGTTAAAAATTTTGATATGAATTGCAAAATGATATATCAGCTTTCATTGAACCAAATGCAATTTTTAGGCACATATGGAAAACAAACCAGTCCAATACTTACAAGGTATTATCACAAAAAGACCCTGCATTTACCTGTAAATAGAATGAAACATAGTAGCTGCCGTATTAGCTGCTGCTAGTAGCCCTACTTCACCAATAGAACACAACACTCTATAACCTGGTTTAATTCAAGATGGTTTAACTTGCAAATGCTAGTTAAACCAGGTTATAGAGTGTTGTGTTCTTTGGTGAAGTAGGGTTACTAGCAGCAGCTACTACGGCAGCCTCTGCAAGAAGTTCCAATAACTGCTCAAGCTGGTTATTCGTTGATCCATCCTGATATTGAAACCGTACAAGAGAATTACAGAGAAAATCAATTCGAAATTGCAGGGAGTCAAGAAGATTTTCATCAAACGTTCCATGTTGGCAGTCCCGAATCATTCGCCCTATTAATTGGCTAATTTCTTCTCTCAAACGCTCCTCAAACGAATCATACATTTTGTGGAAACGATGGGCCTAAATATTGAAGATCATAGTTTAAAAAGGACGCTGAAATAGACTCGAGTTTCAGACTTACGTTTGACATCAAATGAGGTTGAGACTTCGATTTAGTAACCTGACTTCAAAACGAGGCTGAGAGTTCGATTTGGTAAACTGACATCAACACGAGGTCGAGAGTTCGATTTGGTAAACTGACATCAAAACGAGGTTGATACTTCGATTTGGTAACCTGACATCGAAACGAGGTCGAGACTTCGATTTGACAACCTGACATCAAAACGAGGTCAAGACTTCGATTTGGTAACCTAACATCAAAATGAAGTCAAGACTTCGATTTGGTAAACTGACATCAAATTTGGTAAATAACATAAAAAAGCGGTTGAGACTTGGGTTTACATGTTAAAACTAAAACCAAGACATGATAAAAACTGTGCGCTTGACCTAAATT
>REGM01000013.1:364833-378542 GCA_004194415.1 Aurelia aurita
AAACCCCGGGGGGGGGTACTTGACTTTAATTAGTACGGGGGTGTGCACTCCAAGAAACAATTTTTTGACCCGGCTTTAGAATTTTCCCCTCCAAATGATACCCGGCTTTAGAAAAAAACGGCAAAAAGTATACTCCAAAACGTAAAAAATACACAAAATACGCCTTTTGACAACCGGCTTTAGAAAAATTTCCTTCTTTTGATACCCGGCTTTAGAAAAAAGAGGCGAAAACGATACCCAGAAAGGAGTGCACATCCCGTCAGCAAAATATACTAAGTACCCCCCCCCCGGGGGCAGACCCCCGTCCATCCACAAGTCGTGTACCCTCCCCCTCCCGGCGGGGTGTTTGGTAGTTTCATTTTATCCATCTGTTCTATTTCTTTAATGATAAGATTATGTAGATTGTATGCTCACAGTCTTTGGAATACCCAGTGCAATTGCAAGAAGACAGCAAAACAAACTGGAGCTGGTGAGGCTTGACATTTTGATTTGAACTTCGACGAGACGACTTCAAATCTTGTTTCGTTTTGAGCAAAGCCGGAAAAGCCGGAACTGGAAATAAAGTTCGCAACGAGGCTGTACCTCATCTTGACACCGAGGTTTGCTATTTCTAGGAATACGTAGCCATGCCAACAAAATGGGTAGGAAGTACTAAAAAGTGGCGTAAAGCCAGCGATGGTAGTTTAGCCATAGATTTCTATGGTTTTAGCACACTGAGAGCGAAAGAAGTTAAGCTTATCGAAGCAGTTTCCCGGTCTTTCCTCTCAATGTGACCACACGTCGTGATTCCTTCAGCCTGGAATTACAGAGACCTTGTGACTCTTCTCATGGACAGCAGAAGTAACAAGTAACATCAAGTAGCTCAAAATAGAAATTTCACAATTACAAAATACGAGAACTGGGTGGGATTTCAGAACCACACGAGGCAAAGGTCACAACACTGCACCCAAAATTCGGCAAGAATTGTTTTTTTCGTGGAAATTTCAAAAACATGCGTTACGTCAAACGGATACCAAAGCCGTAAGATGAAAATGTTGAGGAAATTAACCGAGCACCAGACATTCTGCTAGAGCATCTGAAATTTTATGCTGACCAGCTGTCTCAAAAATTTGACTTTTCTAGGGTTTCTCGCATATACCTCTGCAAAACAGGGTTGGTTTATTTTAGTTCCCATGACACAGGTGGGATCAAAAATTTTACAGTACTCGACTGCCATCCCCATTTTTAGTTAACCTAAAGTGTTTCAAAATACTTCGCACTTGACACAAAAATATTTTCATCATATATCCATCTAAATTCTTCTGACAAGACTGGCATGAAGTTGACATAGAAATTGCTCTGAGAAAAGACCTCCCCCCACAGCACCAGTTAATAACCAATTTGGCTTTAGGTTTTGTCTCTTTTTCAGATGAACAAAACTGAGTTCAGTTTCTGAGACGCAGAAGTCACGTTTCAAAAGTCTTGGCACTTCTCAGAAGTGCCAAGACTTTTGAAACGAATGGCAAACTCAAAGATGTAATATGCCAGGGGGTCTACTTTGGAGAAAAACAACGGGGATGTGCCTGCCACTGGAATAATTTGGTACCCTGTCCTGGAACAATTGGAAAACACAATACCGGTCCTGGAATAAGATACAGCAAAATGGCTAATGTTCTTGTTTATTGATGTCTTCAGAAACTTTTCGACCTATCCTGGAAAATTTATTTTTATTGACATACCTGTCCTGGAACCAAGATAATCATGTCCTGGATTTTTTTAATGAAATTGATACCCCATCGACAGGCACATCCCTGGGTGCTTGATCTATTAAGTAGACCCCCTGGAGTAATATGCCGTGAGTCAAAGAGATCTATGCTTGTTTGATATACAAAACACTTTCTTCTTGTTGTCTAGGTTTAACCCCGGAGGTGGATGGCATCTTCTTGCAAAAGTAGAGACTTGTACTCCTTCTAAAGTAACGTAAAAACATTCTAAGATGGACCCAAGAAGAATGAACACACAAGTACATCATTATCATTCTGAAATCAAAGTTCGTGTAAAATTTCGATTCTAATAAACTTTTTACAAAAATTTTTATATCATATTGACAATTAGTGACATAGCCGGGGTTATATTTATTCACACTGCCCCAGTCTCCAATACGGGAAAAGAGCCCGCTCTATCCATATCAGAGTTTGCATGCAGGCTGAACCCATACTGGAATCACGCAACAGTAAAGTTCTCCTTCACAAGTATACCGCATGAATAAGAAAAACATATGCATTATAAATCACTTTATATGTTGACTCGTAGAGAATACTGCTACAAAGTCAGTGTAAAACAGGCTATTTTGATGCAGCTGGGTTCTTACTGGGCGGTGGTGCCTGATAAGCTTGCTGTTGAGGTTGGTACCCTGGCGGTCCTTGGTAGGGTTGGTACGCTGGTGGTGCGCCCATATACTGTTGCTGACCTTGCTGACAGTATGGCGGATACTGGTACCCAGACTGAATAGCTCCGTAGCTGCTTGCTGTTTCTTGCTGAGTGTTGACAATTACTGTCGCTGGCTTGCTTGGTTGAACAACCTGTCTCTGGACAACCACTCCTGCAGATCTTCTGTTGTAGTTGTAACAAATTCTGCAACAGCGAAGACTGATACTGATAACCACAAGGACTATGATGAGCCTGAAATGAATCATACAATTCAATTCAACTTTCTTCGTAGAATACGGGGCTAAAAGCTATCACACACAGGTATATGTAAACAAAGATCTGTATCCAATACGACCAAAGTAAAGCATAGCGTATCTAGCTTTGGCCGTTGAATTAAAATTTTGTAAAAAAAGAAAAAGAAAAAAATATTAGTGTATACACTAATTCCCCGCATAAAAGAACCTACTTTTTTGAGAGCCACGCTGAATTAGCTTCTTATTTTATAGGTACTATGTTAATTTCAGGGTATAAAGGTTCTTAAGTTCTTATTCGAAGGGTCCCATGTGGAAACCTTTCACGATTCATCATCAAGCGATTTTCAAAACTGTTATTCGTATTCCCCTGTAATAAGAACATATTGTCTCCATCAACATGAAACAGGTTCTTAATTACGAGGTGCACAATTCAGGAAAAACAGCCTCAAGCCTGTAGGTTCTATTTTTGTAGGTTCTTAATGCGGGGATTTACTGTATCACATATGACAGCATTGTCAAAATAGAGATAAAAGGTCAATAATTCATAAAATGACAATAATATTTCGCTATTTTAAACGCTTTATAACGTGAAGTAAACTTAACAGTACACGAAGAGTTTTCGAATGGTATGCCGGGTTGGTTCTTATCTCTTAAGCATGCTTCCCACTGGAGTAAAAAAGCGTCATAAATGCGCTAAGCTGAATTCACACTTGAGGCGATTTCGTGTTGCGATGCTCCGCCGCGCGGTAAAGTTGAATTAACCAAACTTCGTCGCATTGCCGCGCTTCATTGTTATCTGGAATGCGTCAAGACGGACACTCCAAGTGTGAATTCAGCTTTAGCAATGCGACGGCAAAAGCGTCGAAATTATGTTTGTTTCAATTTAAGATTTTTTCGGCATCTCTGAAGATGTCCTATTTCCTAACGTATTTGGATGGAATCAAAAAGTTATTATTCCGTTTGGAAGCGATAATCACTAATAACTCAATAAAACGATAACGAACTTATGCAACCCAAGGTGAGATCTGTCAGCAATGGAACAGAAAGGGTCCAATTTAAGGGTCCGCCTTTTTGACAAATATTACCACAAACAATACTAAGTTCAGAATCCCTTTCTCAGTTTAAAGCAAAGACAAAAGATTGGTACGGAGAAAATTGTCCATGCACATGATGACGTATTTATATTCCGAACTTGGGCTTTTTCTAATAATTATCTTTAGATATCTGTGTTTATATCGTAATATATCGTATACTTTTGATGACATGTAAATATTTGATCCAACTTTCAGTTAAATCGTTTCAGGAAGCCCATCGAAGCTAGTTTTAGTAAGGGCTGTGGGAAGATAGACATGTAGGCCTAAAGCCCATTAATCAACATATCTTCAGTCCCTTGTTGACTTTAAAGTATTCTTTATATCAATCTAATGTTAAAACCCCGGGGGGGGGGTAACTCCCATATATAGCCGAACGGGGTAGTGCCGCCCATAAGGGTGGGTTTGAAAGCTTCAAAATCCCTAAATATGGGTCTCAAAATGCAGTGATTCCAATAGAAATGGGGTTGTTTTTCTGTCGAGAAACCTTAATTTTGGGTTTAGACGGGATTTCTTGTACAAATTCAAAACAGGTAGTTAAAACACTCTCTTGTGTGCGAAAAACTATGCGAATATTCCGGTCGTCTCTTTCATGCGCACAATTTTTCTTTCTTTGCAGGCGCCTCCCTGTTGTCAACGCATGAACGCATCTCTCTCCTTTTTTTTAACATTCTTTAAAGTTGGATATTTACAAATAGTTATAAGCGGTTATAAGCATATATATATACACAATAACTAATTCAAACCAACTACAAACTAAAACTAATTACATAATATATAATATATATAAAGTATAATATAATGTCCTATTAAAAACATAATTTACAGCTGCAGTTTGCCCCCTTCCATGTTTTGATTTTCTATTTGAACGCTGCCACATTTTTACATTTTTTGATATCGTCACTTAGAGCATTCCAAAGGATGCTCCTCCGCAACATCGACGACAGGGAACCAGGCATGAGCAGGAACCAGGCTGCGATTTTTACATGGTGTTGTTGCCGTTGTTGTTTGTTGTTTGTAAAAGCGCGCGCAATCAATCCTTGACTACAAGCAGGGCCTAAACAAAGCATCTCAGAACAGAAGGAAGAAAGCAAAGCAAAGGGAGAGTCGGATGTCCGACCATTGCTCAAAAGCAGTGGCGTGGCCACGGGGAGGGATGGGAGGCATTTGCCCCCCCCCCCCACTTCTGTTAAAAGATGGTCCTCGAGATTCTTTCAAAAACGAGGAGAAAGTAGCTGGGTATAGGTAGGGGTGGGGTGAGTTAGAATTTTTCCAAGAAATGCAGGAAAGTCACCGGCATAGAGTCATTCTAAGCCAAAGTAAAGGTTAGCATTTTGAAAAATTTTCCCAGATGTACTATCACAGAATTTTCAAGGCTTCCATTTCGGGGTAAAGCAAACACTGGATTGCGAGAAGCGTTCTAGGACAAAGTATAAGGTCTTTTGCGCAAAAATTTTCCCAAAGATGGTGATTCATAGCAAACTGTTACAAAATTGTCAAAGTTTCCAATGGCATTGGTAAATATGGGATGGAGAAGGGATTCTAAGCCAAAGAAAATGATGTTTACTCAAAAATTTTCCTGGGGATGCTAACTTTTAAAACATATTTCACAAAATGGTCAAAAATTCTATGTTAATACCGGCAAACATGGGATCGAGAGAAGCGTTTTCGAGCGTTTTAAGCCAAAGTAAAGGGTGTGTCCTTAAAATTTTCCTGGGGGCAAAGCCCCCAGATCCCTTCTTTGGATACCCTCCAGTTAATTTGTCCTGGCCACGCCGCTGCTCAAAAGAAAAATGGAGTTTGATGTAAGTGCTGGCTTTGATCATTTTCAGTCTCTTGTAATAAGTGTATTGGGATAGTTTTTTGCTTTATAGGCCTTAAAGTTAAAGTGGCTGTTTCGCTGTTTCATGGAAATTCTCGTGAAGTGAGTGACTGTTCAGCGGCACATACCCGATACAAAAAATAGTTAAGTGCCCCCGGGCGTTTTTATCTACGTGATTGATTTGTAGGTAACGTAGAAATATTGCGTTCTTAGTTTTAGAGTTAAAGTATGTTTGCTACGGTAATGTAATATGTTAGTTGTAGTTTATCTACATTATTTAATCTCTTACATGTTACATACAATTGATTTCCGAAACCCTAAAACTGGGTATTTTTTTCTCCAAATCCTTAAAAGTGGGTATGAAAAAGAATGGTAATTGGTAAGGGTGGGTATTTCGCCATAATTTGGGCGGCACACCCCCGTCATCCTTTGGCCCAAGTTACCCCCCCCCCCCCCTCGGGGCTAAAACCACGGTTTTCATTCTTCTGCGTTGACCTGTTCTCGAATCCTGGTCGAAATTGCCAGCTTTGCTAGGATTTAGGCCAAAAAACACAAATAAATGGCGGTTGAAGTTGGTTTTNCAAAAATTTTCCCAGGGGCAAGCCCCCAGACCCCCATTTTTGCTCGCTCGGCTTGCACCTACTTCCACCTCAATATGACTTTCGTTCCGACGGGCCTGCTGCAGTTTATTGGAATATACCTAATTTATGCAAATGAAATAGTCCACTTTATCTAGATTCCCGCTGGCTTAAACGTGTTCCTAAATTCAGGCATTTTCTGTTAATCTCTTACATGTTACATACAGTTGATTTCCGAAACCCTAAAACTGGGTAATTTTTTCTCCAAATCCTTAAAAGTGGGTATGAAAAAAGAATGGTAATTGGTAAGGGTGGGTATTTCGCCATAATTTGGGCGGCACGCCCCCGTCATCCTTTGGCCCAAGTTAACCCCCCCCCCCCCTCGGGGCTAAAACCACGGTTTTCATTCTTCTGCGTTGACCTGTTCTCGAATCCTGGTCGAAATTGCCAGCTTTGCTAGGATTTAGGCCAAAAAACACAAATAAATGGCGGTTGAAGTTGGTTTTGGAGCGAAGCTGGCAATTTCGACCAGGATTCGAGAACAGGTCAACGCAAAAGAATGAAAACCGTGGTTTTAACATTAGATTGATATAAAGAATACTTTAAAGCCAACAAGGGACTGAAGGTATGTTGATTAATGGGCTTTCTACATTTCTATCAGTATCTCCCCACTGCCCTTGGTTCTAAGGGATTCTTCATTTGAGATAAAGATTTTACATTGTAAATTATGAAAAAATTCTCAAAAATTAGGTTAAGCTCTCAGCCGAGTTGTAATTTTCAAATCGGTTTTATTGTTTTGTTGTATGATTTTTTCAATCAAGCTGTGAATACATTTTCTTACTCATCTAATAAATTGTTCATATGCAAATATTTCTGACTTAGTCAAATTTAAAGGTCGGGAAATTTTTTGGAATTCCCAATAAAAAACATGAATTTTAACAACTATTAAATCTCAAACTTACCAAGCATACCAAATTGAACTGAAGCTGAAACAGCAGTTGTTGTAACCACAGCAATATTCATGGGAAGAGCAGCTGAAAGATGAAATCATTTGCCACACTTAAACATTGCATGGTATAGTTTATAATATAAAGGTTCTATCACACTTGGTATCCCTTGGTGTATTTGGACCCAGGGGTGCATAATATATAAGAGGTTCCAAATCTTTGGAAAAGGTTGGCGTAAAACCTGCATTCTCCCCACATTAATAACTTTACACTGTAAAGTTATTAATGTGGGTAGAATGCAGGTTTTTCGAAGTTGTACCGAGTGGGCCAAAAAAACTATTGACTTTTCACAGGCCACGATAAATCGTACACTGGAACGATCTTGAAGATTTATGACTTAATCTTTAGCGAAAGCGAAAACCTAGAATTAGATTCTAGGATTTTTTGTAACTTTTTTAGTCTTCTGAGCTACAAGCGAGTTTCTTAAATTTTCGGTCTAGAAAATACCAAATACTTTGCTATAAGTGTTCATTGGCAACCTTTAATATCTTGATTATTTTCAGAATTACAGCGTCGTCTATGCTTTAAACAGTTTTCCGGTTGTGACGTCATCAAATTGCTAAATCATGAACCAGAAAAGCTATAGATTTCTGCTTACCGCCATATTATAGACCTTCAAAAATGATGGTTTTCTTGAAAATTGTACTGTTTTTCCTCTATCGATTTTTTTTCTGTCTATCCACTTTTGACAGGCCATGATAAATCGTACACTAAACCGATTTTGAAGATTTACGACTTAATCTTTAGCTAAAATCCAGAATTAGATTCTGGGAATTTGTGTAGATTTCTTCGTCTTCTGCTTCTGGAGTTATAAACGAGTTTCTTAAAATTTTCGGTCTCGCGAACACTGAAAACGATAAAAAATCGTTTCGTGGTGATTTGGGGATTTAGAAGTCGATTAAGTATATCAGGTATATTCTGAAGCATAAGTGTTGGTTCAACAACCGCGCCCTGTTGCGAAACTCTGGAGTAGTTGCCAACAGATGCGCCAAGCCAAGCTTTTTCCAGTATGCAATTCAACGAGATTCCATGCCTACTTGACCTCATGGATTGAATCATAGAATAAATCTTATTCACGAAAGGGCATTACGCATTGCATACAAAGATAACGAGAATGATTTCGGTTTTCTCTTGGAGCAGTCTAAATCCGTGCCAATACATGTAAGAAACCTACAGTTGCTCATGACTGAAATTTATAAAACAAAATGCAGTCTGAATCCACCATTCATGAAGGATATTTTCATGCAGCGAAACATTAGCTACAGTCTAAGGCATGGCGATGACGCTCAACTTCCAAAAGTACGAACTACGTCCTTTGGAGTTGAGTCCATTACTTACCTTGGAAATAAACTGTGGCAGTTTTTACCGCAAGGAATAAAGCAATCAAACAGCCTTCCTATCTTCAAAAAACAAATTAAATGTTGGAATGGTGAAAAATGCAACTGTAGGCTCTGCAAAATATATATCCCAAAAGTTGGGTTTCTAACAGGATAGATTTTTAACTCTTTTTGTCCTGTAACATTTTTTATCTGATTGTATATTGTGTATATTGTAAATAGTAGGCCTTAATTAGCTCTAATTTAGCTATTCATTTTTTTCTAGCCTACTTTAAATAGATATTTAATAATAATAATAATAATAATGGCGCTTCACTGTTTGTCTTTTTAACTCCCTTGACACAGGAACGCAGTACCTAACTACCTGGACGAAAGTATAAAATCAATGAAATCACAAAGAGAACGACGTTTCTTTGTACGATTGAAAGTAATGTTACATTTCTCCCAAGATTGAGCAAGCACTCGTGTAGCAAAGTATAAATAATTGATTTCTAAATTCCCAAATCACCAAGTAAAATTTTTTTCTTTGTCCATTCACGTCGAGTCTTTACAAAATCTGATCGACATTTTTTGATCGTTTCAGGGTTTTTGAGAACAACAATTTTAAGAAACTCGCTTATAGCTCAAGAAACAAAAAACTACAAAATTTACAAAAAATACTGGAATCTAATTCTGAATTTTAGCTAAAGATTAAGTCATAAATCTTAAAAATCGGTCCTGTATACGATTTATTATAGCCTGTAAAAAGTGGATAGTTTTTTTTTGCGCACCCGGTATATTTCACTGTAATCCATATCCGTCTTATTGTCTTTAATGTACTACTGTACACATTTGGTTGCTTTGGCTATATTTGAAAGTAGGCTTCAAAACAATAAAACTGGTTGGAATTGGCAGAGCACATATATACAGTAGATGCAATGACAAACCAGAACACTAGTATCTAAAAGGGCTAAAGGATAATTGATCTAGATACTCCGCTCGTTTGGAAATCTTGTGGAAATACTTACATAACATCATAACATGAATCTCCGTTCACCTGCAAACAATCAAAAATTTTAATATTATGTCAATCTAGAGGCATACGTTACAGGAAGGGGTTGGAGCGGGGCAACAGCTGCTCCCCCAAATTCATGGGAAAAGCTTGGAAAAATATTTAAAAATCAGCGCTGCTATATGCTGGAGAAGCTGTTTGGTTTGAGCCCCAGGGGGGGGGGGGGCACATAACATGTTGAGGGTAAGGGTATATCTCACTCGTATGGGTTGGTTTTCAAGCCCAAAATTCTCGAAGCAAAATTTGCTGCAAGGAGCTCGAAAATTGGTTAATATACTGTAAATACCCACTTCAAGTGATACAAAAGCCTTTCATAATGCAAAACTATAAGGCCCTGCTTCATGCCCCTCAAAAGGCATTGTTCCTCTCGTTACAAATTTTTACCCACAATTTCGTTTCAAAAACGTTTTAAAGAATGTATCCAACTTTTTGAAAAGAGCAAACGATAACAAATTAAAAAACAGTGTTCGCAAAATCAAAGCCAATGGTTGCTTTATAACAGCCTAAAAACCTACTGTCCACATTCACAAGAGTTGATACCCAACTCCCAAGACCACAGCCTTGCCACCCTGGAATTCCACTTTTTTCTAACAAAAGATGTAAGCTATGCAAACAATATCTCAGCCTGTCACCTCATTCATAACTATGAGGTGCCATCTATGACAAAAATCGATTATCGAAATTTGGCATGTGTGAATTGTGTTTTATGAATCAGGCATATGCAAAATCCCGAATTTTGCATTCATTCAATACGAAATTCAGCAAAATGCCTTCCTGAATTCCAGGTACCATTGCGCAATTCATCGATTTATCATACTCCAATTCTTGATTTCAAAATATGCATGATCGTTGTAAAACATCATTCTGTCATTCGATTATTTATCATTCCACAATTACTCATTTCAGGATTTGCAATCATCCAGTCACCATTCCATATTCCACCATTTCATCATCCTGCTGTTTATCATTACACCATTCTGGGATTGGCAACCTTTGATTCGACCATCCGTCAAGCTGTTATTCGTCATTCAGAATTTGGCAAATTCAGCTCCAATATGCAAATGAGCTAGAGAAATTCAATTCACCTAGATAATCTCTCCAAGAATTGCATACCCCCGTCAAAAAACAGACGCGCTGCGTTTTGAGGCCCTATCGTCCTTTTTCCTTCGCCTTTTTTCAGTGCCCTTTCCGTGCCCGTATCTGCTAAAGAGGGGGATGTGTGGGGGGAACTCCCAGGAATTAAGTCATCTTTTTGCTGCCACTGCATGTTCACATGGTTCAAGTTTCTTGTATAGCTTCTTTATTTTCAGAAAATTGAATTTCACAATTTATAACAATTCAATGACGACTGCTAGTATAGCTTTTATGCATACAGAATTACAACAAAGAGCCACATCATAAAACAATATACTTTTAGTATTATTTGAGTGGATAAAACACTATTTGTTTTAAAACACTTTTTTCTGAACTTAGAATTGACCTCTGATCGCTTCTAGTAGAGTTTCTTAATTTCTAAAAGAGGCTACTACAGTTTCTCATAAGCGGGTATTCTTGTAAGAAAATTATTAGTGTTAACAGCCCTAAAAAGGGCTTGAACATTTTTCTTTGAGACTGCAATGATTTTATCAGGGCCGCAGGAAGCATCTTAAACTTGGAGGGGCATCATCTCTGGATTTTATGCTTGCAGTGTTTTTGCAATGATTTTATGATTTGATTTGATTTTATGTCTCACGCTACCAGCAAGTAGACATAGCGCTTACTGGGGAAGTAAGGAAGAACACCGGGGGGGGGGGCACTTCGATAATTTTTGTAGTGGGTATGTGCCGCTGAACAGGGTATCGTTTTTAGCGATTTTGCTCCCAAACAGGGTATCCTTTTCACATTTTTGACAAGGAATTTGCAAGTTTGCTATTGTTTTTTGCCAGTTTGCTCCCAGACAGGGTAGTCAATTTGAAAAAAATTGCTCCCATACAGGGTGAAAATTTCAATATTTCAGAGGCACACCCCCGTACATTTTGAGGTAAAGTGCCCCCTCCCCCAGGGGAAGAACTCTCCAACGGACACTTCACCTAATAACTCTGCAGGCTTTTGTCTCAAGACAGTTGTTTCTGTCAATCCTTCCACTAAGAGAAACTCAGTTCGAGAAGGAGCATTCTACACGTAGTTCTTCTTTCCCTACTTCCCGACTGTGTTCAATAGTTCATGATATCTCTATTGCAGCTGCAAGAACGAGCTACTATGGGGGCTTCAAGCTGCCCCGAATCGGGCTTGAAATTGTTTTTGGGTAGCGTGGTGCACGTAGTGCATATCACTCAATACAATCTCAGATACCTGTGACAAAGATTTTGTTGATCTGAGACAAATTTCCCAAAAATCTCACCCTTATCCGAGAGGGTAATACACGCTTTTTTTAAGAGACTCCTTAAAAAACTCATTGCTAATATAACTAAAAACTAGGAAATTTATTACTGGGTAATCATTTAAGAAACTATTTTTCTTGATCACGGAAATCAATGCAGTGGCGTATTTTCGCTTTATTTTCACTTGATTTCTATATTACATACCTACAAAAGGACTTTCTAGACAGCAGTAGGGCATCATAAGCTCCCCAAGCGATGGAGAAAAATCAACAGAGGTAAATCAAATGGTCAAACAGAAAACTGAGGCTTGCAAAAAGATGACTTATTTTGTGGGAATCCCCCCACCCTCCTCTTTAGCAGATTCGGGCACTGGAAAGGGCACTGAAAAAAGGCGAAGGAAAAAGGATGATAGATGGCCTCAAAACGCAGCGCGTCTGTTTTTTGACGGGGGTATGCAATTCTTAGAGAGATTATCTAGGTGAATTGAATTGCTCTAGCACATTTGCATATTGGAGCTGAATTTTCCAAATTCTGAAGGACGAATAACAGCTTAACGGATGCGAAATATGAGAATTTTGAATCAAAGGTTGCCAATCCCGGAATGGTGTAATGATAAACAGCAGGATGATGAAATGGTGGAATATGGAATGGTGACTGGATGATTGCAAATCCTGAAATGAGTAATTGTGGAATGATAAATAATCAAATGACAGAATGATGTTTTACAACGATCATGCATATTTTGAAATCAAGAATTGAAGTATGATAAATCGATGAATTGCGCAATGGTACCTGGAATTCAGGAAGGCATTTTGCTGAATTTCATATTGAATGAATGCAAAATTCGGGATTTTGCATATGCCTGATTCATAAAACACAGTTCACACATGCCAAATTTCGATAATCGATTTTTGTCATAGATGACACCTCATACATAACATAACTGCTAATGCAAGCACTTGGGAAATCAAAATCCAACATTACATGGCAGCGCAAAAATGCGGTTTATTTCCTGTCATGTGACAAGTGTAACAAGGAGATGAGTTACATTCATTGCTATCGTCAAGCCAGCCTCCACTTTTCAGTCTCCACTTTCTGTGGTAACCGTCCTATCAAGCGTCTTTGTGGTGATTCCTTTAAATCTCATTCTAAACATTGTGAGGCGATCTTCGATGACAATAACACAGGAGCAAGGAGGAAGTAACAGGCATAGAGGGAAGGACCAAAATGGAAGATCTTGTTGCAAAAAATTACAATAAATATACAGGAAAACTTTGACATTTGGAGGTTTTCCTTCTCAATTGCAAAAATTTGTATAGCATCTAAAAGTTTCCATGAGTTATGTTAGATTTTAAATTTTTTAAATTTCCGTTTTCCATTGGTTTTCGTTTTCTACTCAAAGACAAAGGCCTATAGGATTTTACCGGATTTAGGCCAACCTTCCGTCCGGCGCTACAAGGCACCCGCAACTCTTTTTGGAAAATGAACTTCACCAATGATTGTAGCTATCATATGCGTATTAGGAACTGTATTTGTCTCGTTGCTACCTATTCTAGAACGGCTAGCCTCTCATGGTTTTCGTTTTCTACTCAAAGGCTTATAAGATTTTACCCGATTTAGGCCAACCTTCCGTCCGGTGCTACAAGGCGTCCGCAACTCTTTTTGGAAAATAAACTTCACCAATGATCGTAGCTATCATATGCGTATTAGGAACTGTATTTGTCTCGTTGCTACCTATTCTAGAACGGCTAGCCTCCCATGGTTTTCATTTTCTACTCAAAGCCGATAAGATTTTACCGG
>REGM01000013.1:379697-398661 GCA_004194415.1 Aurelia aurita
ACTCAAATCCTGCATTCTGATTGGGACGGAAAAAATCATTGCCGATTGAGATTTTTGACCACTTTTACAGCTCTAGGGAAATAAGGCCCTCACTGCAGCGACAACAACAACAGCAATTCAATTCAATTAGATGCGCGTAAGTTAAGGGCCTTATGCAGTGAGGCTATCCAAGCTCCACAAGCATATCCGTTCCTTATACCACTTTTTCGAAAATGTCTTTCATATTTCGTATTTCATATATTTAGCTACCTCGGAGGGTAGCCCTTCAGCCCAAGTGCTAGCCTGCGTGCAGACCCATTGTCCAAAGGAGTCTTACCTTCTTTGGACAATGGGTCTGCGCGCAGGCTACCCAAGTGCTGCTGCCTTGTACCAGGGGCGGCGCCAGGGGGTGGACTGGGGTGGACATGTCCACCCCACTCTTCTCAGGTCAGTATTTATTCTCAAGCAAAATCGATGTAAAAAACATTCGGTATACCTTCTGGCAATCGATTCGATCACTTGTCCACCCCACTTTTCAGGGCTGGCACTGCCCCTGCCTTGTACCAATTTCTCGAAAAAGTATTAACCAACTTTATACTAATTTTGCAAAAATTGCCCATTTATCGTTTATTTGTTCTTTACATCAAAATAAAGAAAAGGACAAGTTGCTCGAAATTTCTTGAAAAGTTGCTCAAAATTTCCTAAAAAGTTGCTCAAAAGTTGCCACTTTTTTCAAAAAGTTGCCCAAAAGTTGCTCATTGATCGTCATTTATAGAAGGTCAGGTTTCAGAGATATGCTTGAATAATTGACATATATGCATGAATTTTGTTAGACCGCGGCTCGAAAAGGTCTAAAAAGTGTGAGTTCTTTCATCAAAAATCAGTCTCATCAGAAAAATATAGCAAACATGAAACTTACGACCTCAATTATTCGGCAGCGACTTTAGGCAACAACAGGAACGACTCAATTCTTTACTCGACTTTATATTCGATCTCAGCAACAGTAACGGCAAAAAGATATCCCTAACTAAACTTATAACAACTAGCGACTACAATATCTTTGGTCCTTCGGCAAATTCGGCGGCTTGAGGTCGGCGACAGTTCTTGCGTCTTGCGTCTCTACGTCTCGTCTGAATAGAAAGTCACTTGACGCTACCTATGTCCAAACTCGAGGCACACCTAAAACTACCTAATAAGGCCTAATTACATAAATAACAACCAATGAAAACTTGAGTATGAGAACAATAATATACATGAACCAATCAACATTTACTTAAACAGTATCGAGTTTTTGGCATGAGGCCGGACTAATAGGGTAACGTTAAATATTGCACCACCGTACTTTTGGCATCAAGTGCACACGTGAATTGCTCGTTGTTGCTTTTCATCTTTCACGCAGCATAGGCCATAGGCCCCCATCCCATATCATAACAATTTAGTGTCAAGGATGCTTCAAGAATTGCCTATTTACTGAAATTCAATTTTTTTCTCTGATCCTGCAACTGCATTTTAGTTTCATGGAAGTTTTAGCTCTTCGATTCTAATACTCTTTGACCCATCTAACACATGTTTAGCATTTCAACAGAAAACATGTCTTGCTTATATAAAACAACAACAACAATAATAATGTAATAATAAATAAATTGATAAATATTAAAATAATAAATATAAATATTGATAATAAATCATCATAATCATCATCAATCGTTGAGAACGAAGGCCAGTTTTTCACTACCCTGGGTACCAGACTCTCAAAAATATGAGATTAGAGATTTTTTTAGAGAGTCTGGTACCCAGGGTAGTTTTTCACTTGCCAAGCCGTTGAATCCCATCCTGGTTACAAAACAGATCCTTTCCATGTTCAATTTTCATTATTTTTGCAAAAAATACACAAAACTTCATTGAAATTGTTGTAATATTGCTAAAATAATGACAAGTTTCCCAATATTGTGAAAGTTGCCAAAATTCCTAAAAGTTGCCCAAAAGACTAAAAGTTGCCGAGAAGTTGCCGAGCAACTTGTGGACAGGGCTAAAAGTGAACTAAGGTATCTAAACAGGAACAGGTTATAACCTGAAAAACGCCAAAAATAGTCAACTTCGTCTGGTCATGGTCTGGTTTTACTCTATTTTGAAAGAAACAAAAAAATTTACGCATGTATTCCATAAAGTCAATTATCATGTTCCCCCCTCCAATTAATGCCGTCCCTCCCTTTTGGGAACGAATAATTCCGCATGGTGACGTCATTTAGAATGCTTGTACAGCTATTTCAAAATTGAAATTGCGGAATCCGCCCTCTTTGCAAGTCAAGCACAAACCACCAAACGCACAGAGAAGAGTCCTTTCCAAAGCTTTGCTGTACTCCTCGAAAATACCCCAAAATGTTCAAAAATCTTGCTGACCCATATTATGTATTAAAGTTTCAAAACTTATGCGGCCTTAGAAGAGGAAATTCGAATGGAAAGATCAAGGAATTGCCAGATTCATTTCGAGGAGGCGAGGGCCTAGCCACAAGTGGTCGTCATGAAGAATCTGACGCGGACTGTACGAAGAAGAAACACAACACAAAGGAACAGCAATCAGGGAAAACAAAAGAATTCTATGAGCATACATTGACTAAAGAAGCGTTTGCCAGTGAGCCACAAGGGGAGCTACTCTACAACCGTTACATCCACTCCCTTTATTTCTTTGGTTCTGGCCTTGGAGACGAGATTTTCTACTTGACAGTGTTCCCCTTCCTCTTCTGGAATTGGGATGAGTATGTGATGCGTCGACTCGTGTTTCTCTGGGTTTTTTCAATGTATGTTGGCCAAGGACTGAAAGATGTGCTGAGATGGCCTCGTCCACCTTCCCCTCCAGTTATTGTGGTTGAAAGAAAATATGAGAGTGAATATGGAATGCCATCAACCCATGCTATTGTTGGTTCAATTGTTCCCTTCTCGTTGGTGTTTTTCAGTTATGGTAGATATGAGGTAAAACCCTGAAAATCTATGAATTTTAGTACCATATGGCCTGGTGCTTGAAGACATAGAAAAATGTTAGTGCTTTTTTGCAGCGCAAGCGCGCTTTCGCAAAGCACTGATATCTTGTTTAGTGCTTTTAGAGTCTTTTATAGTGGAGAAATGGTATCGAGAAAGGTAGTGGATGTGCTGGTGTTTTTTACTAAAAATAGGTTGTCAAGCATGTCGAGGCTAAAATGTATATAACATACCCAATCAGCCGGTCCCTTAAAGTAGGTTATAACGAGATTGTATTGTACAAAATACAATTATAAATAAAAATTGAACTGTTAATAGCTTACAGCCTCCACAGAAGTATTGATATTATATGATGATATGTATTGATAACCAATAACTGGATATGACCCCCCAGACCACTCCTGGAATTTCATTTTTATTTTTATTTTCAGTGGTCAAATTGTGCATCCCTTGGATGATAGAACTCCCATCAAATGCCCCACTCTTGTTGTAGCCCTGAAATGTAAATTTTGCCATAATGCAAGTGGCCCAACATAAGGTGTTAGACCAAATTCCATGCCCTTGAGATTGTATACTTAAATCCCCAGGGAAGGCCCATATCCAGTTATATCCAGTTATCGATTCGACTGGTGACAATTTCAACTATCCAAAAAAGATTCTCTAAGTGGTCCATTTTTAGAAAATGAAAGGAAAAATATTTTATTTTTAGAAATAATAAATATATATATTCAAACATAGAAAATCAAAACTAACTAATTTGAATAAAAAGACTGGCTAATGATGAGAATTGTAGGTAGCCTCTATTATTGGAAAGATTTTTCCCCATTATTGCCAAAGCAGACTTGGTTTCCTTGACTAGGTAGTATTTCACTGACCTTGTTGAGCATAAACTGACATTCTTAATTTAAAAATATGAATCACAGATAGATTCCCCTGAAAAGATTCAATCACAGGTGCAAAAACAATAAGACAAATACTAGTAAAAGAGAAGCAAACTGTGGAATTATAAAATCTCAATACTTTTGTCGGATGAAATATGAGGGCACTTTAGAGGCATTTTCTCTGGAGCAATTATATATACTATTTGATGAAA
Source organism: Aurelia aurita (assembly GCA_004194415.1). NCBI lineage: Eukaryota > Metazoa > Cnidaria > Scyphozoa > Semaeostomeae > Ulmaridae > Aurelia > Aurelia aurita. The sequence continues at coordinate 383,746 of REGM01000013.1, forward strand.
TGTCAAGTTTTGACAGGGTCACTATATAATTCATGTTTCGCCTGTTGAAACAGATTTAAAATGCTCTTCAGCTGTGCAAGAAGATCAGCTTCAAATTATTGTGTGTGTCACACCTGGGTACGCAATCCAGGCTATCAGAGATAAACTGCTCTAGGGGTTGTAGGCCTTATGGGGGTCTCCCAAGAGGTTAGAGGCCCTTATTTTTTTCACCAAAATGTGACACACACATTTTAAAACTCTATAAGTCTCATTTGAAATTCTTAGTCTTTCAAATGTAGAATTCATATCAAATTGTAAATAATTCTTGAAAGTTCGAAAGTATCCTTAATGAGGGCCACAAGTCTGTCAAAAGGTGCCACACCTTATTTAATATGAAATCTTATTATTTTTGTAGTTTCCATTGGAAGCTGGAATCGCATTCTTTGTTTTCTGGTGTGGTCTAGTTTGTCTTAGCAGAATCTACATGGGTGTTCACTCTTTCCAGGTAAGATATTTTAGATGCATAAGATTTAGCTTCAATTCGCTATCTCAATTGCCCGTTATATCGAACAGTCACTATTTTGAAGGAACTTTCATTTTCACTTGTAATGGTTTCTTATGAAATACTGCCTGCCGTCTTGAACATTTGATGTCTCTGACAGATTTCAGTTTTCCCCTTGGAGTTTGATTATTGTGTAGAAAAATAACAGCACAAACATAAATTTGAGGATAGTCATCTCATTGTTTTACTTGTTTATATTTATAGTAAAACAAAATAATTAGCTCTAAAACAAAATAGAAGAGCACATGATTTCTGCATGGTTTTCTCCTTTTTTAAGCTGCTAACTATAACTATACAGTATGTGATCAAAACGTGTGTGGATTGTTTATACCCCCCAAGGGTGGCGCGGGTGATAAAATGAAGAAAAAGCTAATTCCAAGTTAGCGCCACTTTGACTACTGATAATTGTTTCCATATCTGCAAGTAGCCATCTACATTTATCTAAGAGTTTCCAAAGGTCCAATGTCAAAACACCTTTTCTGAGAATTAAAGAATTTTAATGAAATATTGGGAAGTTTTGTACAATGTAGACCCAGCTCTTCCAATTGTTCATGTGAATCTTTTCATAGACAAATTGCTTTTTTGGTTACCTTGGTTTGAAATTTTATAATCAGTGGATTTTGTGATATTTGATATTATACCGGGAGATATTTCAATTTTTCCCATTAATTATTGATCAAAATCTAAAAAGAAGCCTCTTATTATTTTTACGTGTGTTTGGAAAGTATAGCCTTTGTGGGTATAGTATAGGTTGTCTCTTTATCCAGTCAATCACTGTTTTTATTCTTTCTCATCTCCTGGTAAAAAATACAAAACAAAGTAAATTGGGTTTATAGCTGATAGAAAATCTAAGGGTAAAAATGATAATATTTCAATACCATCACCTGATAAAGTTTCTTGATCAATTTAAAATACTTTGACAGATATTTCAGTAGTCTAGGTAATTCCTTGAAAGAAGCCCATACCGTCTTAAATTTAAAGAGATAAGCCAGCCCCTCAAATGGCCTCCCCCCCCATGTAGACCTTTTAGTTATTCTACAAATGATTCTGGATTGAGCGATATTTTTATCAGGCCTCATTGTAATTATTCTGTGCCTGCGAGCAAATGGTTGAGGGAAATGTGCCTGCAATCAAAGCACTCTTGAGTACAGTAAAGGTGCCAGCAACTAATGTCTAATGATATTTTGTGCCTGCGAGAGCGCTCGCGTGCTCGCTCGCACACATTAACAACACCTGATTTTTATAAATTTTTATTTGAAGGTTCAATTGAGTGGCAATGTAGCTTCTATCAATGTTGTGCAAATTCTAAAATTAAATAAGATTGCTAAAATGTATAAAAAATATCGATCAATCCAGCCTCTTTCGTAGAATACAACAAAAACATCATTGGATATTTGACTTTAATGTAAAATTGAACTAAATTTGAATTCAATGTAAAATAATACTACCAGGTTGTGTCAATAAAAATTCTAGATCTTGAAAATTCATACCGGGTGAGTAATAAAAAACAACCCCCGTTTGAAAGGCCATTGCTCCCTGAATATCAGGACAGTGATATTGGCAAATGTTTCATTTGATGGTGGACATGTTCAAATCAATAATAAAATTTACCTGACTGAAATCGGCAACTCCGTTCTGAAATTATGAAGGATTCTCTCGAGAAAGTCACTTTGGGAAACCTTAGAAACAGGCCTAAAATCGCTACTAAATTTTCCTAAAATTTCTGCCTTACAGCAATTGCTTTTGAATGCTTTAGCAAACGTGTTATCCCTTTGGGAGAATGAAAGTGTCTTTCCTGGGAGGATAACAACATTATTCCCGACGATTTCATCCTGCCAAGACTTGATCAGGGCTAGCGATGCCAATTTAGCTCCAATCAATTCGCAATCACTGTTAAGCTAATCCTGAAAAGTTAATTTGAACATAGGTACCTTGTTTATTGATATGGATGCTTCCCAAGTTGAAATATTATTCTTTAAAGTTCAAATTTGACTCGACCTCCAAACCAGAGCTTTGGCGTTTCGGCCAAAGCAAATTCCTGAAGCACGGCGAAATTAAGAATCAAAATAAAAGACAAATTAAGAAATGCATTATAGGTGAGCTCTAGCAAATACCGTATGATAAGATATAATGTTTGATCAAATTTTATCAAGGCTATTATTGATTTATTCGCTGTACTTCAATAATTTGCTTATGCCTAAGCGGCAAAACTCTGGTTTAGACGTGAAGGAAAATTTAAACTTTGAAGATTAATATTTCAACTTTGGAAGCACAGATATCACTCAGCAAGGTATCTATGTCCAAGTTAACTCTTCAGGATTAGTTTAAAAGTTATTGCGAATTGATTGGAGCTAAATTGGCATTGCTAGCCCTGATCAAATCTGTTACCTTTTATTTGAGACACACGTGCTAAAACGTGTTGAAGTCATTGCTGTTAAGGCAGAAATATTAGGAAAATTTGGTCGTGATTTTAGGTCTGTTTTGAAGGTTTCTTAAAGAGGCTTTCTCGAGAAAATCGCTGATAATTTCAGAATGGAGTGGCATATTTCAGTCAGTTGAATTGTATAATCGATTTGAACATGTCCAATGTTAAGTAGTATATTTGCTAATATTATTGCCTTGATATCCAGGGAGCAGTGGTCTCTCACACGGGGATTGTTTTTTCTGACTCACCCGGTATACATATTTTCAGTGCTCAAAAATTACAAGAAAATTGCTGAATTTCCTCGACAATTTGCTCAAGTAGAAACAGGACTGATCAGTACTTGAGAAGCTTGGCATTATTTATTAGTTTAACGCACAAACATTCACTTCTTTTTAGGATATTGTGGGCGGACTTATCGTATCACTTATGGTCATCTCCATTTGCTTGCCATTCATGGCAGAAGGCGCCGAAAGATTGTTCATGTCACCTTATGCTGGCATATACATCATCCTTGCTTCCCTGTGTATGGTATTGATGTACCCATCATGTGATAAATGGACTAGAGCACGAGGCGACACAACAAGAATCCTTTGCGGTGGTACAGGTGCTATGTTATCCAGTTGGGTTGTTTTTTACTTTGAAGGTGCACCTATCCCAGATCCCTATGATGGAGCACCATTTAGCCTTCTTCCGCCATCATTAAATGCTGCGATTCCACTTTTTGGTGTCTTTTTAGGAAGATTCATCATTGGGATTCTTATTATCATTCCTGTCAAGCTTATTTTCACGTTTGTACTGAAAAGAATCCTTGGTGTCCTAGTGCCCAATGCCGAAGAAACTTTGAAAAAAAGACTGTTCGTTGAGTTGACATATATTTTCATTACATACACTGCAGTTGGGTTTTCAGCCATTCATATGGCACCAAAAGCATTTGTTTATTTTGGACTCTAATTATTGAATTTATCAAGTCGAGAATAGGAGAACTGCGGTGAGGAGCAAATCACTTACTAAGACAATCGGTTTACAAGGGCAGATTTTGTAGCCAAGGTGAAGTTGCAATTTTTAGTGCCAAGCACTGTGATTGCAGAGAGAAGACCTATTAAGTCTGCAACCCTTTGTCACGACGCTCAAGTGGTGGGGCTCGAACCCCGTCCACCTGACTGTTCTGGCTGGCTGCAAAGTCAGAGGATTGTACCACAACACCTTCGACATAGCAAAGAAACTGTGAAACTGGGACTGCAACGTAAAATGAAACTAAGAAACTTCAACTAAAACGTAAACAAAGAAAATAAAGCCGCAAAGACAGCCTGAAAAAGGATGGATAGCTAATTCGTTGTCCAAACGAAAAAGGTTTAAGAGAAGACAAAAATTTGTATTGAAAATAGAACGTGGCAGATTCCCATCTCAGTTTCAGACTGTCTTTTGGGGCTTTCTTTGTTTACATTTGCGAGTTGACCATTCAATTGTTGAATTCCCTTTGTCTGCAATCGCTAATTGCTTTGAAATGGCATGTCAATCAAAAGCAACAGTTGCCATTGTTACAAATCTGCCTTTGTTCGATCAGTTATTACAATTCAGTTTTCAGTCACTCTCGGGCCCACGTATCCGGATATTTTTGAAGACGCATCTTTTTGCTCCGTTTTGGGCTCTCGTCCAGTTTATCGTTCGAATGTCGCAGTGTTTTTTGTGTGGACGGGGAGATTTTTAAAAACGCTCCTGGTGTGGACGGAGATATTTTTTAGAACGGAGGAGAAAAGATGCGTGTACAAAAATATCCGGATACGTGTGGACGGGGCCTCAGTCTCAACAGACCAGGCTAGAGTGCAGTTTAGCGGGCGGCATTCGAATGTTGTGTTGTTGCATGTCATACGGTAAGGGTTAGGGTTAGTTCAGAAAAAGGGTTTTTAGGGTAACTTGGGTAAGTTAGGGTTAGTTGATGTAAGTTGGGGTTAGTTAGGGTAAGTTAGGGTAGGGTAAGTTAGGGTTAGAGGTTTGTTTTGTTCAATATCTGCAAAATGAATATGACATTTAGCACCGCCCGCAAAACTGCACTCGTCCCGCAGATTCACCATTTATCAGAAAGATATCGCTCATACCACCCTTTTGCTAAAGCTAAAAGACCTGTTTATCGTCGGCAAGAAGTCATTATGTTCGTGGGAGATATTTCACTTGCATTTGATTAGAAAAAGCTGGAGCTGAAAGTATTTTGTTTCATTTTAATAGTGTGCTTAAGATTAGGTCCTTCATAGAAACACATAGTTTCTCTATTTTAGGCTTTTACCAATGGTTTTAGAATTAATATCGTCTTTGGCATAATTGTACGAAAACGACTGAGATCTCTTCAAAATCAAATAATTTATTGGTTGAGCCCAGATTAAGAACTGTAGCTAAACGTAAAACATCAGCATCAACACCTCAAATACAAAAGAAAACTCTTTTTTTTCTAAATAGTGACAGATCGTGCGGAGTCCAAAAAAAGTCAAACCTTCCTCCGGATGCGAAATTTCGTTAGTTAAACCTTCCTCAATTTATCAAGTCAAGATAACCAGTTTTGTCGAACCCCTCGCGTTGTTTATCTCCCTAAAATTTATAAGCCAGTTGCTGTTGCCAAAATTACCCAAATTGTTCCCAGGTTTCTTATAAAAGTTACCAAACCTTCCTCAAACATGACATTAACAACAAAACCTTCCTCCAGCTCACAGCCGTGAATTTTTCTGGGCTCTGATGGTAATAAAGCCTGCTAATGTGTCATAGCTATGCACAATGATTACGTTATTGATGAAAACATCCCAATTTTGCCAAATGATGGTTACGAAAAGTTGTAGATTTCAAATGACCTTCTTTCAATGATAGGACCCTTTTGGTAAGTGATTTGCCCCTCGGATCTAGATGTAATTAGCTTTTTTGTACTCCCTCATTTTTGGATGTATATGTCCTTAATGACAGAAAGATATATCATATATAGAACACACTAACTAGAAAATATTCAATCATATTCCTCATGTTAAATCATCTCAATATGGAGTAGACTCTTTGAAGCATTCCAAGAACATATATATGATTAAACTGGTTAGAAGACACAGGACACAACCAAATGATGGGGACTGTTGGCACTCCAAACGGGCGCTGAGTACAATGAGAAAATAAATTGTGAAAAATGTGTGTGTTCTTTTTTTGGTATTTCCTAGATGTTAGGCTTCCTATTCTTTTGATGCAAATCCTTCAAAACAGTAGATTCGGAACTTTGGAGAACAGAAAATTAAGAAAAGAAAGCCCGTTTTCTCGTCGTATTGTCGAACTACCGAGACATTTTTCCTTCGTTGCGGCTTTTCTGCAGAGGCGAAGGTTTCCAAGATACACAAGGAGGCCCGAGCACTGAACGAAACATTAACACAAAATTCAATTATAGAAAAGAAAATTTTGCATATTTTCCTTTGTCAAAAACATTTCACTGTGACCGCGTCAACTCGGTAGGTCACATGCTGCGCAAACGGACATATGCTACCATTTTCAGAATTTCCATTCTTTCGGAAACTGAATTTTATGCAGATGAACAGAAGATTTCAGAGACTTCAAATGCTGCACAAATGCATATGCGACAAATTTTATCACGAGTTTACCCGCTTTGCACACACACCCCAACATTTGGTTGTGCCACTGGTAGGGTGAATGTACCGAAGCGCTATCTCATAGTCATAGTAAAATATAGATCCTAGGAGGGTAGAAATTAATGGATAAATGTATCTTTTGGTAGACGTTATTGTAATACACTCATTTTTTTTAAGAAACTAAGGTCTGGGGTTGGTAGGCAGTTTCTTAAATTTTAGGGCCATTTTGCTACTAAAATTTTCTATGTGTTTCTTATATTGTTAATGCCCAAAGTGTAGAGCCAATATATTTTCGTTAGAAGGGCTTCCAAATTCTCAAAACGTGTTATAACACAATTCTCACCCAGAACAATGCCAAAACATCCACTATTATTGTACGGTCTCAAAACATTTTCGAATGACCTGGGAAAATTAAAGCTACAAATTACAAAAGTTTCTTAGCTTTTTTATTTCAGGTAGGGTAGTTTCTTAAGTTAAAAAAAACTGAGCCTACCGTTTCTTATATGCTGTTTCTTATTTAAAAAAATGAGTGTGGCAATTCATGAAGCCTGTTTGCTTTGGCTGTTCCAAAAGTTCTCGATGCAGTGAAACCCCGTAATGAAGAAGATATTTTTAAAAAAATCGGTCTTACAAGGTTCTTACAAGGTGTCCCGAAAAATGTGTTAGACGTTTGATTAAATATTAAAAAATAACGATATAATGAATGGGCTCCATGTTAAAATAACCCTGTCCCTAAGACCTTAAATTAATTTTAAATACAAGAATCTTGCAAATCCGCTGAAAATTCACCGAGTTACGAGCTTTTAAAAATCAAGTTTGTGCGACAGCTGAAACCAGAGACCCCTAAATGACTTGATACGCAAAAAAACTCTAAAATCGGGGCAAAAGACGGTTATCCAATGTCATACCTCTTGTTAAAGGGAATCTGAGCATATAAAAGTGGCTCAAGCCACTTGCGGTCAAATTCTAGCCTATCACATATCATTATTTCCTGCTGACGTAGGTCAGTTACCCAAATATGTTTCGGCATGTGACACGGCCTATTGTCCTTGCACGGCTATTTTTATCAAATGCTTATATAAGCTTAGATTCCCTAGCCTGTGTTCCAGACCACTTGAAACTATACTTTCGTTTCAAGTGGTCTGGAACACAGGCTAAGATTCCCTTTAATATCAGAAACTCAAACCGGTTTGAAATTTCACCCCGATCTGAATATTGGCCTGAGAGCTTATTTCCTTGTGCGTTTACATGAAGTTTCGCCCCGGTCTGAGACCTGTGTTGTTTATCGAATGACGCAAGAATGCTTGAGATTGTTCATCGTCATCTGTTTGGCGCCAAGAAAAACAATGCCAATGTGAACTTTGAACCCGAGACCACTTAATCTCAAACCGGTTTGAGAATAATTTGCGTTTACATGATGTTTTCAAAGCGGGGTGAAATTTCAAACCGATTTGAAATGCCGAGTTGAGTTTCACCCCGGTTTGAGTTAAAAATCGCGTTTTCCATGTAAACACTTATAGGGCTCTGACCAGACACCGAGTTCAACTGAGATCGGGGTGAAGTTTCAAACCGGTTTGATTTTCTCATGTAAACGGCCCCGTCAAAATTCGCTGAAGAATGCATGTATCCAAAAAACAGAGAGACTGAGTCATTTTCAAACTTTGCTCAACAGAATTCCACGAAGCATCAAACGCTTGAATAACTTTCAGAAAAAGTTAGGTTATGGGCCATTCTTTTCAAATCACAATATTTGTTTACTCTTAAATAGACGAGAAACAAAAACAAATCAAAGGACCCTTGGGGGGACTCACGTTAAATTTATTATTGAGAAGGTCGTAGGAGATATATCATTTTTAGAAAATCCCATTACATAACAATGTTTTTCAGCTTCAAAAACTTCAATTGCTTCTAAAAACAAGAACAACTTTTATAAAAAATGAAACCTTCAAGAAAAAGTTCATAAGCTGACTTGACAAGCCTTGAAAATGTTCTTTGAGGACGTTATTTAAACCTTCAAAAGCTGTAAAAAATGTCAATGAAAAAGTATGGGGAATCTAGTTTCTAGCTAATATCAAAGTACATATCTGAAAAGGCAGCATTCAAACTCTGTTCCATTGTTCCTGAGCTGCGACGGAAAATCTATAGGGTTACTTCTTAGGCGTACAAGATGTCCTATTGCCCTCAACTCTGTATGTTCTTGCAATCAGATTCCGAGAAAGCCTAGACTTGCTCCAAGTTTCGTTCGTTATCTTATTCGGGCCTACTCGGTCAAGCTCACTGACCTCCGCAGCTCACTGCTGACCGAGTTGACCGAGTAGGCCCGAATAAGATAACGAACGAGACTTGGAGCAAGTCCCGAGAAAGCCCTTCAATGTTAACATTGACGTCATTACTGTTTTCAGCAACAATGAGTCAATCCTTACTTGAATGCAAGGCTAGCCTGATAACCAGACCCGATTTCAAAGGAAATAGTTTCCTATTGAAATCGGGTCTGGTTACTAATATTGTGCACCCAAGAAACTGAACAGCCCATTGTGGTATTAAAAGAAAGAATTTGTTTTGATCATACACAGACATAAAATCCTATTTGTCTAGCCTGTCCTTTCTCCCAATCAAGCAGAGCTTTCGAACAATTATTGCACCGGAGACAAGTAATATCGCAAGGCATGATCACAAGCTTTGTTTGTTGAAAAACAATCGACCAGACAATCGCTGTCTGTTTAAAAACAATACCCAATTATCACAGGAGACACGAAATTTCCCTATCATCCTATAGACTCCACTTGTACTTTGTACACGTGAGTCAAAAATAATAGCCCCATTCTACTTTCACTATGAATGCTACCGAGAAGCCGCTGGTTACAGCTTTCGAACAAACTTGAACTGCAAAAACTCCATGAATATTCAGCGGATTGTAGCATCCTAGAATTATTTTAAGGTCTTAGGAACAGGGTTATCTTGCCATGGAGGCCGTCCATTATATCGCTATTTCAATATTTAATATTTATTTATATTTAAATATTTTAATATTTAATGAAATGTCGAACAACTTATTGGGACACCCTGTATGAGAAAAAAATCATTTTATTCAATTAACATTTGCCCACTGTGAAAATGACTTTTGGAGTATTCAGAGCGAAATTTTTTTGTTTCGATTAGGACAACGAATAAATAAATATCAGAATATAGGTTCTTGGAAGTGGAGGGTTCCTGGGTGTGGGGTTTTACTGTGTATATACATTTAACAATAACTGGGTATACTGGGGGGTAAAATTGGCAAGCTTGGGGACATGTGAATAGTTGTTGTAACCTTGTTGTGTCGCACATTTTCTGGAGCTTCGACGAGCTTCGACTATAGGAAGTAACCTGCTCGATGTAAAGGACGTTGTTTCAACAGTTTGTGATCTACCGTTTTCTGGCCTTCAGCCATTCTGTGTTTCCGCTACACCTACCCATTTTACCCTTGCAGATCAATCATCATGAGTCCCACCCGACTACACACTTGACATTTCACTTCATCAAACACAGATATTTACACTACACTTTAGCACAACTAGATTAATTATTGGCTAGTTAGGTTAGCTTATTGAAGAATTTTGGCTTATGTTCATTATTATTCTTCAGATCTCTAGTTGTAACATTTAATTTAATAATATATAATTTTTATTTAATTGATTTCATCATCATCATCATCATTACTTTATTTTTACAGTAGGCGAGAATTAATTATAGCTCAAGTTTACAGCTAATTTAAGCCTACTCTACAATACAATATATACAATATTACAGAAAAAAATTAGAATATATCAAGGCTGATGTTTTAGTTGTAATATGACTTTTCAATAAATTGAGTGACATGTTTTGAATTCTTGTTGTCTAGTGATGTCAGCTTCCTTTATCATCAGAATGTTCAAGAAATTGGATCCCAGGGACAGTTGATTTTCAATTCTACAAATTGGTGTCTTGATTAAATACCAAATGTACCCAGCCCTTTCTTGGCGCCTCCTGTACGAAACAGTCATGCCATAATTTATCAGTATTATGGCCATACTTTTCAATTGTTTAGCTGTTCTCCAACAGTAGGATAACCTGACCTTAACAGTAATTTCCACCGAAATATGCTAATTAGCTCCAATTCACAGTACTTTAGCAGCAGATACAATAAACAGAACTTAAGCGGTACAAGATTCAGGTAGCAGTACAAAGAATCATGTACTGTGTTGTACTCTTAAATTACTCCTACATTAGCAGTAGTATGGCTAAAGTATGGCCATATTACTTCTAAGCTTAGCAGTACTGTTTCATACAGGCTGAGTGTTGTTGAATTTGAATAATAGATCTTGGAGCATTTGAGCTAAAAATTGTGACACATTAGCATTTTTCAATAATTCAAAATTTCCTCTATTCGTTAACCAAGAATGGACACTCAATAATTCAAAATTTCCTGTAAGTGGTCACTGAGACAAGCGAGCAAAAATCTTTGACAAGAATTTTGGACAGCTAATTGATCAATTATAAATAATAATAAGATTTGAAATAATTGAGCGAGGGGCTTAAACAAATTTTGGGAAATCTTTTTCACAAACGGATTCTTCAGATTTTACAGGAATAGTCTAAATTGAAAAGGATTTGCCAAGCAGCAATTACTGTTTTTGCAATTTCTCCTGGAGAACAGGGAATTAATTTCTTTCGTACAAAATTGTGTAACAGATTTTTACATATGGCAGGGCCGTAGGAAGCCGCCGCAGATTGGGGGAGCTTTTGTTCTCAAAACAATAGAGAACAATACAACTAATTTATACTTGTGACGTAGCACTCTTTTGTTTTCAAAGTTATTGGGCCCCCCTGCCACCCCCTTCCTACGGGCCTGCATATGGTAGATGTTTTCAATTCTGTGACCTAATTTATTCAAATCAAAATGTATAAAAAACAATTAAGAAGATCTTAGTCATTGCCAAATTTGATGATTCTGTCTTTAATCCTTTGCATTTTCTTCAGAGTTTCATTCAGCTGGTCAGAATCCATTTCAAATCTAATCTTCTCTGTTTCCTGGATAGAGAAAAATAAAATAAATCACACTGTATGGATTGAGCCTATAATAACTGTTTCCGAGGACAATACCAGAAAATATTAACCTGAAGCCGTCTGTACAAGACCGAGCTTGCGAGGTTTTGTACGGAGGCTGAGGGTTAATATTTTCGGTATTGCCCGAAGGAAACAGTTATTATATAGTTTATTACTCTATGGTCAGGGATGGGTGAAGGCCTTTCGTTTTTTAAAAAGTAGAAAGATAATTTTAAAACGCAAAATGACCGAAGGCTAGCATGAAGCCATTGTAGATGAAGCCATTTTATGCTGTTTGAATTGTTGTTCGTGTTCGAAGCACTGATTTGTGGTTCGAAGCTGAGTTGTTCTGTCATGAGCGGGCATTACCAGATAATAATGCACCATCAATACGTCACATTTGAACTTTTTCAGCCAATCAGATTGTATAACAGAGTTGCTGCCCTGGTCATAGGGTAATAATTTGCAAAATTTTAAATATCTTCCTCCCCACCATTTTTTTAAATGAAATCATCTACCTTGAAATAATGGCTTTAAATCTCACAGATTGTGCACTTGCCTTACATCCACACAGTAAGATTTTTGCTTTGGCCAATGTCAGATGAAAGAAGTCAGCAAATGAGTTTGAATATTTAACTAACTTTTTGTGTTTGATATCAGCAAAAGATAAGCACATAAAATGTTAAAATTAGGAATCATCGATCAGTGTGCGCATCCTGTTTGCAACTTTTACTACGCTTCTCCATTGATGTATGTCAGAATTTCTCCAAAACAATTTTGTATCATGCTTCAGTTTGTTGGTATTCTTGTTGTGACTTCAATTTGACTCCAAGCAATTTTTGTGAATCTCTGTGTTTTGTGAATTTTGACAGATATTTTTTGGCGCCTTTTGTGATTTGATGACGTTTTATTGGGATTGTTTGCAATTTAAATGAAGATGTACAAAGAAACTCTGTGATTTGATTTTTTTGCTAGGGACCTGGCTGCAAACAATGTGCAACTGCAACAGGTCATAAGGAGAGTAAACTTCTAAACTCGCAAGTGATTGGTTCTGTTCCTCGCTTTGTTCCGTATTCCACATTCCAGCAATAAGAAGATTTAAATTAAAAGCAATATCATATAAAAGTAAAACGGCTAATTGCTTTCTATTATTTGACATCATTCCATTTATTCCAACGAACAATAACAGTAAAGAAGCAAAGAAATTTAAATGAAATTTGAACAAAATTTTAAAACTTAAACCAGCTATAATAAAGCAATAAACAAAACAAATAAGCATGGGTAGTGGAAGAAAAGACTGATGCACGCTCTCCTTCGTTGTGCGCAATCAATGCTCAAATCAATTAAATTAAACTTACGTTTTTTGCGTCGTGTTTTCCAACTTCCAGTTCATAAATTGCTACTGGTGTATTGATTTGTTCTAAATGCCTGCTGTGTGTTTTCAAATCAATCCTCCAATTTGTTTGTTTCAATGTGTTTCCGAAACTACTTCTCTGCACAACAACATCATGGATCTTTGCTTTATGATTCTTCCAAAATCTTGAGATTGCAGCAGCCTATTGGGGAAAAAATGATATCACATATTGCACAAAACGGCTTTGATTTTCTTGGCTGATGATGGTTTGTTCAGAAGTATGATCCTTCAACTTATCTTTCAAAGGCAAAAAGCCTGATAATAAATAAATAAAATGTAATGCCACTACGAAGCATTTGTTTCATAGTTGAACACCCATTTCCAAATATTAACCATAAATTGTGTATATATTTTTAATTTTGTATATACCCACTTAAAGTTTTGATTCTAGTACTGTACACTGAGAAATAAACGATGAATAGGTTACCACCAAAGATGTTTGATTTGAGGTCTTGGCTTGAAAGGAAGCCTATTTGTTTTGTTACACCATCTTAAAAAGTGTCCAACAACTTTTTCACTTGGTTTTTCCAAAACAACCTTCTGGAATCTAAATAAATTGGCCAAGTCTCGGTGGGATCTTTTCTACTATATAGTCATTTGAATGAGGTGAATTGTACTTTTTGCATGACGTATCATTATTGGTCATGGCTCGCCTGGCCTGGTGCCTGGGGGGGGGTACATAACATGTTGATGGTACGGGTATGTGCCACCCATATGGGTGGGTTTTTGGCCCAAAAACTCTCTAAACAAGGGTCATTTTTCGGCAGATTTTCCATAAACATGGGTCGGTTTGGCTGAAATCGCCAAAAAATTGCTAAAAATGGGTAGTTTTCCATCAAAATTCATCATACAAGTGGGTGGCTTTCTGAAAACCGGGCGGCAGACCCCCATCCATCCACAAGTCATGTACCCCCCGGGGCCTGGTGGTGCATATATGCTTGCACTTGCTTCCATGCAATGGCAATGACTACACTCTAGCTAGGAGATTAATTAATCGACCTGTTCTTCTGTAAGTGCGCCCTCCCTCCGCTTCATCTGTGAAGTAAGAAATGCTTCCAGTTGTCGAAAATCCATGTCCGAGTTGACCATAATCTTCATCAAATTTTCGAATCTTTTTAAGTGAGTTTCAAAATTCACTTCATCCAACTCTTCGTACAGCTCTTCTCGAAGAAAGTTATCTGTGATTCCTTCTTCTCCATAGTATTCTCGCTTTGCGATACCATTTAGAAGGCCGAGGAGATTTTTGTCCACTCCCGCCATTTTGTTATGCAAAAACTCACTTCCCTTATTAGCAACCTCGATATGAAACTGAGATTAAGCAAAATAGCGCGGGAAAATTGAAATTTTCTCTCCAAAAGTCCAAGTCCAACAAAATATCCGGTTCCATTATTTCCCGCTCCTTTCCTGTACCGTTTGGCTGTTTTGATACAGCAACATTTCCTTGCTATATATGGCTAGCAAATTATGAAGAGATCAGTCAAGTCAACATTTCGTTTCTCCCAGAAAAAAAAAGATTTGCGTGTGCTTTGATCTTATTTGATTTATTTCCTGGATGTGTATCTTTGCACGAAAATCAGTTCAGAAATATATTCCGTGGCTACTGTAGACAATATGATTTTCCTATTTAATCTTTACAATTTTAAGGAGGGTTATCTTTTAGCTAAAATGGCTGATTTTCAAGGGGCCCTCCACATATACAAACTTATAAGATTTAAAGAATAACGATGGACTAAAGTTTTCGCATGTTAGCGTTCGATGTTCCCTGGCCTGCACTGTTGGCAGTTCACCTTTTCCTTGATATGAAGCTGACTAGAGCAAGCAATTAGTTATAAAATGTTTATGAAAAAGGGGGGGCTCTCTCTTC
>REGM01000013.1:399453-462987 GCA_004194415.1 Aurelia aurita
TGCTAGCCAGAGACAACGTAATGTCAGTTACAGTTATGTTTTGTTCCGTTTCGATCGTTGGGAAAACATTATGTCTGTTATAGTTGTATTTTCGTTAAATTATTACAGTTAGGAAGACGTTATTTTTTCATTTATTGGCAACAACATTTATTTCGCGAAAAATCGGTCCCTCGCAAATAAAAACTCGGTCCTTTGAACGCACACCCCTCTAAAAAAAATTTGCATTTGCGCCCCTGTTGTCTAGTAAAATTGTATGTTTATTCCGTAAAACATGTGGTAAGAGACTTAGAATGCTATCATTTATTGGCTTGTCATTTGACTTTGTGAATAAGCCCCCCTCCTCTCTAATAAGCCAACCCTCTCTGTTAAGCCCTTTTCTAGCACCTCAAAAATTAAAATAAGCCCCCCCGGGGGCTTAATAGAGCTTTTTCGGTATTGCGATAGCATTAGTTACTTGAATAACTGTGGCTTAACATGGGAACTGGGACATATTTGCAGTCTATGTAGCCCAATTTCTGTACACTTCTATTCGTAACGAATAGGTTCACATATGAAGGGACTTCCCGTAACATAATGCATTTAGCACATACAATTTGTGGCTTTAGATCCCTATTCTATTAGTGCAACCTAATAGCGAGCAAGGATAGCGAGTTAAGTAGATTTACAGTACCCACCTTCGAGTCCTTTGCTTCTCTGGTTGCTTTTAGCGAAGCAAAACTAGACATTCGTTTAAAGAGTGTAGAGCTTCATAGCCGCAGTTCTGGTTACGAAACACACGGCCAGCGTGGCCATAGGTTGGCAATATACCTAAAGTAATTGCCAACTGCTACCGTTTTAAAGGACCTTTGCAACCGGCATACCTTGCATTGTACGTGTCAACTCTTTGTTGTCGGCCATTTTAGTGGACCATTAAAATGGCGACAACAAAGAAACCACAAAAAGGAAAAGGATGCATTCACAAAGCATGCCGGTTGCAAAGGCCCTTTTAAAGAGCACAAGTTCGACACTATTGTATTTATAACAGTAATTTCAATAAAAATACGACTTGTACGAAGAATATGAACAGATACAACGTTTCGAGCATAACTCTTCATCAGGTATCACATATGAAGGGATATGTAGGGACTAGTCCCAGAACGGTTTGATACCTGTTGAAGAGTTATGCTCGAAACGTTGTATCTATCCATATTCTTCGTACAAGTCGTATTTTTATTGAAATTACTGTTATACTTATACAAACGACGTACAACACGCACAACAACATTGTTTTACTATTGTATTTAGTTGTTGTGCTTTCTGACATATCTTTTGAAAGATTTTTAGCCGCAACTATTTCTTGTTGCACAGCTGAACATATGATTGTAACATAAAGATATATCTGTATATTTAGAAACTATAACATGTATGCTGGGTATAAATCGATATCCATATAAACTGCCATCGTTTTTCTTCATTTCATACCTTAAAAAGGGATTGCAACAACATGCTAAGAAAACGACCACGCAATAATAATGAAAGAAACCTGCTGTTCTGGGAACACTGATACCTAGACACAACCAAGAACTAAATATTTTCAGAACAAGTTGAATATTTTCACCTAGATTTTCCACAGCCACATATCTTGTGCCTGATGAAAACACAGATTATTGGCCCTTATTATAACAAATAAAACATATAAGCAGTTACACGAGCCAAGAACGGTTTAAACTTAGACCATGAGTAAAAAGACTCAAAAGACTCCCTTGATGTAAGTCAGACTAATGTCGTCAAAAATTAACTCAAGCAAGCCTCAAGCCAGTGGCGGACACTTTGAAAAATATTAGGGGGGGGCCAAGGTATTGTTTCGGATAAAATGCATTGCTTACTCCTTTTGTTTCAAACAAAAGATCATTGTTTTCTCCAACATTGGGGGGCGACCGCACCCCCTCGCCCCCTAGTGTCTGCTCCTGCCTCAAGCTTGTTGTCTTCTTTTCATGTCGTTGGCATTCGATTTGATGATCTGGATGCAGCACAAGCACGTAAATTCAAACGCGTGGGCCAACATGGGACGGATGAAAGCAGGCCAACGATAAAACCGAGGACAAAACTACATTAGTTTCAACTACATTTACGGAGTCCTATTACTCATGTTTAAAAGTACTTTTTAAACGGCCGTTCGGCATAAAGGAGATAAGGTAGAAGACGAGAAATTCAAATTTCAAATGAAAAATTATTGTCCATATTTGGCACTAAACATAAAACAGATTATTAATTACAGAAAGCTGTTGTTACATCGACGAAGAACAAAAATCTCCGTCCGTCAAAATTCCTTTCACCGCTCTAAGGGCGATGATCATCATTGATCAGGCTACACTTGAGTGCCAAGTCCCTACGAATATTCCCTGAGTCTGACTTTTATAATAATAAGACACTGAATTGTTCACTTAGGCCCCTTGCGGAAGGGATAACTAAAACAAACAAAGTTCGTAAAATCCGTTCCGGGTGTCTGCTTGACATTCCCTTTTTAAGTGTTACATCAAAGTTCAAATCAATTTTAGCGATATTGATTATCCAAGACATGGCCTCCTAAAATGGCAAATTTCTCAAGTTTTGTGAGCTACCGGGTTTTGAAGCATGCTATGAAATTGCATCAAATTGTTAGCAGACTTAACTTGTTGTAGTCAGGTGGATAAGGGGAAAAATCGTGACACACTGGTCCAAAGCATGAAACTTTGCAAACAGATTCTTTTGGATGTTTATAACCATTATAACCATTATAACCCTTGTATAATAATTACGATTTTCATGACAGGTTTGGCTCAAAATTAAGTTTTCCAAGCTATCATTTGAGAGTATTTTTATGATCGCTAAAAATGATTTGGTCTTTACGCGACTGAACAAAAAGAAATTTTAAAGATTAGAAGAGACATTTTTTATTTTTGCAAACCTCGAAACTTTTCTGATTCACCCAGCTAAAATCTATAACCTATCTCGTTCAATCGTCTTCTTAAGAAACGATTTGCTGCAGACAGTGCTCCAGGGCAGCTGCATTATTTCTGATTACGAATAAAACTATACAAAGACTTGCTCGCTTGCAAGAGTATCGGTAAACGGTTTGACAATGGTCCGCGTTGCAAAGTAAAATATGAGTCCAAAGGTAATTGATATGGGCAATGCAGGTAATGCTTTTCTGTATATAGCCAATAGAAGCAGCGTCAAACACAGTCCCTGAAAGAGAATAAAGAGACAATCAGTAACTGACCAAGAGCTAGATGTATTTGTAGACATCAAAGGTGAAGCTTGTCCGGAAGGGGGGTCCTTAAGTACTTCATAGTACTGGGTTGTGCAATTTTTAGGGCATCTTTCTATGATACCGAATGAGTTAATAAAAACAATCCCCGTTTGCAAGGGCACTGCTTCCTGGATATCAAAATAATAATATTGGCAAATATATTATTTAATGGTGGACATGTTCAAATATATTTTAACATTTACCTGATTGAAATCGGCAACTCAGTTGTGGAATTATGAGAGATTTTCTCAAAAAAACCCCTTGAAGAAACCTCCAAAACAGACCTAAAATCACGACGAAATTTTCCTGATATTTCTGCCTTACAGCTATGACTTCAACAAGTTTCAGCACGTGTTGTCCTCATGGGAGGATGAAATCATCGGGAATAATGCTATTATGCTCCCAGGATGACACTTTCATCCTCGCAAAGGGATAACACATGCTAAAGCATGTAAAAACCATTGCTGTAAGGCAGAAATATTTGGAAAATTTGGTCGTGATTTTAGGTCTGTTTTGAAGGTTTCTTAAAGGGGCTTTCTCGAGAAAATCCCTCATAATTTCAGAACGAAGTGGCCAATTTCAGTCAGGTAAACTTTAAAATCATATTTGAACATGTCCACTATTAAATGATATATTTCCAATATTATTGTCTTGATATCCAGGGAGCAGTGGCCTTTCAAACGGGGATTGTTTTTTTTTACTCACCCGGTAGGATTCGGATTTATGGGTATAGTTTTAACGATTTTTAGTGATTTCCGGATTTATGGGTATGATTTTAGTAAAACTAAATTCAAGGGTACACCTTTTAACACTTTTTCCGGATTATGGGTATATTTTTCAGAAATTTTTCCGTATTTATGAGTGGTACTTTTATGCTCTGAATGGCACAACCACGTACCATGGAAAACTTAAGTTACCTTCTCTGGGGAATTTCGTAACACAAAAGATTCAGGTTTCCGATATATAACAAAGCGATTTGTGGTTCTGAAAAATACTTTTCACACCTTCAGTGCTCTCTCTTTTAATTTTGATTTGACTGAAAGCACTTGGAGGTGTGAAATCTATCTAGTCCTAAGAACAGCAAATCACTTTGTGATAACGGAGACCTGGATTTTTTTTGTTTACAAAATTCACCCTTGCCAGTAGTTCTGCTAGTTGATTCAGAAATAATGTATACCGGGCGAGTCAAGGACAGGTTTAGATGTTTAATGAAAAGGACATTCGTTAATATTCAACTGATTTCAACGAAAGAAATCGTTCAGTGGTTCTGGTCCTTTTTTGGACCATTTTTCAAAACAAAGCTCGTATTTTGGACCATTTTTAAGAAGCAAAGCTTCTAAAGATATAAANTCTCTTTTTATTTTGATTTGACTGAAAACACTTGGAGGTGTGAAATCTATCTAGTCCTAAGAACAGCAAATCACTTTGTGAAAACAGAAGACCTGGATTTTTATTTACAAAATTTACCCTTGCCAGTAGTTCTGCTAGTTGATTCAGAAATAATGTATACCGGGCGAGTCAAGGACAGGTTTAGATGTTTAATGAAAAGGACATTCGTTAATATTCAACTGATTTCAACGAAAGAAATCGTTCAGTGGTTCTGGTCCTTTTTTGGACCATTTTTCAAACCAAAGCTCGTATTTTGGACCATTTTTAAGAAGCAAAGCTTCTAAAGATATAATAAAACCAAAACGGTGATATCTCACTCTCCTTCGCAGAGGTGCTGCGCGCTCTTTGCTCCTTCGGAGCTTCACGTTCTGCTCGTTTGCAAACAACAGCCTGAGCTTCACGTTCTGCTCATTTGCAAACAACAGCCTCTGCGACGGAGAGTGGTGATATCTGAGCAAGTGATAGAATTGAGAATTTGAATAATGTCTACTTACGATCAAAATGGCAACGAAACACGCAATTGTAGTATTCCAGTCTCCGTACGAAGATGCTTTCCCAACTAACACGCTATAGAATATGAAATCTCCTAGTCCAAGTTTGACACCACCTATAAGATACAGACACGTCGAGAAAATAAATCGTGGTAATGGTTCAAGCTTAGTTCACACTGGAGTAAAAATGCGCATACAACGTTTCTATTCAGTTAACCAAGCCATGATACCAATGTACTAATAGTACGTTCATTACACACCTTTTAAGTAATGAGCACAATAATTTTAGTGCTGTTAAAAGCAACTTAATCATTCCCAAAACAGGCCAAAAACAATTCTTAATGATTGGTTACAAAATAGAATTTTCGTGATTTTCAAATCTACTTTTTTGGGACACCCGGAATTTAAATCAAATTTTGGTGATTTTTCAAACTCAAAACAACGTTTAAATTATTCATATGTATACAACATCAGCCCGTCCGGGTCAATTTGACTTGATCTTGCAGATAATCTGAGCATATATTTAATAAAGAAAATGTCCTAAAAATTCGATCCATGAAAGAACTATGTGGAGAACATACGTTCTGCATCCTCTTGTGGCTGAAACTGTTGATGTGGCCTATGTCCATCCACATCTCCTCCATTCAATGCTCTTGCTGCATCCCCATGCATTGCATCATCATCTCCCAATGCACGACGCTGGCGGACGCCCTCAGCATCACCATTGCCAGCATTTCGTTCTGGGTCTCTATCTGCCATACCCACAGTCCACATCATAGTTGCTACAAAATGAGGGAATGATTTAGGGCATGGAGGTTAAGCCTTTGGCTACGGAAATTCATGTTTAAGTCTCAAGCTTACCGGGTGACCCAAGAAAAACTTCACGAGCTACACGTATTTTTTTTATAAGAAACTAAGAATTTGAGCCAGTACTGAAGCTCTCCCCCCAATGTGTAGACATTACTCAAGTACCTTCCGCAGTAATATGATAAAGGAAACAATTGAAAATAAACTAAATATATGCTAAGGATTTCCTTGACTAAAATAAATAGTTTCTTAACTAATTTTTTCCCAGTACTGGAGTTATTCAATTTTTAGCGATCTGAGAGTTGAGTTTCTTATACGCGGTTTCTCATTAAAAAAATACGTGCACATCGCTTCTTGCTTACTGATACCAAACGATATCAACGATACGTTTCCATCAGCATTTCGTTCGAAAGTCCAGCCACCTTTTGAGATGTTGCCAACCTGGTTCCGATGGCCAGTTTCCTACGTCAATACTGCCAAAAAGGCTGCCATGCTGGATTTCAACAGCCTCTTTTTGGGTCATGGGAACGAGGTTGAGATGTTGCTTGATCAATACAAAGCATAAGTCTTCTGATTTCGAAAGCTAAGTACGATCTCGCTCGTTAAGCTTTTTTGTTAGACGGTAGTTTCAACGAATTCATAACGTTCGTATTTTAAGGTTTGTTAATGGTGCAAAAATTGTAAAAAGCCATTACAATCGAAACCAAACTAAACGTGCTTATAGCCCTTCCCTCAGACACTGTCCATTGAATTAAATGAAACATCTATAACGGTAAGAAGAAAGAAGGAAAGAAACAACGTCCACTGAGATTAATTCTAAGCTTACGGACGATTTTCATTTGTGAATACTGCAACATTTGTCGTTGACCATAAAAATCGTCCGTGTGCAAATTTTCAATTTAAAACATTTTTTATATTGTTTTACGTCGCTGACGACGACTAAAAACCCGTCTTGCGTGCGCTTTAGGCTTCAGTGCATTGAGTGAAAATCAAAGCCGTGAACAATCCAACATGCTGGAGTAATTTGAAGAGCCCAAGAGATAGAGTGAGACACTTACATCTCGTCTTTACAGCGCTGGCTGTTTAATTTACGTGTCGAAAACATTTTTCAAAATCTCCTGTGACCGTTAGTCGCAAATAGACAATAACGCTAAAGATCGCGACTCCAAAGACTCCATTATGTTTAGCTACAAAGCATGTCCTATTTGTTTACATTAATTCCCTGGTCCGGAATTTACCACGAGCTAGCCAGTCGAAATGGCAGACCGAAACTTTTACGTCATCAAATGGTCGTACGGGAGCTTTTTACCAGCATGTCTTTAGCGTTTTTGTCTTTTCGAGTGCTACTTCACGTCCCCTGATCTTGATTCCAAAATTAATAAATTGCTGTAAAGAAATCTTACGATCACGTTCGTTTTCAAAGACAATAAGACTTACAAGAATAAATAAGAGCTGGAAACAGCGCTTCGTCTCTTTCCTGTGCAATGGAAACAAGCATATTGAGAGGTCCATGCGGGCACATCACAGCCAACAAGTCTAGAAGAAAGAAAACAATCGCATGCAACTGGTTTGTGGTTGTATAAGTAGGAGCATCGGGACGGATATAAAGGAGACCAGTACGCCAAAAGACTAGCGTTGAAAGGTAACTTTAGTATAGTCTGCTTGCTATGATTCCTCAAGAATTTAAGTCAAGAATCTCAAGAATCTGTTTCTCAAAATGTAACTCTGCTAGATCGCAAATTTTAGCAAATATTGGTAGACCTCACAATAAACTTACTGGAAAAATAAATTTAGGACGACTGTTCATTCAAAATCATTAAGAGGAAATAACATACCGTATAATGAAATGGCTCCAAGTATGAACCATAGAGTCCATTCTGGTAGATATTTTATGAAAACCAAGGCCTGTAGAAAGAGCAATAGTTAAGATATTCTGCAGAGTGTGTAATATGAAAATATAACTAAATTCTTGCACATTTATTGGATTAATGAACACAACCAAAATATTATAAACATCAAACAATTTCGTATTGTATTACTGGGGATATTGTTTTTCAAAAGTGTTAAATTTTAAAGTTGCTGGTGATTTGGCATGCCAGCTGTTTCCAGTGAAGCCTTAAAAATGAAAAAAGTTTCAACACAAATTTTGTGAAGTTTGTACCTTCCAATCTAGACTCATTATTTTAGTCGTAGTTTGTTCCCCTGAACTAATATGTCGCTACAACTACTGAAGCGACAATAACAACATTAATTCAATTCAATGAGCGTAAGTGAAGGGATTAAAATGTTGAGTCTATTCAATCCTTGGCAAAAAGTAGGACTGCCTCCTAACCTGGAAAACAAATGAAAAGAAGCTCCTGCGTGTGAAAAAATATATGCATGGCAGCAACTAAAGCCAAAAACTTGACAAAAAGTTGACCTAACCCCCAGCCAATTTTTAGGCCTTTTCAAAACAGCTTCTACGCAAAAGTACCTGTAATTTTTGAGAGATTTGACCAATTTTAGTGGAAATAACTTTTCTTGTCTAAGTTTCCAAGACTTTCTAAGATCTAATAATTTACAGTTTGTTTAAACTGATGATTAATTATTGTCTGCATATTTCAGAAAAACGTCAAACGATTTCTTTGCGACATCCTGTACATTATATTTTGTCATCCAATTCAGTTGTTTATATAAGCTCAACGCCAAATGTGTTGAACCAAATACAGTAACAACTAACATGCCAATGAACTTACCATCAAAGCACTGATTAAAATCAAGTACATCTGCTGCATCCTTAGAGGTCCTTTCCAGTGAACACATACCATACCAACAACTCCAAAATTCCAAATGAATAAGGCCATTGTCATGTAATCCATTGCGATATTATATAACTTGAATAACTCTCTGTTGTTTTGAGAAATAGAATAACAATATTTCATTGATCTACTTGTTAATACAAAATTTAGCCAACACCTAATGCTAAGTTGAAATTACCTGAATGCCAAGCAAGAAAAACAAGTGTTAACACTGCAGAATTACCCAGAATGGTGGAATTAAGCAAGGGCGCCTACCTTGTGTGAATGTTTTCGTGACATAGTACACGGAGCAATTGCTGTCTTGATAATCCGTGTATAACATACTTACGGCTATTTTCAAATTCTAACGTCTATCAGTGTTGACCAATCAAAAGCGCGCTGTCTGGTTCCCTGTGGTCATCTTCTGTAACTGTTGATATCGCATTACATCAACACCTGAATCTGAAACCACAAAATTATCTTGCGTCATCTTACGTCTTCCGGTTTGGATAAAACGACTACAATGCAGCAATTGCTGTGCTATGTCACGAAAACTGAACTGCGAATAAACCCAATTCATACAAGGTAGGCGCCCTTGAATTAAGGATGAAATGTTAGAAATATGGTTCAAGAAAAAAGGATAACCTCTTTAGTACCGGGTATCCCAAAAAAGTACTCCTGTTTGAAAAACTACCAAAATTTGATTACAAGGCTGATCTTCAAATTTATTTTTTTAGCAAGTAGATCAAGGACCAAATTATTGTCCCAGGTATAGCTAATTTTGTAATTTGTTTAAAAATTACCAACTTTAGCTCTTTTTAGGGCTGCCTGGTTTTGCTTCATACTGCAAAAAGCACTGGTGATTACCTGATCAATTTCTTTTCACATGTTAAGCTTTTAAGTTGGTCATAAATGACAGAAAGAAGCGTACACACTATCATTGGAAACTTGAAGGATATGAACATTTTTACCCTTAGGCAAGATTGACTATTTTACTTGAAAAGAATAGCTCAAAATTAGCTTTTTCAACGTGTAATTTTTAACCTTAAAGTATTGAGAAAAAAAATTTTATCCTCTTTAAATAGTTTTGGTTCATTGACAAAACAATTCAAAAAGAAAATTGTATGATAGGTGTGATAATCAAGTTTTGGTGACTTTTTAAAAGGAGTACTTTTTGGGACACCCAGGAGAAATGCAAACTTTCCGCAATTGTTCATGAGACCTTTCAGTCATCGTTGTTTTTTGCTCTTAGGCCTAATTTAGAGGTTTGTTTGTTTTGTTATTCCTATCTAATAGTGCCACTTGGATCCTAACATCCAACTTCATGTTACCTTGATTTACTTTATGATAGATATCTCAATTTTTTGGTCTAAATTGAAAGCCCATTTCATTGACTCATATGTCTAACTTATAACATTGTTGAGGCTCATCTGGTTTATGTATTTTATTTATAATACTTTTAGTTTCCTTGCTTTTATGGGGGTGGGGCTCTCTCTTGATTAGTTTACCTATTTAGAGAGCTCCTCCTTAATCATTCTATCCTCAATACAATCATGTAATGTCTTTTCCTTTGCTTTATTCTGTAGTTCTGTAACCCTTTGATTTAGTTAATTTTAGTATTGTAATTGTATTTAATTGTATTATAATTGTTTAGAGTTGTATGTAAGATGGATTGATAATCAAATGAAACTGAATTGAAAACTGAAACTGAGATATCCATCTTGAAACAACAATGAACAATACTTACGCAAAGTAAACATAATTGAAGAAGAACAGCAGCATAAGGGATGACATAATCAACCAACCACTGATTATCTAGTGGAGGAAAACAAACATTTCATGATATATCTGGAGAGTGAGAAGAAGGCATGACATTAGAAGAAATACTGTCCCCTGAATAATAAAATTATAATATTGGTAAATGTCCTTTTTCATAGCCGATTTGTTTAATTAGATATGACAATGTACCTGGCTATGCCTCACAGCCAGGTCTCAATAAAAATATTCTGTGCCTGTAAGCAAATGATTGAGAAAAATGTGACTACAATCAAATCGCTTTCAGTATAGTAAAGATGCTAGCAACTGATGTGTAATGATATTTTGTGCCTGCGAGCAGCGCTCGTGCGATCACACACGTTGCCAAGGCCCGCTCACAGCAAAGGCAATTACCTACTTTTTGCATGTAATATCCTCCTCGGAAGATGGAATTCCTTTGAATAATTTGTTACACTAGTGGGGATGATTTTCCATTCTTCCAAGAGGATAACACGTGTGCAAAAGTGTGTCCAGGTCATTGCTATAAGGTAGAAATATTCAGGGAATTTGATCATGATTTTAGGCCATTTGTAGAACTTTTTCAAAGTGACCTTCATGAGAAAATCTCTTATAAAATCGGAATGGTGACCGATTTCAGCCAGAAGAAAGTCTAAATTTAATTGAACATGTTGGGTATTCAATAAGATATCAACACTTATTGCTTTGATTTAAATGTAAATTCATTTAAACTTTCTAGCATTTTTCATGAATTCTCAATATTCAAAATCTCACCTTGTAGCATCTGTATTTATACAAGAGCACAAGAAACACTGTCATAACCAATACTACACCAATGACAATAAGGGCATTCAGCAATGCAAAACCAGCCCTTTCTCCTGAAGTCCTTGTGCTTTCTTCACGGAATGGAGTATAAATCCTAAAAGACAATTTAATTCATTAAAACAGAGGATCAATTTTGATTAGCTGCAGTGCAATATCACAATGAGCATATCATCCTGGGAATATGCAATTCAGATTGGATGCATATGCATCCAAACAATCCCCTTGTGGTATACAATTTTCCATATAGAAAATGTATTTTCGATATTTAGAATTGTTTGCACGAAGTGGGAATTTTGATCTGACATGCCTATTCCAAAGCTAATGCGAAACGTATTTGTCATTGTCTCATACGGATCGAATCGATTCCATGTTTTTGATGAACTTTGACAGGTTTTAAATTTACCTGTTTTCAGTCAATCCTTTTTTTCGTCAATTTGCGATCTTGATAAAAATTGCAAAAAATAATTAGAGATGCAGCCTAGCTAATTAGCTGCCAAGCAATGTTTGAATCACTGAGTTGTGCTGATTGCGTAAAACGTTTTCTCGGTTTACTTTTTTTGGGTTGCCTGGTATATCAGAAAATATTTTCAAATGCGCATCACTTACAAGTATGTCCTCTCAATATTTGTTGTGTAGTAATTTAATGATGATATAGTAGCAACAACAACCAACAGACAAACAGAGACAGGAGTGATCAGCATTAGAACACTTTTGGCACCATAACGCAACTCTTCTTCATCTTCATTTGCATCTTCTGGTCTTCTAGCATTTGCTGGGGGATTTCTGTCTGCTGGATTCTGTGGGTTAACATCATCGCTCTCGTTTGCAGGGTTGGAATCATCTGTTACCAATACACCATCAGGGTCATTCCTGTTTCTATTTCTTTTTCTGTCTGCTGGATTCTGTGGGTTAACATCATCGCTCTCGTTTGCAGGGTTGGAATCATCTGTTACCAATACACCATCAGGGTCATTCCTGTTTCTATTTCTTACAAATAATCCTCTGAATCTCTCGCTTCTGCTTTGATTTCCCTGAAAATAACAGATTTTTGGATAGTTGTAAATTTAATTAACTTTTAAACTGACGCTTGCAATAATTAAAGCTATTGCATGATCTAATTCTGATAAAACTAACGAACTGTGGATACTTTTAAAACCTAGTTAGAAGAAAGCATTTTAGAAGACTAAAATGTGGGGGTCTGGGGGCAAAGCCCCCATGAAAATGTTTTGAGGACACGCCCTCTACTTTGGCTTAGAACGCTTCTCTTGATCCCTACTGTATTAACATAGAAGTTTTGACCTTGTAAAATTAGTTTTAAAAGTTAGCATCCCCACGAAAATTTTTGAGTAGACATCATTTTCTTTGGCTTAGAATGTTCCCTATCTTCATCCCATCTTTACCAATTGGAAACTTTGACAATTTTGTAACCGTTTTCTATGTATCACCATCTATGAGAAAATTATTGTGCAAAGACCTTATACTTTGTCTTAGAATGCTTCTCACAACCCAATGTTTGCTTGACCCCGAAATGGAAGCCTTGGAAATTCTGTGGTAGTCCGTTTGGGAAAATTTTTTAAAATGCAGACCTTTACTTTGGCTGAGAAAGACTCTCCTAGTCACTTTCCAGCATTTCTTGGAAAAATTCTTACCCTCTCTAGTATACCCAACTACTTTCTCCTCGTCTTTGAACAAATCTTGAGGACCATCTTTTGACAGAAGTGGGGGGCAAATGCCCCCCATCCCTCCACGTGCCACGCCACTGCTTCTTTTTTTTATTCTCGGTGGTCAAATTCCCCACCCTTGGCTAGCAACTCCCATCAACCCCAGTCTTCCAACCTTCTCCTTAAAATACAAATGGCCCAAAAAGGTTTAAAATCCTTCAATATACTTTTTCATTTCAGTTCAAATTCTCTGCCCCAGGGTCATATATGTGATCAAATACCTGGGGATGGCCCAGGGGGGGGGGGTGATATCCAGGTATCGATTCGACTCTTACATTATGTTAAATAAAGTAGGCTAAATGGACCTTTAACAGAACAAGCTTCGGATGATGTGCTTTCTTCCTTGTCAAACCATAACCATACACACTACACACTTGAATCATTGTGAAGCTTAGCTGAAGATGAGTGCGAGGCCTAACTAAACTAGGTAGGGCCTACCAGAGCTGCAAAAAGTATCGAAACCCAACCTGGGAACTAGGTTCCCAGAAAATTTTCAGCCTTGGCAGAAAATTTTTCAGCAAAAGTTGTTTCAAATCAGAACAAAATGAAAGTTACTTGACTTTTCTACTATTGATCATATGATCCCTGGTAGAAATGTAAGGTTGCAGGGCCTTGCACACATTCAATTCAATTCAATTTTATTCGCAGAATACAACAGCCTAATACAATGTAAGATAAAAAAGTATGTATTCTACACGACCCAAGAGAAGCAGAGCTTAAACATCACAAGAATTCTCAAGAAGTCTTAAGTATTTTTAAGAATTTTCAAGAATTCTTCACATTCTCATAAAAATTGAAGGCTGAAAAGTAACTGAAAAAATCGAAAGACTGAAAGAGACTGTAAAAATTTTCAAACAAGAAGTCTTCAGAAATTATTTATTTCCCCAAGAATTCTGAAAAAATTCTGAAAAATTCTTAGGCAAGAAAGCAGTTTTATTAATTTGCACAAGGCCTGTACTGTAGTTGAACTGCGAAAAGTCCTAAAAGTAAAGCGTGCATGCTTTGGACCACCCTGGGAGAGTCTGGTACACAGGGTAGCTTTGGACTTAATTTCTGAACTTTATATTAAGAAAATGTTATTGCCTGAAATTCTTGCTGAAGAATTCTTTAGAATTTTTTCTTAAAATCCTCACAGTCTTCCATACCTCAGCAGAATATTAAGAATACTTAGGAATCTTTAGGAATTCTTGAAGTATTAATTAATTAATGTACACAATGGCTGCACTATACAAATAATAGTTTTGGAAATCTAAATTACAACTAATTTGCCTTCAGTCCAAAGTACAGCACAACAATTTTAAAATGTTTTTATTTCATGAACAGATGCGAAGTTTGAGTCTTACTTGACCATGTTATTGATCTATATTTTCGTATTCCCCCATTGTTGAACTGCTGCTACAGCCAAATTTGGACAAAGAATAAATAGCTCAACTGCTTATGGATTTTGGCAGTCTGATTTAATAATATTTCATGATAGAGTGTCAGGAACAAGAATTTACTTGAAAGAGTTGACTAACAAAATGTGAAATTGACCAAGAGATTTTTGTACCGAAATAGAAAGTGCACACTCTTACCAAATGGCAAATGATTTATACTAAACAAGATAGAGAGGAACACTCCATATTTAATCAAGGATTTTACAATGAGACCTTTTTCACAATTAAATTCAATTTGAGGGAAAAGATCCAAATCCCAGCACAGCAGGAAATCTACACCATGCCTATCTTGATGCAAATACCATACAGAACTATTAAATGCGTTACTGGGAGCCATCAACGCTTTTGAGATTTAGCTCCATATCATATCAAGGCAAAGGATGTTCAGTTCAGTTCAGTTCAGTTTAATTTTAAAATTCCACTACATACATCCTTCATATAAATAATTAACTAAGTTACAATAACAAAATTACACAAGATGACAAAAGCAAATAACAACAAGTAGATAACAGAAATAATTAGGGTTTGTATGCAGAGGAATTTCTTAAAGGAGGGGCTCTCTCAGTAGATAAACTAATCGAGGAGAGAGCACCCCCTATTTTAAAAACCTATAGTATATAAATCAATAGTAACAAATTATTAGAAATTGATTGACTTGAGGCAATTTGTCTTATCAAAAGAACTAGGGTCTATATTTAGTAGAGAAGAGATGAATTTTTAATCTACTACGGAAACTCATTGCTGAAGGAGATTGCTTAATGTTGAAGGGAATGTTGTTCCAGGATTTGGCACCTGCATATCTAACAGATCGTAAGCCGTATTGCAATGTATTCTCTTGTGTCATAAAAATATCACCCTTACGAGCCTGCCTTGTATCATATTGATGAACATCTGACAAAATTTCAAAAAAATTGTAAAAGCAAGAAGGAGATATCCTATTAACAGACTCAAAGACAAATGTAAGCAACTTTAAATCAAGTAAATCATACAACTTAAGAATTTTCAAGTCAGAAAAAATTGGTGTAGATGGAGAAGTAAAACTCTTGAAAGCAATAGCTCTAACAACTTTCTTTTGCAGAAGATATATTGGTTTAGTATGGATGTCATAGGTAAGACCCCAGACAATGATTCCATACTGAAGAAAAGAGGCAAATAAGGAATTATATAAAGAAATTAAGACACTAGTAGGTAATAAATGCCTTATTTTGAAGAATATTCCACAAGTTCGTGCTAACTTTTTTGATAGTTCACTCAAGTGATACTTCCAGCTGAGGTTTTCATCCAACAGAAGACCAAGAAACTTGACATATTTAGCCTGCTTGACATGTTCTTTGCCAATTTTTATGTTAACAGTTTGATCCAATGTATTTTGAGGGGAGTGAAAAATAATAGAGTTAGTTTTGTCTACATTTAATGCAAGTTTATTTGCGTCTAGCCACTTTTTGACATGCTTCAATTCCTTGTTAACCACTTCTTGTAGTTTGTTTAGACTGTCAGATTCAAAGTAGATATTAGTGTCATCAGCAAATAGATAGAAGGATAACTTGCTTGAAGAGTTTGGAAGATCATTTATATAGAGAAGAAAAAGAAGTGGACCAAGGACAGAGCCCTGTGGTACACCACAAGTAACACTAAGATGAGTTGAATTTTGGCCATTTACTGATACATACTGACTTCTACTGCCAAGGTAGGACTTAAACCATGCTAGAGCAGTACCTCGAATGCCATAGTGTTCAAGTTTGCTGAGAAGGATCTGGTGATTGACTGTATCAAAAGCTTTTTGAAGATCAAGAAAAATGCCACATCCAAACTTTTTATTATCCAAACTGTTTTTGATAGATTCAGTTAAACTGATCAGAGCATGATTTATTGAATGCGAAGCACGAAAACCAAACTGAAGATTATACAGGATTTTATGGAGCTCCAAGAAGTTGTATAAACGCTTATACATTAATTTTTCTGAGATTTTACTAAAAACAGACAAGAGAGATATTGGTCTATAATTTGAAACTGTCATAGGACAACCTTTTTTGAACAAGGGTATGACTTTTGCAAGCTGCATCTTTTCAGGAAAAACACCAGATGAGAAGGACTCATTGATGATTTGAGACAGTGGAGATGAAATATGAGGAGAGAGAATTTTTAACAACTTTATGGGTATACTATTGGGACCTATGGATTTACCAGTTTTTAGCATATCAATTACATCTGATACTTCATAAGGGGCTGAGGGAGTTATGAAAAATGAATGTGGATTTTCATTGTCTAGGTAATCCAAGGGAGATTTTGGTGACCTGGGTATTTTTTTGGTAACACCATCTGCTACATTAACAAAAAAGTCATTGAAAACAGTAGCCATAGTTGCAGAATCCGACGTTAGGTTTCCATTTGCATCCTTAAGTTTATTGATGACATTTACCCGAGAGTTCTTAATGCTAATGATTGACTTTATCCCAGTCCACAAAAGCTTGATGTTTTTGCTATTTTGGTTGAAATAGTTGTGGAAATAATTGGCTTTACTTTCTTTTAGTTCATTTGCAACTCGGTTTCTAAATTGTTTGTACAAAAGAATTGTTGCACTATCTGATTTTTTCCTAAATTTTTTTAGATATTTATCCCTTAAACGCATCATTTTTTGGATTCTGCTGTTTATCCAAGGTTTATTTCGTAGCTTCATATCCTTTTTGGTAAGTTTCTTCAATGGAGCATGCTTTCTGACAATTTCATCAAGATTAGCAAGAAATCTATTGAATTTTCCGTTTACATCACTTTGATTATCATTCAAGTACTCAAAGTTGAGGTTGTTAAAATCTGCAAGAAACTTTTCCTGGTCAAATTTTGAATAATCATGCTGATAGTATGACATAGTTTTGTTTGTGATACCTACCTTTCTAACAATTAAAAACTGAGGAAAATGATCTGCAATTTGTGTTAGAATGTTACCACTCTTGGTGTCTAAATTGCAAACATTTGAGAAAATATTATCAATAATAGTAGAGGACTGATCAGATACTCGAGTTGGGTGGATTATATAAGGAAGGTAATGTTGAGAAAGAAGAAGACTGACAAATTCCCTGGTAGGAGTATGAGAGTCATAATTTAGAAGGTTTATGTTGAAATCACCTAGGATGAAAACATGCTTATTTGTGACAGAGGGATTAGATAAAGTTCTTTGAATGTACTCAGTGAAATGCTCGATTTCAGTACTTGGATGACGATACGCACAACAAATCAAAATGTTTTTGTCTTTCGAATTCTCAATTTCACACCAAACTGTCTCATACTCATCACTTTCACTGTCCAAGTCTGACCTAGGAACAGGAGCCAAATGAGTTTTAATATAAAGACCAACCCCACCATTTTGACTTTGAGATTTTGTAGAAAGAAAAGTGTATCCTGGAATCTTTACATTTGTACTTAATGGTCTTGCAAATGAATCCCAAGTTTCAGAAACAGCAACAACATTGAAACCAATGTTAAGATTAACTAATAAAGACTGAAGTTCATCAAAGTGACAGGAAAGACTTCTTATATTCATATGCAACAAAGAAATATCAGTGGGAGAAGTATCAGAAGTAGATAAATCTTGAATAGTATGATAACTAGAATCAATATTGGAAGGTAAGTGTTCATCAATATCATAGTCTTGCAGGTTAGGCAAGTTGGTGAGACACGAGGTGATTTCAAATGACGGTAATGTATCAACAACAGAAGGTTTGTCAAAATCAAAAAGATTTGATAATGTTTCATTTTCAATTGAGCCAAAAGGAAAAACAGATGCATGATATTTTATTGTGCAATTAATACAGAACCATGGAACATCATCAGGTTCGTTTGAAAGTGCCTTGTATTCCAAAGGGGATATGTCATTGCATTTTATATGAATCCAAGAATTACAATTACTGCAAAGAATGCCATTTTTGGTTACATTTTTGTAGCAAACACCACAAGGATCTTTAGAGATTCTTACCATTGGTTTTCATGAGGAAGCAGATAGCTGGACTGAAAACAGTACTAAAAATTAACAACAAACTAAAGCACTCGGACTCTTGTAACACAACAAGTATATAGTTTGCATAAATGTCGCATACTTGATTAGCCCTGGTTAATAGAAACTTCTTTATCAGATTTACCATCATCTGCAGCATCTGGAGTTTCATTGTCTGATCCTTCTTGCTCACTTCTTCTTTCAAACTGGCATCACTGTGAAAAGGGTCTATTTGCAACCCAAAGCTCTAGCGTTGTCAGAATATCTTGTGGACCTTTCAGTACATGACCGGCAGAGTTATTATTGCGCATTGTGCATAGGCCTATTGTGACCTCGCAGAAATTTTTTTCCCCGTTCGCCAGGTTCCCAGAGAGAAAAATATTTTTTGCAGCTCTGGGCCTAACTATGCCAGTCTATTTAGGCCAAGAAATCTTACTGGTTTGGTTTCAGTTCTTATCTATCTCTTCTATCTCTTCTCTCTATCTCTTCTTCTATCTTATATCTCTATCTATACAACTTAAGTATATGAACCAAAATATCTGGTTATTACGCATAGGTTTAAAAATAGGTTAGCTATTAGATAAAGTTGCATGGTGGATATAAAAATGGTTTAAGCCTGCACTGTATTTAGATACTGAATGAAAATGCTTTCACAAGTTCATTATTGTAGCAGACAAATTGTACAGATCACCCACGAAACGAAACTCGTCGGTTTGGCAGGCTAATTACTACCGGATGCTTTCTTTAGACTAACTCCTATTCAGTTTACTACTTTCATTATTTTTCTAAGCATTTTTTCAATACGCAGTTCCGACATCTCAGAACTCTCTAACTCACCAATCCAAAATTTCCGCTTGGCGCTGAACAGGCCTGTTCATAGACTTCGCAAGAATCATCTACCAAAGTGGCAGACATATCGTAGTTATCTAGCAAACGTGTTGATTCACTTGCAGAGAGTTCATCAGTATCTGAATGTTGCATCTGAATAATATTCTGGCGCTATTTCCTGTTGGTAATTCTGGTTTTGAAGGTCAATTCGCTGCAAGCTGCAAGGTCAAAGCCGATCCGCCATTACTCCCTAGATTGTAAATGCCGATGACGGAAGTGCGCAGGAATATTGCGCAAAAACTAAACAACAGAACACAGGAAGCCCAAATGTGAATACTCTTACGAGAGAAACCAATTTTTTTGTAATTTCAAATTTGTTGCTTTGTGTGATTGCATGTTGTAGAATTTAGCATAAGCGTACGATCCGGGGGGGCTGGGGGGCGGAAGCCCCCCCAACAACTTCAACTCTAACTGCAGTGAATGGAGAGATATCATAAAGGGGGTCCCACAAGGATCCGTTTTAGGACCATTGCTTTTCAATATTTTTATAAATGATATTTTTCTATCTCTAAACAAAAGTGAAATATGCAATTGATGATAACACAATATGGATAAAAGGGCAAACAATCGACACTATAATCCCAATCCTTGAATCTGAGATTAGCATACTAAACAGCTGGTTCAAAGATAATTGCATGCTTCTAAATGAAGAGAAATGTAAATATATGATAATAGAACCACAGAGGGCAAAGTGTGGGGAATTGGGGACTATTCAGTCAAAAACACTAATAAAGAAAAATTACTTGGAGTAGTACTTGATAGTCATCTAAAGTTTGATCATCACATAAAAAAGATTTGTAGTGAAGCTGGAAAAAAGATAAGCGCCCTTGCCAGAATAGCTCCCTACTTAGACGAAGAGAAGAGAAAATTGTTAATGAAAACATTTATCACTACCTATTTTAATTACTGCCCAATTATCTGGATGTTTTGTAGCCGAAAAATGAATAATTTAATCAACAATGTTCACAAAAGGGCACTAAGGGTGGCATATAATGACTATGATTCCACTTTTGAAGCTCTGCTTCTNCGGTTGTCAAAAGGGTTTATTTTCGTAAAACAAGTTGTGTCTTGGCCAGATTTTTACGTTTTGGAGTGTACTTTTCGACGATTTTTTCTAGAATCGGCTATCGTTTGGAGGGAAAAATTCTGGAGCCGGGTAAAAATGTTTGTCTTTGGTGGGCACACCCCCGTACAATTGAAAGTCAAGTACCCCCCCGGGATTCAACTGCCCTTTTATCTTTTGTTACTATAGCGCTTAGCGCTTCCACAGTAATCTGCATATTGTGTATCAATTTTTAGTGCTTCTTGCATTATTTATCAGTGCTTCAATCTGGACTACCTGTGGGTAATAAAATGCATAGCAACTGCAACAACAAATACAAAATGTTGTTGTCGACAAAATGGCGAACGAACACATCAGCGAAGTGCTCCCAAAACAAGGACTTTTATTCACAGAACAAACGCCTATGCCAATTCTCTGCAAGCCCAAGATATTACCATTGAAGTCAGTGACACTTGAGAAACTAGAACAAATGCAAAAAGAAGCTCAAGATCTTGTAAAAATACAAGAACAGGAACAAAAAATGCAAGAAAGACTGCTTGAACAGCAGAGAGAAATTATGCGAAGTGCACCATCTGAAGATGAAATATAGACAAAAGGATATTGAATAATGAAGTTTAGTTTTCAAAAGGGCTCTGTTGCTGCATATGACCATTCAATTTTAGCGCCCAAACAAGTTGATGAATGGCAAAACAGACAGCCCAAGAGATCAGAGAAGGCTTGAAAACTTAATTAAATTAAAATTCAAAACAAAAGCTTGAACACAAATGACTACCCCAGCAATGAAGAGAAATAGCAATAGGATACTTTACAGTTTTCGTTTCAGTATGTTTGTTCTTTGTGCACCACTGCAGCTTTGATTATAGTACACACACACAATGTTGCTTTGATGAAAGTATAGGTGAACGCCATGAACACCTACAGAAAGCAAAATCTGAAAAGTATCCATAGCCTATGGCCCATATTGGTAAACAAGCAACACAATAGAACACAGTAGCTAACATTTAATGTAAAATTCTTGTTTTTCTGTCATTAAACTGAAGAGAAATTGTAGATATGAAGAATTACCATATTCGGCTCATCTTTTCAGCCCATTTCTTGAAGCTTCCTCAAATGACAAGGAAGCAATGTCCGGATTACAGTATCCACTTGATGTGTGTAATATTTCTATTGCCAACCAAAAGACGTTGATAACTAACAGTTTTGCGTAAATTCGTCACTCTTGTACTCTTGTACTCTTGTACTTGACATTTGCTTGACATACCAAGCTGGCAACATATCTAACAATGGCTTTCCCATAACGGCGACAAAATAGTGTTTTTCTCAAGTCATTTCATCACAATTTTCGGACACAATTTGCAGAAACAAGAAACATGAATCCACTTGATACATCATATTCCCCTATGTTAGCAACATTTCACTAACGAAGAGGCATTCCACATATTTTAGCTGCCAAAAGTACACAAATATGAAAACGAGAAGCCAAACTCCTTTGGTTTTCTTGTCTTTTCAGGCTTCTCCATGTTAAAGATTTATGTTAATAACTCTTACAGTAGCAGTGTCGATAGATCAGAAAAACTAGATTGAATTTTAATTCAATGAGTAATAAGAACTTTTACGGCTCAGATCATTACTCGTCCATCTAGTTTTTTGGAACTCTTTTGGCAACTTGCTACAATTTATCATGGCTTTTCAAATGAGGTATTTTCTTGAAGTTCGGTCAACATGAAATGATTTTCGGGGAATATATTTTTAAGAAAAGGATAGGAAACGTATGGCCCTTGTTACAGAAGACCACAACTGNTTTTCTTGTCTTTTCAGGCTTCTCCATGTTAAAGATTTATGTTAATAACTCTTACAGTAGCAGTGTCGATAGATCAGAAAAACTAGATTGAATTTTAATTCAATGAGTAATAAGAACTTTTACGGCTCAGATCATTACTCGTCCATCTAGTTTTTTGGAACTCTTTTGGCAACTTGCTACAATTTATCATGGCTTTTCAAATGAGGTATTTTCTTGAAGTTCGGTCAACATGAAATGATTTTCGGGGAATATATTTTTAAGAAAAGGATAGGAAACGTATGGCCCTTGTTACAGAAGACCACAACTGTAGTGCATTCTAAATAAGAAACAGACGCAGATTAAGAATAACTGGAATTTTCCCATCTACTCTAGAAGTGAAGAAATTTGATTCTAATCTTTCAACAACCATTTTCATGCAAAATCGTGAATCATAAATTGAGAATTACAATAGACTTTTGGGTTATTAAAACAACCTGCGTAATAAATTGATATAGTTTCGTTTGTTGGCTATCTTGTTAACCAAGGCCTATATTTTGAATGTTTTCGTATCCCAGGTACCACAGCCAAAAAAATCAAAGATATAGTTCCTGACCTTTTTGTCTTACTTTTTAGTCCTTTTATTTTTGGCTCTGGTACTTGGGGAACGTTTTCGCGACTTCCAAGCTGAGGTTGTACAGTAAAAGCAGTGGTTTTTCTGAAAGTCTATTCAACAAATCAGTCTATTTGGAAATACATTTAGATAGTAATATATCAATATTGGGAAAATGATGTCAAATAATATAATGTCAATGAAACAAATTGCTCCAAGTGTACCACATAAGATGTACAGATGCATGGCAATATTTAAGTAACAAAATTGTTCTTGGTTAGCAATGGATTGCAGGTCTTCTTTGTCAATTTTCCTTACTGGGATTTTTAAAAATACTATTGGAGTCAGTTCTTAGAAGAAGAAATCTTGCCATGGTTTCTTTTAAAAAGATTTTCAAATTCTGTACCATCAAAGATAACACTAATAACCGACTCCTTCGCACAAATTTCTACTCATCTAGGGTACTAGCGACTTGACTAGGAGAAGTTCCATATTTGCACCAAATCTAGCTATCAATATACACTTTGTTTCCATATTATGTGACACCAGTTTCAATCTACTGCAGGATAGCTGAACAAAGGGAGTAAACATTANACAAAATTGTTCTTGGTTAGCAATGGATTGCAGGTCTTCTTTGTCAATTTTCCTTACTGGAATTTTTAAAAATACTATTGGAGTCAGTTCTTAGAAGAAGAAATCTTGCCATGGTTTCTTTTAAAAAGATTTTCAAATTCTGTACCATCAAAGATAACACTAATAACCGACTCCTTCACACAAATTTCTACTCATCTAGGGTACTAGCGACTTGACTAGGAGAAGTTCCATATTTGCACCAAATCTAGCTATCAATATACACTTTGTTTCCATATTATGTGACACCAGTTTCAATCTACTGCAGGATAGCTGAACAAAGGGAGTAAACATTACAGAGTAAATATGAAATGCAATAAGACATG
Source organism: Aurelia aurita (assembly GCA_004194415.1). Taxonomy (NCBI): domain Eukaryota; kingdom Metazoa; phylum Cnidaria; class Scyphozoa; order Semaeostomeae; family Ulmaridae; genus Aurelia; species Aurelia aurita. The sequence continues at coordinate 423,229 of REGM01000013.1, forward strand.
CTTGGCCCTAATTCAAACACCCTTACAATGATCATCATTCTTTCTTCCACACATTTCAACTGAACAGCAATGGCAAAGTTTTGTCTTGTCTACTTGCGTTACAAAATAAACAGCTAGTATAATCAATTACCAATGATACAGAGTGAGCCTAAAACTTCAGGAGCGAGATAGATCATGTTTAACTTCCTGAAATCAAACCTTACTGCCGAACAAACTATTTGCTTTGATGTTACATCAAAAGGCTCATCTAAATACCCAAGCGTTGAAGCAAAAGCTACATAACCCTTTCAATGAATAACTGAAGGAAATTTTCTTGATAAGGTTTGGTGTCAGGAAGCTAATAGCTATCCAGCTACTGTTGTCTTTTTGACTAACCACTTAGATAGCTATGCGATGCTTTACTTTGGCTAGTTAACAATCTAATTCAGCACCAGTTTTTGTACAGGGTTTTCCAATTCTTCGGTCATTGACAAAAACTTTTACTCTGCTGATTGGCTGCTTAAGACAATAAATAGCCCACCCAGACAATCATTGGTTAATCCAACATTGGAGATGTGTTGTTGATCCAGTTAGAATCAGAATATCTGTATAAAAAGTTCCGACTAGTCTTTCATTCAACGGAATATTTTTGTCCAAGATTTGTCATCTAAATTCAATTTGATTATAACAAGAAGATAACAGATACAAAATGCAAACTTACTTAATTTACTAACTTATACACTTAAGTTGCTTAGCATATGAGAAGCCCACTCAAAATCGGTTGGCACTGTCAACCCAAGAAGCACCAAGAGAAAATATTTCTTGTCATAAAGAATTGGTTGAAACAATCAGGGGAATTCTTCACAATAAATAAATGAAGGTGTGCCTGACTTGAGGTCAAATTAATAACTGACTACTACAATTTCACAGATGACTGCCAAGAATAAGAAGACCAGACTTACCACCCAAAGCTTACCCTGTGCCAACGCCAATCAGTTATGAGAAAAGTGTGCCCCTGTTGAATGCTAAACTAGTAATTTCTGAATTCTGCTTTTATTATATCACCATGTAGATCAGCTATGAAAATTAGGGAAAGCTTTTCTAACCAAACATTAGAAATATACGGGCATTTAATCTAACAACAACCACTGCTTTGATTTTTGACAGAACTACCAGAGTTAATGTTGACTTTCTTCTGTTGGTCAGTGACTGTTTGTGGAGGTCCCATCCTGCTTTTGATTTCAGCTGCCATTGTCATAAATGCCTGTTCAACATTTGTTGCATTCTTTGCACTTGTTTCTAAGAATGGGATTCCCAGTGAATCTGCAAATTCCTAGAAGATAACAGAAAAAAACACAATCAGCTAATCATATTCTGTTTAATGGTGAAAAAGAAGGATGTGGAAATGGGCCCAATGATGCATCCCATCTGCCGTCCCCAATCTACAATTGCCCTTCGATTTCAATCTACACTTCCAAGATGTTTCAGACGAATGCTTGTTGTTAGATTATCCACTGAAATCCCATGAGTCTATTTTTTGTGTGGCACAAACGATCAATGGTAGCAGGTTTGTTTGCGTTGTCAGATGCTGAGATGCATAATTCTAATTGGCTTCTTTTGTAAGGGACTTTTCTGTTTGAAATCCAAATTCAGAAGAAAAACTGAATATTCAAATTTATCCAATTTGGATGCAAACATTCATACGCAATCTGCAAACGTTCAGAAGCAAATTGCTTACAAAGAATTCAGATCTGATTTCCAAAATGCAAACAAAGTGGAAATGGGCCTTCAGGCCCACGACCAGGCCAATTGTCATTTACTAGCAACTGACCAATCAAAATACATCATTTGAATTCTTTATTGTTCTTTCAACAAATCAGACACAATGAGAACTGCTCTTAGCCAATCAAAACTGACATAGCTCTATGGTTACATTCCGGATACAGAGCAAGACATTAACAAAAACATGATCTCTCACTTACTTTGGCAGTTGTGTAGTCAACAACTTTCTTGGTGGTTAAATCGCATTTATTTCCAACTAGCAATTTGTTGACACTTTCGCAGGCGTATCTGTCAATTTCTTGTAACCATTGTTTCACATTTTGAAATGATTCCTAAAGATAATTTATTGCATATAAAAAATACAAACAGAAATAGCTCTACATAGAATTGTATTTTCCAGCCTACCTACTGTATACAATGAGTGATAAAAAAACATTTATATATATACAGTACATTGTGACTCAAGAAAATTTCCCCTGTTTCAAAAATCATTACAGCAAATAAACTTCAGCTATAATCATCAAATTTGATTTTTCTAAGACCTAAAGATTGAAGATTTTTTGCATTTTTTGGAATTTCAAAAATAGTAGTCCCTTAGTAAATTTGAAACAGTACAAAAATCAGTCTTACAGAACAGCCAGAAAATGGACTAAAACACACAATCAAAAGCATCTCAAAATAACTGCAACTTGTCAGTTTTATTTGTTTTGATACTCCTTTTTCAAAGCAACAAATAAGATATCAATTTCCGTCTCTATTTTTGGTTCAGTTTATCATTTTATAAGCCCTGTTAATTTTCCAAAGGATTTCAAGTGGATTTCAAAGGATGTGAAAGATTTGATCATGAGTTTTAGGCCATTTTCTGCTTGTTCTGCAAGATTTAATTTTTAAAACTTTTGAATTGACAAAGAAACTATTATTTTGAAAATTACAAAAAAACTTGAATCTTTCAACACTTAAAAAAAGGAATTTTTATGATCATTTATTATGCAAGTACTTTTGCTGCAATGACTTTCAAATAGTGGGATATCACCTATGTAAGTTAATTCATTTCAAACAGCAACTGTAGCCGAAATAGAACCTACAGCATACACCAATGTTTTTTAACTTTTGTTTTTACCTTCTCAATTTGGTGATCAGGAATTAAACATGAAACCAGGCAGGTCTAAAACCTGTCAAAAGTCATCAAAAAAGGCCTTTCCTTCAGTTTGACAAAAAAATCAATTTTCCGTTTTGATGACGTTTTCACTGGTTTTGAATCTACCTATAGCTTCACTGCAAGATTATTTTGGCAAGATTGTGGGTAACTGATTGCAATGCAAACTAGTGGTTTGTAAGGAAGCACAAGAATAAATTCACACATCAAATTGTTTCCAAAAAGATCTCTACACAACAATCTCTATATATATACATTCATGCAGGTAACAAATGCTTCAATGTGTGAATCTATGCTATTATCTTTTACAAGCCAGCACCACAATCAGTTTCACACAATTCTACACACAAATAATGTTGTTTGTTGCAAAACTAGTCAAAATGAAGAGGTCATGAAAACAGAGGATTGATTTTTACCTATAGGAGACAAAGGCAAACTTTTTTGTTGGACTGAAATCAAGCCCATAATTTTGATGTGCGATGGTGGAAAATAAGTATACACATATAAGACAAAATTGGAGGGGCAAATCACTGCTCAAAATAGTGTGTGTGCGTTTTTATGATTTTTTAACATCACATGTTTTATCTAGTTGTGATTTTTCTGTAATTTTGGTAATACGCCAATACTATCAAATCTTGAAATCCCTCCTAACCCTGATCCTAAACTGAATGCTAACCCTAACCCTAACCCTGAACCTAACCCTTCCTCTAACCCCAAAACTAGCCCTGAGCCCAATTTATTTCAGGGTTTTGATATAATGGCATACTCCTGTAATTTTTTATTATCGTCTATTTCTCTGTAACTTTTTCTGTGATTTTCCTGTGATTTTTGCAATTTAGCAATTTTCTGTGATTTTCTTGTGACTTTTGGGATGAAGGAGCATGTAAAAATCAGTGGTTTGCCCCTTGCATAAATTTTCAATCCTAAATGAGCAGTTACCTGATCTGTGACATCATAGACAATAATTATTCCGTGTGCACCTCTGTAATAGCTAGAAGTGATTGTTCTAAATCTTTCTTGTCCTGCTGTGTCCCACTAGAAAGGAATTTAAAAAATTCAATCAACATGCAATGGTGAAACAACAAGAAATAATGAATTTACTTATCCCATAAGATAAACAAGCGGTTAGGTTCCCCTGAGATAAGTAAACTGCAGTACTGCATAGAATAAAGCCCAAGGGACTACAAGGTATAGCCCTCCCCTCCTTTGGAGCCTTGATATTTGATTATATTTGATGATATTTGATGAGTGATTTTGTTTGGGAGCTCGACATCTGACTAAATCGCTAGACGGACCATACTGTACTATAAGATGTTGTATCTTAGCGTTAGTTATAACGTAGTGTTGATAAGTAAATAAAGTTATTCTTGTTTGAGTTAGACGAATTAGAAATAATTGCCATGATAGCGGGTCAATAACTACTGTACGTTAGTGATTCAGCTACTTCTGTAAAGTTCAGATTTGAAACCAAGACAAAATTCAGATGACATGAAACCATCATTTGGCAATTAAAACTTTCTCCAATATGAAATTGTTTTACCCCAGATTTGGATTTAGAATCGAAACTTTAGTGTAGATAAACTTTTCATATACCTACTTTTTGTGATTTATGATGATGAAAAGATAGAAAGTTTGAAGGGTGGGTGCTTAAAGCATTGCAAAGACTGCAATAAACATTCACTCAAAACTTTACACTCTAAGGTGAAACTTTACACCCTCAGTCATTATTCACCGGCCCTTTTAAATTCTAAAAAAAATTATCATCATAAAAATAACATCACAAAAACTTGGAGTATGAAATTTTGTATCTAGACTAATATTTGGGTGCTAAATCCAAGTGGGAAGTCAAAATTTTGTATGAAAATCCAAGGAAATTTTGATATTTCCAAAACGAGCCCATAGGTTGAAAAGTCATTTACTTCAATTACATTTGAAACAAAAAGTTCTACGATTTCAGAGAAAAACAGCCATATTTTAGGGACAAATCCTTTCAAAATTAGGAACTGTAATCTTTCAGATCTTTTGATCGATTTCAATTTGACAGTGGTTTGATGAAGAAATTAACACACATCAGCAACAAATATCTGTCCAGCTACTTCTTAGGAGTATTAAAGGAAATCAGTTTTATTACTTGCATGGAATATATATCATATCTTAAAATCAGTTGGCTTCTGAAAGTAAATTAGACAAAATTACACTTACGATCTGAAGCTTTATTGTTTTTCCATCTAGATCAATTGTCCTGATTTTCTGTTAAAAAAATCATAAAGAAATTTGACAACAATCTTCAATGCTTGTGCAGCAATGTAAAAGAAATGTGCAATCGCTGATAAACAAAAGATCAATTGTTTTAACCTATTGTTCTCANTTGACAGTGGTTTGATGAAGAAATTGACACACATCAGCAACAAATATCTGTCCAGCTACTTCTTAGGAGTATTAAAGGAAATCAGTTTTATTACTTGCATGGAATATATATCATATCTTAAAATCAGTTGGCTTCTGAAAGTAAATTAGACAAAATTACACTTACGATCTGAAGCTTTATTGTTTTTCCATCTAAATCAATTGTCCTGATTTTCTGTTAAAAAAATCATAAAGAAATTTGACAACAATCTTCAATGCTTGTGCAGCAATGTAAAAGAACTGTGCAATCGCTGATAAACAAAAGATCAATTGTTTTAACCTATTGTTCTCAACCGCAGAAACTATGAAATTTCCTCTCAAATTGTGCTTTAGGCCATCTCAACTTGCACGCCAAAAATACAAACCTTCCAGTCTGGATCAAACCCTTGCAAATTGTTTGGAAACCATGCTTTGATCACCTGAGAAGACCTGAATTGCTACAACACTTACACTTACACTCACAAAAGTAAATGATTCCTCAGAAGTCCAATCTTTTGCTTCTGTATAAATCTTGAAAATGCAGAACTTGGTAGTCTGCTAAAAGCAATGGGCTGCTTCGTTTTTATTTTGAATTTTACTTCGGCCGTAAATTTATTTCCATCGCAAGTATCTAACATCAAATAGACCGACGAGGCCTGAACAAAGAGTTTTGTTTGTTTCTGATAGGCCTATCGATCACATGATAGGTCGTAGTTCGGTGCACGGTTGATAAAATAATATTACTTTACTTACGAAGTCGACACCAATCGTACTTATGTAGCTTTCTGTATATGTGTCATCCTATAATAAACAAAAAGATATGTTAAATAACAATCACGCATCGTTTGTAGAGAGAAATGAAGTCGGAAATGTTTTCGTAACCCTACGTCGTGTAATAAATTTGGCTTCGAGAAGAACGCCTTCCTCCTTCGATAGAAAAATATCTAGGAAAAGTTTTACAGAAAATAAACGAAAGCTTACCGCGAATCGAAGAAGTAAACATGATTTGCCAACACCAGAATCCCCAATGAGTAGTAAGTTAAATAGATAGTCGCTNTCCAATCTTTTGCTTCTGTATGTATAAATCTTGAAAATGCAGAACTTGATAGTCTGCTAAAATTAATGGGCTGCTTCGTTTTTATTTTGAATTTTACTTCGGCCGTAAATTTATTTCCATCGCAAGTATCTAACATCAAATAGACCGACGAGGCCTGAACAAAGAGTTTTGTTTGTTTCTGATAGGCCTATCGATCACATGATAGGTCGTAGTTCGGTGCACGGTTGATAAAATAATATTACTTTACTTACGAAGTCGACACCAATCGTACTTATGTAGCTTTCTGTATATGTGTCATCCTATAATAAACAAAAAGATATGTTAAATAACAATCACGCATCGTTTGTAGAGAGAAATGAAGTCGGAAATGTTTTCGTAACCCTACGTCGTGTAATAAATTTGGCTTCGAGAAGAACGCCTTCCTCCTTCGATAGAAAAATATCTAGGAAAAGTTTTACAGAAAATAAACGAAAGCTTACCGCGAATCGAAGAAGTAAACATGATTTGCCAACACCAGAATCCCCAATGAGTAGTAATTTAAATAGATAGTCGCTGAAATAGTAGAGAAGTTTCTGTTATTTCGATTTTAAAGTCACTCATATGATCAATCACATTAAATATTCCTTGCATGTCATGTTTGTTGATGACGCACAGCTCATGGCCTAAGTTTGTATGCGACTCAATTTTTCGCAAATAATAAAATTCCATGGCGAAGTAAGACTTGTAAGATAATGCTCTTAATTCTCTAAAGGATAAATATCACGTTGTATTATATAGAACCTTCTAAAAGCCATCAGTTAGGGACCAACAATAAATATCACTGAGCTCCTCAGCACATATGACACTCAACGCTAACCCAACCCAATGACTATGCTATGCTCTTGTGACGAGCGACACCAAAGGCCATATTCTTCGCTACTGTACTTACTATTCTGGATTCATTTTCACTATTTCTTGACTGTTATTCGCAAGTTTATTCTTCGTAGATTACACCAATATCCTCTGATATACTTGTGATAGTAGCAGATGTGACAAACTATGCGTTTAACTGGATATAGTTCACGGTTTTCCGCAATTTCATCCTACGTTGGCTTGAATTTAGAAAGGAACTTTCACAATGTCGTCTTAAACCCAAAGCATCTTGGGATATCTACCCCGACTTGGACAAAGGCTCCCGGATGTTTACGTGGCAGCTACGTTGAAAAAATAAAACGATATCCTAAAATGAGGTGGAAAGTTTTGCGTTTTTTGACGTGGAATTAAAGTTGTTTTATTATCATAAAGTTTTTTTCCGACGGGGTTATTCCCCATTGAACAAATTATTCCCCATTGATTTAGTGAATTTTTAGTTTTCGTTGTCACAGCAAAAGTGCTATTTATGGGCAACCAGCAAAGCAGAGTCAGCAAATTTCTAAATTTCACTGCTGGAGACCAGCATTTTCTAAATTTCTAAATTTCTAAATTTCACTGCTGGAGGTTGCTTAGAAAACAGAAAACTTGAGTTTACAAATTCAACTGAAAATGAAGGCCAATGAAGCACATCTCAAATTTCCAGCTCAATAATCATAGTCAAACACCAAGCATCGCCAGCAAGATCTGCGAAAGACAGATAAATTATAGGCCTACCGTTTGAGTTAAAAAGTTATCAAAGTTTATCGAACTGCACTATTCTGACTTATCAACTAATTTCAACAAGCTATGGCTCCTTTTATAGTGGAAATGTTAACTAAGGTGACAAAATTCATTTTACTACAATCAGTCAACCCGTTCTAAAGTTATGGCAATTCTAAATTGAAGCACTTTTTGCTGATTGTATAACGTTTCCAACCTCAATGACAAAAAGTAAGACCATCTTTCTTCCCAGGAAAATAAACTTACAAAGTGTTATCCTTCTGAGAAAATTTACATACAATGTTGAAGAATTGCTTATTTTCTGTCCAAGCTCACAACTTGACGAAAGTTGATATCCATTTTATTTCANGTATATCGAACTGCACTATTCTGACTTATCAACTAATTTCAACAAGCTATGGCTCCTTTTATAGTGGAAATGTTAACTAACGTGACAAAATTCATTTTACTACAATCAGCCAACCCGTTCTAAAGTTATGGCAATTCTAAATTGAAGCACTTTTTGCTGATTTTATGACGTTTCCAGCTTCAATGACAAAAAGTAAGACCATCTTTCTTCTCAGGAAAATAAACTTACAAAGTGTTATCCTTCTGAGAAAATTTACATACAATGTTGAAGAATTGCTTATTTTCTGTCCAAGCTCACAACTTGACGAAAGTTGATATCCATTTTATTTCAATCTTTCTCAGACAGCTTCCAGCGAAAATCGCTAATAACTTGAGAACAGTCCGGTTTACCAATTTTAATGACATAAATTATCACTTTTAAGTTAGCCTTTACTCTTTAAACTATAATGCTATGGTTTGTTGAAATTGATAAATAATTCACGACTTTATATTTCGTCAAACGTAGAAACTTTTTTGGCTTTGTGATCAGTATACATTGACATCCAAATGTTTTGGACAGAAAAGCTTCGATCAAATAGATGAAAACTTTTCAGTCACCTCTTGAAAAATAAAAAACTGGTTGCTTTTTAATAGCTTATTGCTCAAACATTTATCTCGAAATGGGTCATGTTTGCATAGAATTAACGTAATTTTAACCAAAGATGGGCACCAACTGCTTCAAATAAATCATCGTGAGCAAATAATTCATCCAAAAATCTTTCAAACAAAATCTTTGTCCGAAACTTTGGATGTCAATGTAGCTCATTTTAAACTTGTTTTGACTCTTTGATGACCCTTCTTTGACTTTAATTTAAATGTATTAAAGGATATTGTAATTAATTAGGTTGGATTTTAGCAGGTCAGCATGTAAAACAGTATATTATTTACTGATAGCTGATAAACCTGGATAATATAAAATGAAAAAAAAGAACTATTGAAAGTTTTCATTTGAAATCTTGAAAGAAAATATTTTTGTTGCACAGAAAGATACTATCCAGTTTATCAGAAGGAAACTCTCCAGTAAATTTGCACAAAACGATGCCCACGAAGGTTTTAAGGAGGCCCCCCCCTCCCATAGTACCCCTGGATAACGGATTCACGTGTCAATTTTTCGTTTTTCACGCTATCACGGACTATAATACAGCATTTTCAGGATCACGCTTCAAAAACTTAAGAGTGCTGTAGTCTGGTTTGTGTTTTTAATTGAATAACTGGCAAATACACTTCTTATCTTTAGAATCAAATCATTGCCAACAACTTGTGATGTTCGGTTTGTGATTAACTTGAAAATATGCAAAAAATTAAGAAAAGTTTATATCAACGATCAAGACGCATCAATCAATCACGTGCTTTAAAAGTCCATTTCACGNAATTTACATACAATGTTGAAGAATTGCTTATTTTCTGTCCAAGCTCACAACTTGACGAAAGTTGATATCCATTTTATTTCAATCTTTCTCAGACAGCTTCCAGCGAAAATCGCTAATAACTTGAGAACAGTCCGGTATTACCAATTTTGATGACATAAATTATCACTTTTAAGTTAGCCTTTACTCTTTAAACTATAAGGCTATGGTTTGTTGAAATTGATAAATAATTCATGACTTTACATTTCGTCAAACGTAGAAACTTTTTTGGCTTTGTGATCAGTATACATTGACATCCAAATGTTTTGGACAGAAAAGCTTCGATCAAATAGATTCTTATGAAAACTTTTCAGACACCTCTTGAAAAATCAAAAACTGGTTGCTTTTTAATAGCTTATTGCTCAAACATTTCTCTTGAAATGGGTCATGTTTGCATAGAATTAACGTAATTTTAACCAAAGATCGGCACTAACTGCTTCAAATAAATCATCGTGAGCAAATAATTCATCCAAAAATCTTTCAGACAAAATCTTGTCCGAAACTTTGGATGTCAATGTAGCTCATTTTAAACTTGTTTTGACTCTTTGATGGCCCTTCTTTGACTTTAATTTAAATGTATTAAAGGATATTGTAATATATTATTTACTGATAGCTGATAAACCTGGATAATATAAAATTAAAAAAAAGAACTATTGAAAGTTTTCATTTGAAATCTTGAAAGAAAATATTTTTGTTGCATAGAAAGATACTATCCAGTTTATCAGAAGGAAACTCTCCAGCAAATTTGCACAAAACGATGCCCACGAAGGTTTTAAGGAGGCCCCCCCCCCCCTGGATAACGGATTCACGTGTCCATTTTTCGCTTTTCACGCTATCACGGACTATAAAACAGCATTTTCAGGATCACGCTTCAAAAACTTAAGAATGCTGTAGTCTGGTTTGTGTTTTTATTTGAATAACTGGCAAATACACTTCTTATCTTTAGAATCAAATCATTGCCAACAACTTGTGATGTTCGGTTTGTGATCAACTTGAAAATATGCAAAAAATTAAGAAAAGTTTATATCAACGATCAAGACGCATCAATCAATCACGTGCTTTAAAAGTCCATTTCACGAAATAACGACCAAATTTTTAACAAATAACTAGGCANAAAAACTTAAGAATGCTGTAGTCTGGTTTGTGTTTTTATTTGAATAACTGGCAAATACACTTCTTATCTTTAGAATCAAATCATTGCCAACAACTTGTGATGTTCGGTTTGTGATCAACTTGAAAATATGCAAAAAATTAAGAAAAGTTTATATCAACGATCAAGACGCATCAATCAATCACGTGCTTTAAAAGTCCATTTCACGAAATAACGACCAAATTTTTAACAAATAACTAGGCACGAAGGAGTCTCTGATCACGAATTCACGAGCCAATAATATCAAAATCACGAAATCATGGGCGTAAATTAGCCAAATAACGCTTCACGTACAAATAAGGGGGGGCCTCTTTAAGCTCTTCGCTGATGATAAGGGAATGTGTAACTACTGTAGATCGTTATAATAAATACCTAAGAACTTTTGTAGAATTTCTACTTGCCTAACTTCAACTCCAAATGCTCTTCAGTTCTCTCTTGGATGTATATTTGCGAAACATTTTGCAAGTGATCCGGTCCACTCCACTGATCACAATTTTCATATTCTGTAGCATTCACGAACTTTACAGTTGTGCGAGCAAAGAAAAACAAGACAAAGAAAGAAAGAAAGAAACTAAAGGAAGAAAACCCATCTGATTTAACCAATTATTTACAATTCTAAATAAAAATAAACTCGAGTATCATTTACAAGAAAGTATAACACGAAAAGAAGTAACATTATGATCCAATAACACCAACAATTTACTGTTCTCAGCACTTCTTCAGAGTATTTGTGGGTTGTTTTCGAACAGATATTCTGCCTGAAAAGGAAATTGAGAGGTTTTAAGATTGTTACTTGATCTTGCAATGTCTTGGAAGGTTTTGCCTAATTATACCCATTTTTGCACATCTTGCTTGTCTACCTTTAAAAATTGCAATACACGTATTTTCTTATAAGAAACTAAGAATTTGAGCCAGTACTGAAAGTTTCTTAAAATTATCAGATTTTAAGCACTCAGAGTTTCTTACGAGTTTCTTCCATAACAATCTTCGTGCCATAACAACCTGTGCCCTCGTGAAAATTTCGAAACATCCCATGTTTAGACATTACTCAAGCACCTTCTGAGTAATATGATACAGGACATATGAGACAAGTGAAAATAAAGTAAAAATATGCTAAGAATTTCCTTTATTAAATTAAATAATTTCTGAAGTTATACCCAGCACTGGAGTTTCTTAACTTTTTGGCGATCTGAGAGTTGAGTTTCTTACAAGCGGTTTCTTATAAAAAAATACGTGTAGATTTGCAATTCACATTGCTTGCAAAATGTCTTAAAAGGTTCTGCGTAATCATTCCCACTTTTGAACGTCCTGCGCTTCTACGGTACAAAACTGTAATAATTGCCCCGCACCAAAGCGGGGCTTTCTTAGAACAACGCTTGTAGAGAGAACAATTTTTTCAACCGGTTTGTCATCAGAAAACAAGTTCGAAAAAGCAGCTTTTTCCCAAAATTTCAAAGGCTTTATTTTAATGGCCAATCATGCTTCAGTTACAATTCAATGCATCTCTGATGTCTTGATTAGAAACTGGCCAAACCAGTTGCTAAAGGAAGTCTTCAAGACTAGCAATTGTGAGGCTGGATTTTCTTTTCGATCATCAAATAAAAGTTAGACATTCTTGAGAAATTAGATGATAGCTAAAGGCTTTGTTCCTCGTTGCCATTGACGACAAAACTATCTTGTGATGAAAATAGGTTGTTTTGTACCAAAGACTGATTACGAGGCTATATTCGAAACAGGGCGTAAGGAATGGGGAACATTGAATGGAACAGGAAACGGGTCGGAGAAACAAGTCCAAGGGAATGACCTGAAAGGAGCAACTTAGGGGGATATTAGACTTGCCCTAAGTCCATTTCCTGAAGTCCGTCTGACCGATCCCATTCCCATAGTTCTTGGATCCGCCATTCCAACATTTCGCTCTCTCCCCTTTGTTCCTGTACGGAATGTTGGAATGGCGGATCTGGGAACTATGGGAAAGGGATTGGTCCTCCGTCCCAATGTGACAAAACGCCCTCGGGACGAGGTTGCATTGTATAGATCAGAGTCAAGAAAAATTCACGGCCCCACGGCTGTGAGCCGGNCGTAAGGAATGGGGAACATTGAATGGAACAGGAAACGGGTCGGAGAAACAAGTCCAAGGGAACGACTTGAAAGGAGCAACTTAGGGGGATATTAGACTTGCCCTAAGTCCATTTCCTGAAGTCCGTCTGACCGATCCCATTCCCATAGTTCTCGGATCCGCCATTCCAACATTTCGCTCTCTCCCCTTTGTTCCTGTACGAAATGTTGGAGTGGCGGATCTGGGAACTATGGGAAAGGGATCGGTCCTCCGTCCCAATGTGACAAAACGCCCTCGGGACGAGGTTGCATTGTATAGATATATTCTTGTTGTGCCCTGCAGGCTCTACGATTTCGGTAGAGTTTCCAGACAACAGCCTCATTAGAGATTGGTATCCAAATTTCTTTGACATGCAGATATGAAACAAATTTGCAGAGTCCAGAAAAATCACGGTTCCACGGCTGCATGCCGGAGGAAGGTTTTGCTTGTTAATGTCATATTTGAGGAAGGTTTAGTAATTTCTATAAGAAACCTAGGAAAATTTCGTTATTTTGCTAACAGCAAATGGTTTATGAATTTTTGGGTTATAAACAACACGAGGAGTTCGAAAGATTTGGTTATCTTTACTTGATAAAATGAGGAAAGTTTAACTGACGAAAATTGGCATCCAGAGGAAGGTTTGATCTTTTTCTGGACTCCGCAAATTTTTCACTTACCATGAAATCGACAGGGTCATCTGGTCTCTGTTTGCAACACTCGATCAAACCCATTGTTAACGTAGGCATCACGTGCTTCATGAGATAATTCCTTAGTGGTATTGACTGATTTTCCAAAAGCTCTTCTTCTTGCCTTTTCACTTCATTCAGGTTTGCACGCTACAAAAAATCATCAGATAGCTTAGAAAAGTTAACGACCACAACTAATACTAAATAAAACGCTTCACTTGGGAAAGAAGCAACATTAATTGAAGCTGCATGAATGGATCATTCTTCGATGTAAGCAATGTACCGGGTGTCCTAAAACAAGTCCCACGTTTGAAAACACCAGAATTTCATACAAAACCAATTTTAAATTTCTTTTTTGGTAAGTAGACCATAGACCAAACTGTTTTCCCAGGTATAGCTCGTCTTTTTGATTGGTTTAAAAAATCAGCAAACTTGGATCGTTTTACGGCTACTTACTTTTGAAAAATACTACAAACAAGCACTGATGATCACCAGATTAATTTTGTGTGCATGCAAAGCTTCTGACTTGGTCATAAATTTTAGAATGAAACGCACACTATCATTAGAGACTTGAACGATATAGAAAAATCTCAAAATTTGGCTTTTCTAGACAAGATTTACCATGGGTAGTTAGACACTGCATGTGTTCTTGCCTTCATGAATGTCTTTTTCTGTTTCCTATCCTTTGTGTCAGCGGCCAATTTGAAAGTTCTGTTGTTAAGGAGGCTTTCATCCCAAATAAATTATTCCTCCGCAGAGGCATATTAGTTGCGGCGCTCCCCAATAGAAGAACACATGCAGTGTCTAACTACCCATGCTCAAAGTAAGGGTTTGCAATTTGTCATTTCATACCATTTGAAGCAATTGGCAACAATACACACAAAGGCTGGCTGAGAAACTCTTGCAAAACACCGCAAACAAATTTCCTAAATATTTTATTTTAGACGATAACTTGTATCATTAATATTTGACTTTCAAATGTGATTTGTCAAAAGAAATTTCCCTGCCTTGATTGAGATAAGATGATGGCAAATCTTCTTTCCATTGCTGAAAATTTAGAAAAATTTAATAGTCCTTACCCATTCTTCAAGATGTTTCGCTCTTTCTTGAGCTTCTTGTCTCTCTTTCTCATCCCTGTCTTTGCGATCTTGCTTTTCTTTTTCCAGCTGGTGAAGGGAAAGCATGAAATTAAGAACCTTGAAATGTGCGCCAGTCTAATAAGAATTAGGAATGCAGTGACAGCTGAAATCCAAACATTCACCGCGTAAAGTAGTATACTCAGGAGCATAGGGCTCAAATCTTTAAAAAGGTGGGTGTAAAATTCCATAGCATTTTTCTTTGAATTAAATGGCTTGAAAGGAACTTAGGGTACTTTGCTGTAAATCTGCCGTGGAAATTTTTAGATATCTTGATTATTTTCAAAATGGCGGCATTTATTATTTCTGAGGCTGTGACGTCATCAAATTTCTAAATCCTAAACCAGAAGAGCGACAGATTTCTGCTTGCAACCATATTNGACAGCTGAAATCCAAACATTCACCGCGTAAAGTAGTATACTCAGAAACTATTCATTGCTATTGACATTTTGGCTTAACAAGTATCGGTTAGGGTTCTCTAGTGTTTGTCTTTCCTGCTGTTTCAGAAGATTTCAATGTCCTATTGACAAAGAATATGCCGGTTTAAACGAAAAATTGTACAAATTGTGCATGGCTTTAAAATAAAACCAATGGCTTAAACATTGCAAACATTTTCCATACTCGAAGTTGAAAGGCTAACTTGGATTTGAAGGTATCACACAATGATCGTCGACCAACTTTTAAACACCAAAAAGAAAACTAGAAATGTTTTGTTTTTCTATTTGAAAATGCTTTGATTAAGTCAATTCATTTCGGTCGACATTTTACCTTTTGCACGCCAGGTTATTTTCTGCTGGGAGTTTAAGAGCATTATAAATTAGCAAACTGTTTCGCATAATTTTTTTCATTTTTGGGGCCACTCGGGAGTGTATTCAGGTTACAAAAGAACATAATCCCATCTTTTGAGGAAAGCATATCGTGTTGCATCAATATTTCTAGAAAAGTTATATATCATACCCTTTTTTCTGTAGCAACTCTCTCCATTTCTTCAATTTCTTCTGGTGTCGGTCCTGCAGAAGTAAGAAATAAGTCATTATACAATTTGCATCTATTGTACTGGATGATCTAAATCTTTGATCACTGACTCCTCAGATGTGATAGGTTTCTTGCATACGGTTGGTGAAAGAGTTGCGACATCAGCAACATGTCTGTCTTTTAACTTTTGGCTCTAAAATTTCAGCAAACATCTTTTGGTTGCAATAATTCCTTTTTTGCATAGCTGATTGAAAAGGCGAAAAATGTATCTCAAAATACAGTAAAAACACACAAATAAGAACCAAAACTTTTGAGAACTTAAAAATTTAGAGGCAAATTTTCCAAATTTTATGAAAATTGCATTAAAACTGGAAAGAACGATGTTTGAAAGTGCTAGATGCACAAAGCACGTCATTTATATAATTTTTTTTTAGTACGTCCCCTCCTATTTGCATTATTCTAAAATTTAAATCCCAGAATTAAGAACCTTTGCTAGGTATGAACTGGTATAAACTGTTCATATTCTTGTTCATATTCATATACCTACAGAAACTTATGATTGAAGTATATCAATCACTCAATCATGAAAATCCTTCTTTCTTATGGGATTTATTCTCAAGGAAAGAAATTAATTACAACTTGAGGGTTAAAGATAGCGTTCAGGGGTAGCATACTTTGGAACAGTACACCTGATGTGATTAAGAGCAGTAACACAGTCTCCGTTTTTGGCAAAAAGATAAAATGTTGGGCTGGGGAGGGTTGCAATTGTAAAATTTGTAAATAGTATTGCTGTAAATTAGATTAATTTAGTCGGTATTTATTAGTTTGCGTTTTATAGCGCAAACTACACCATGTACCAACAGCTGTGACGATGTGAATCTTCATGCAATGGAAATCATGACAGTATAGTGACATTTTTACTCCATATACTGGTATTGGGAGGGGGGGTTGAAAAGATTTTCTGCAATGTTTGAGGTGGGACCAAAATTTTCAGATAAATCTGGGAGAGGGTACGAAAATTCCATCAAATATTTGAAAATGTCTTCCACCCTCTCCCCTGTAAGAATTGATGACCCGTCCCTTACTGATCAAAATATGAAATAAATTGCATTACCATAATTTCGAGCATTTCCCATGATCTTGATAATTTTCTCAACCGTTTCTTTCATTTGCTCGTCAGCATCCGTGGTTATATCTAGAATTAAAGTTGAACTTACAAATCAACGATATCTGTAAGATTACAAAACTCATACTGTTTGTAGTAGCAGTCTTGTGCAAAATTCGTAAGAATTGAAATTCAAGAAAAAAGTCCGCAAAAATTATGTTGGGCAAAGGCAAACTATAACCTGCGTGCAGACTATACTTTTCCATTGTTTCATTTCATTTCATTTCATTCATTTATAGGAGGGTAACCCTTCAGCAGAGGCTAATTTACAAGGGCCCCTCCGTAAAAACATCTTACAATTTAAAGAATATACTTATTCAAAATACTTGCAATATTTAAAATTGAATTCTAAGTTACAAATTGTTCGACAGAAACTAAATAGTAGCTATTTACAAAGAAAAGCAAAAAAGGAACGACATAGTTGCCTATATAGTTGTTTTAAAACTATTTAGCGTTACGGCTTCTTTGGACTCAGCTGAGAGGCTATTCCAGTATTTTACTCCTCTGAATGAAAAACATCTTTGACCATTTCCAGTTTTCATTAATGGCAACTTTAGGTCAGTAGAAGTATTGTTAACATGCTAAAGCAGTAGTTGGGTTGTGGGAATTTCATTTGTGGGAATGCAAAAGGGTTGATTGTTGAAGTGTGGCACTCGAAACACATTAGCAAATTATTAAAATTCAAGAAGTAAAATTTGTTCTCTCTTCTTAAAGGCTCTTGCGCAATTGGCATGCATTGCGATTGTTTGTTTTGTTTTTCGTGGATTTCTTTCGTGGAAAAGTAGACTCGAACAAGTATATCAATTTTAGTGTTTCTGTACCAGGCGGTCTTCCCCGTCCACAACGTGCTGCTGACTTGAGCGACATCACAAAATTATTTTCATGCTGCATGAAATTAGGCCACCTTTACAAATTGGGCATGCTGTTTGCCCAAGAGCCTTTAAAAAGCATTAAAAATGGGCTTGGTCAATTGAAAATTTAAAATTGTTTTGCATTTTTATCAAGGACCAAATCAATTTGATTGATATTCGCAGTCAAATGCGAAGGCGCTGTTCGCGTTGCATCTCGGTATCGTATGGGAGGTTTCGAACTCGAAATCTAATTCGAATCCAACTTCAAAGCCCCCATGCAATCCCGAAATGCAAAGCAAACAGCGCCTTCGCATTCGACTGCGGAATGTTCTATCTACGCGTTTACGAGCTACCTGGTTTTTATGCATGCTCCGACATCGCTAGAGATCGTTATGAAAGTGAATTTCTTACCCGAAATACCATTTAAATCATATTTTCGTCGTTTTTCCCCGTAGGAATAAAATAATAATTATCTCTGAAATTAATTCAATCCTTGAAACAAATGCATAAGAACAATTTCTATGGTCGGTAACAAATCAATTTTAGTGGTTTTAAAAAAAATTCACTTTTTATTTTATCACCAGCATGAGATTTATAGATCAACCTTGGGATAGATACCCTACTTACCAATATGTTCAGGATGAATCTCCAGCTCATCAAAGTAATTCAACACAGTTTCGTCTTCTGTGTTTACAGCCCTGAATTCAGATAGTCTTCGTAAAAGCCCTTCTTCGGTATTATGCGTGCCTGCAACCACCGTTTCTGGAAGATTCATCACTCTCGTTTTCAAGAAATCGTCTGCAGCATCAAGACTGATAATAAACTCTGAAATTAAACAAAATAGTATCATTGATAATGCTGGATAAATGCTCAAAATAAATAATGTTCGGAGAGGGAAGTAACGTGCAAATCGCTTCATTTTAATATCGATCCGCTGTTGCTTATGAAAAGGCTTTTTTGTTTATTTCTAACTAGCATCCGAAGGAAGTTTTAAAACATTGAGAAGCAAAGCTGCGTACTGGTTCTTCCTCTCGATGTGACCACACCGCGTAATTCCTTCGCCTGGAATTACAGAGAATTGGCGACTCTCCTCATTCTACGTAGCAGGTTTTACGGGAAGAGGACTCGAACCACCAACCTTCAGATTCATAGTCAAGCACGCTACCGTTGAGCCATCCCCGCTATAGCTTGAAAAGCTTCTCTTGTATACTGAAGAGAACACGCTTGGAACACGATCTTTATGTCACGATGTGTCCATATTCCTTCAGTCAGCATTACGTCACAAAAGCACTATAAATACGATACCATCGCGATATTTGCAAGAAATTGCATAAAACCGCTCGTATACTTTTCCTTGCGATAGCGAATTGAGAAAAAATTGGCAATAAGTGTTAATAGGACCAAGACAAATAAAATAATTGCAAGGATCCATATGGTAGGACTCACATAAAGTCTCTTTGCTATAGTTTTCCTCTTCAGAATGCTGCTATTCTCAATTTAAAGTATTAAGCCAAATCTTCGTTTCTCAGAAACAGTTAAACAATTGCATTATTTTTCCGGTCCACATTGGATATAAAGAATTTCAAGCAACATGTAAGGTAGTGAAATAGTGTCCGATCGAACGTAGCTTAGGTTTTCCATCAAATTGAATCGAAAATATAGTTTCTAATATACTAACCTGGCATTGTAGCCTGATCGAATTTGGGTTGGTCTTCTTCGTCTGCATCTTCATCGTCCGGGTCAACTAAAAATGATAATTAAATCCTACAATTTCCTGATGAAGTAAAAGGCTAGTCATATTATTTGCAGAATGATGTTGCTAAAATATTTTATCCGTTGTTTTCTAAGTTATAACTTTCCACAACCTTGCACAACTTTTTTCTCCTCAATTCCGTCTCAATATAAATTTAATCCTTACAATTTGCCGATTCTTGAGGTAGATTAGAATTGTTTCTACTGCTAGATTCCCACAGTTTCTTTCTGTATAAACCAGTATTTTTCTACTTCTACAGAAATGCTTCTTTGAATTGCCAAATCGTGACTAGATTCAAGAGATACTCCATGGAACTTGTACATTTCATTCCGAAAATATGAGTGACTTTGTAGAAAAGATCGGTTCCAAGACCTCGCTAAACGGGCCCAGAACTTCAATCTTAAATAGCCTTTAAGATGGGAGGGGTGTGAAGTATTATCTTGAATCTACTCGTGAAGTATTATCTTGCACTTTAAAATACTAAATTGAGACTTTGGGCGTATTCTTTTGGGAATCTGAAGTCTCGGAAGTCTTCTGAAAACGGTAGACTTTGCAGAGAAAAATATCAGTTACCAAAAGAATACACATTCCGAAAACGGTAGAGATTGGAGAGATCGTGGAGAAAAATGCCAAAAGAATACACATTCCGAAAACGGTAGAGTTGGCAGACTTCGCAGAGAAAAATCCCAAATTAATGAGATTTTAGCTCCTACCGACTCTACCGTTTTTAGAAGATGTCCAAAAGAATACGCCCTTGATATTGAACTCAGTTCATAAATAATGGCCAATCTATCCTGATGCTGTACGTTAATAACAGGTTGAAAATAATTGAAGTTAACATATTTATACCTGCAAAGAGCTCTTTAGCTTGTTCAAAAGTCTTCGGAAATCCATCAAGGATAAAACCCTGCATGAACATAAAATAGTTAAATAGCAGAAAAGAAAACAACACATTGAAGAAAATTATTAAAGTTGATAAGAATGGTGGAAAAAAGCAATAAATAACTAAAGTAATTATCTGAGGCACAAATTTGGGTAAAATCTGCAAAATAGCGGCTGTAAAGTTTTCTAGAAGACCGTACCGTTTTTCCTGTGTTAATTTAGGATGATCTCAATTTTTTTCAAAACCTTTCGTGGATTCTTTCAATAAAATAAAAAATACTGTAATTTTGAAAATAGTCAAGGTGCAGTTGTACCCAC
This sequence comes from Aurelia aurita, assembly GCA_004194415.1. Classification (NCBI taxonomy): domain Eukaryota; kingdom Metazoa; phylum Cnidaria; class Scyphozoa; order Semaeostomeae; family Ulmaridae; genus Aurelia; species Aurelia aurita. The sequence continues at coordinate 444,024 of REGM01000013.1, forward strand.
GAATAAGAAATTCACATTTAAGAAACTCAGATACTGCATTTTTGAAGAGACGATGGAAAACAATGGTCCATTGTTTTTAAATAAAAGCCTGAAATCTGAAAACAGTGTTTCTTATTCCCGGGTACTTAATGTAGCGAAAATCGCGACAATAGAAATATAGCAAAGTAGCTCAAGTTGCTTTCAAGCCATTACATCAAAGGAAGATGCAATAACCATCTACAGGATGTCCCAAAAAGCTGTGCCCTGTTTGTGTGGCTGCTGTGAAGGAGCTTTAATTTCAATTGTGCCGTCTTTTACACAGTTGCATAGGATAGGCATCAACTTAGATTTTGTTGTTGTTGTTGTTGTTGTTGTTGCAATAACTGGGACTATGTGATGAGTCTAAATTGTGCATACAACTATGTAATAGACATACATACATATACACTTTGCTTGCATACATACATACCATACATATCATATCACAGCTTGATCACAGCTTGTTTGAGTCAATCTGACAAGTGGTTGCTGATTTATGTTACAAGGAAAGCAGAATAAGTGGTTACCTCAAAGACAACTGATTTGTTCTCAAACTAAATTCTGTGATAAAACAGTACCTGGTTTTGACATGGCATTGAACGAAGCTTTTCTTTGTAGAAATTAAGAAGGTACTGATCTTCGTATCGGCCTAGAGAAACATAAGAGGTCATATAAAGATTAGAAAAACGAAATTGATCGAGCAAATTGGAAGAACTGGGAATGAGATTAAAGGTATTTGTGTCCATACAAGTAGGCCTCCCATAGCAAGGCATGTGATCAACTAAATTTCTTTTCAATCACGCATTACATCAATTATCTCTATTCATGTGATCAGTTTGAATAGCAACCAATCATTTGCCGAGAATTTTATGGATGTTGACAGGTTAGGTATACGCTGGCCTTATATATGGACACATTACCTTTAACTTGAAATGAAACAAAAGAGAAAATGTATGTAAGAAGCAAACAGACAATAATCAGCGTGGGAAAAGTCGGTTATCGTGCTTTATACTGGCTGTAACAAAAAATTCTAGAAGCTAAAAAATTACTAAAATTCGACTAAGAAAGCTACCATAAAAATCTATGTTTTCTTTTATTGCAGGAAATGCCAAATTAATTTAAAATTCATAGCTTATTTTATTGAAACTTCAAAATAGCGCATGATCAAAATAGTGAGGAATTGGTGATCAAGATGGCATTAAAAAAGACGCAACAGAGACAACAAAACCCCCAGCCATCATAGAAACTTTATCAAATTCTTCTACCATCCAACTCAGCCACATAGCAAGTATCTATAAAGCAGTGAAGGCAGTCTTTGACAGTTTATGCACTGCCCGTAGCTTTGGCTACATGGCTAGGCCCATCGCGAACGTAAGCAAAAATGAGCGGGAAAATACGTTTAAATTTAATCACGTGACCCATCCGTCTGCACATTTAAATTGTCAAAGGCAATGTGCAATGGTATATAGGCTTGTCTATGAATAGAGCAAAGAAAACACTCAGAAATGGCAGTGTTTCTTTGTCTATCCATTGTTCATGCAGCGTACCAACTTTTATTTCAACAAGATATTTTCAGATTTTTTGCTCCTTGCAAATGCAAGCTTTTAACCTTGCACAAACTTATCAAGGTAACTTGATCCAAGATAAATTGATGGTCATACCGTTATTTCTGTCTTTGCTTTGTATCAGTTCCTCAAGAAGTTCTTGAGCGTCCTGCGCTTTTACATCATCGTCTTCGTTTTCATCGTCATCCAACCTTGCTGCCGTCTGCTCCTGTTAATTTCGAAAATCAGATCGATGGTTAGAGCCTAGAGGTAGTCTACTTTGGTATGATTTGAATGTGGTAGTAACAAGAATACCGAATGTCTCAAAATGATGCATCGGCGTTTCCCAATTATACTATCATGAATTACCCATCGATTTGAATGAAGTACCAATCATTTTGTAGCAGAAAAACCTAACTTGAGGATGGTGCAACATTTCTTTTACTACATGGCCGGTCGAGAAAAAAATTCCTGGAAAAAAATCTGCTCACCCGGTATAATTTGTTTTTAAAAAACCAACTGCCCCGTCAATCCTTTCCCTAAAGTTTTCATCAACTCTGGTTGATCTAAATACAGTAACAAAAATACTAACATATATGTACATTTATATACCAAAATACTTCAGTATGACAGCAACAGTTACAGGCCTTGTGTAAATTAATAACACACTACTTCCACGTAGATATTTGCCCAATAAAAAGTGTTGACCACGTTCTATATGGCCTCAAAAAAGTAGTAGCTCTTATGCGTTTTGCAACGGCCATGTAGTAAAATAAATTTTGCACTTTCCCTTAGATGTGGAAATATTTCCCCTGAAATCAGTCATACATACCATTCTAGAGCTCCGGTTATTCTGCTTGGGAGGTATTTTAGAACAAAACTCTGTTCAAAGTACAATTATTTATACTGTATTTGTTTGTTTTAATGTAATATTGTGCAACACGCATACAAGAACATTGTTTGTGTATTTTAGAACATACTTCAAAGAGAATTAACAATTTCAATAATATCTTTCCAAAGTTTCAGCTGCGAAGTAATTTTGCCGGGAAAAATTAAATCATTGGCAATATGGCAGCTTGATGCACGCACAGTTAAAAATTTGGGGAGCCAGCCCTGTTTCCAGCCCTGCCAAGTGATTACATGAGAAAAACGCCATTATTTCATCCCTTTTAACGGGGCCACCCTTGTTATGCAAAAGTGGGATTCCAGCTGCTAGGGATGGCCCATTTGCCATATAATCGGGTTTCAGATTTATTGCATGTCTCCTATTGAAAAAGGGATCTCGCCTAAAATCGTCCACCTCGAATGACAGGGCCAGCCCTACTCATGTAAACAGGTCCTAAATGTTATTTTTTCCAACTGTGAGCAAACTGATAAATGTATCATAACTGGAGACATGAATATTTTTGATCAAACCTTTATTACAATATAATTTAAACAGGTAAAAGCGTTTGCAAAAAACATAAAACGAATAATGATCAATAACTATTAAATCGCCTAGTTCACGATTCCCACACACCGTACTTATCTAGCCTTTTTCTTTTTAAATTTTGAAATGACTGTATTAGTAACGTTTTATTCATCTTAGTGTTTTAGTGTTTTTTCTTTATGTTCACAGCCCAGGCTCGATAAGCCATGCTTCTCCTGGGTCGTATAGAATACATTTTTTGTAGCTGATAACCTTGTATTAGGATGTATTCTATGAATAAAATTAAATTGAATTGAATCATGAGCAAACTGACAATAATAATCATAATTTTCCTTACCAATTCATCGACCGCTGCTTTAATCACATCTTGAATCAGGATGTGATGTAATTTATAATGCTCGCATAACTGACGAATCACCGTTGATTTGCCGCTGGCTGGAGGTCCAAGAATACAAGCACGCATTGGCTGAAATTGGATTAGATATCATGCTACAATCATAGAAATCACAATCAAGCACCAACATTAAACCACAATATAATAAATAAATGATTAAAGTACCATAAATTAGCGTGGATGTAAAAAACACGACGTTTCAAGCATATACTCGTTATTAAGCCAACGAGTAATTAAAGCCTACGTCGACTTGATAACGAGTATATGCTCAAAACGTTGTGTTTTTTTACATCTACGTGCGGTAATTTATGGTGCTTTAATCATCTATTTATTATACTGTCCTTTAATGTTGATGGTACCACACGCAACAAACATATTTTTATTGAAAAGCACCAAAATTAATGCAAATAAAACCTGTATAAGAGTCTTTAGACAATTTTTTATATAATAAATATGACTTTACAAACTTGAGGTAAGTATTTGTAGATCGTGTCCTTTCCTATGGAACTTTCATTAATAGAATAAAACTTGTATCCAAAGCAACGTCGTAAATAATTTATGAGATACACATCGCTTCTTACACTTCCGAGGGGTTGCTGAAAAGTTCTGAGTCTAACTGGGAAGAAGATGTATAATAATAATAAAAATAATAATAATAATAATAATAATAATAATGAAGATTGCAATGGAAGTTATTCAGAAAACAGCACTGCTGGGAACGGCAAGGATATTGCGAAAAGTTTTGTCCCTTTAGAGACACAGGAGGAGAAGGAACTTTGAGAACCTTGGTGACTTGTTGTTACCCGCTCTCAAGGACAATAAGAACAAAGACCTTTCCAGACAAATATGTCTGAGATTTGCATCATTGACAATAATAATAATAATAATAATAATAATAATAATAATAATAATAATGATCATAATAATAATAATAATAATAATAATAATAATAATAATAATAATAATAATAATAATAATAATAATAATAATAATAATAATAATAATAATAATAATAATAATAATAATAATAATAATAATAATAATAATAATAATAATAATAATGAATTCATTTACAGTTGGTTAACTAACTATAGTCTAATATCAATGACATAAGACTAATTCAAACTAACTATCTAATTATAAACATAACAGGGTTCTATGTACATATTTTACACGAGCATTCACCTCTACTTCACAGCCGTATTTCCCCTTTAAAACTTTTTATGCTCTCACTATTTTTTAACAGAATCAGGAAGATTGTTCCACACAAAGCTGCCCATAAATAAATTGAGTTTTTTCCATATGAAGTTGTTGATGCCTGTGGTATTTGTAGGAGATTTTGCGTTCTCAGGTTATAGTTAACTGTCTTCCTTGTAAACAACTTCCAGATGAGAGGAGGTCTTTCATGATGCAAACATTTATATAGCTACCTCTATCATTAATTTTTGAAGATTTTGCGTGTGTATGGTATACTCGTTAGTATAGTCGTTAAACAACATGCGTAGCGATCTTTTGTGTACCCTGTTTATTTCCGTGTTTATATGGTATGCAGCTGAAACTCTGTACACATATAATTAATCCCTCTGGTGTATGACAGTTGTATTTTTTATAAATATGCTTAACGGTTTCTGTTCCCTTGGGATATCTGAAGTGAGTAAGTATCGGATGTTCGAAGGCTGTGAATCCAGAATTTTTGAAGTGAATCCAGAATATCGACGCTTGAGGGTGAGCTAAACATTTTTACATACAACCTAGTTTAGTCATATAAATGCAAAATATTTTTCTTACCAGAAGACCCCGAGTCTGCTTGAATTCTTTGATAATTTTTAAAATTGTGGATGGTAATCCTCCCTACAAGAGAAGTGATAAAAATGAAGAACAAGTTTCATCAAAAGCAACGTACATTCCTTCTTCAGCTAGGTGGCATGGAAAAGTTATCATCATCATTCATCATTCATCTTTTTTCTCATATTTTGACCATGTACTATTTGTATTGTGTCATGTGATCATATATATATAGTAGGCGAAAGAAATAATAATAGCTCTAATTACAGCTAATTCAAGCCTACTTTACATTATAAACAATTTTATAAGACAAATGTTAATAATGATTAATTAAATCAGGATAAGAACGTAAATGTCTATCCTGTTAGGAACCCAACCTGTGGTATATATACCTACTTCGCAGAGCCTACAGTTGCATTTATCATCTTTCCGGCACCTTATTTGCTTTTTAAAAAGTGAAAGGGTGCTTCAGTAACATCCGCCACATTCTATTTCCAAGGAAGGCCGCAGTCTCGATTTCAAAGGACGTGATGCGTACCTTTCGAAGCTGCGCATCGTTACCATTATTTGAAAGTAAAGCAGTACGCCTACAGAATACTTATGACTGATCCTTTTCGCAAAATGCGATGAATGAGAATATCAAAGAAACATACCGCAGCGATCCATCTGATGTTCATGCCTTCTTTGACGAATGTGGAATCCATTCTTAAATTAACCAGAAGCATGTCAAAATCAGCTTGCTGCAAGAAACCAGAAAATGAAATGATCACACAGCTGCACAAGTACGGTGACTTAGGACCATTAAAAATGACCTGTAAAGGCCCCTACAAAAATTCTTCCCCTTCAAGGGTTAGGATTTATAAAAATAACCGTAGAGACTACAAAACAGCCAATTTCACCCTATGATACTTGTTATCTACAATCTGATCGCCTTCCTGATATACCGGGTGTCACAAAAGGATGTATCGGCGTTTGCCAAAATGTTCTAGAATGAATTATGCACTGATTTTAATAAAATACCAATCATTTTGTAGCAAAAAGCCTAACTTAGATGTAGAAATTTATTTCACTATCGGCCATACCATTCTAGAGTTACGGGCAATTTTGCTGAGGTGTTATCTTTTTAACATACCCAAAAGAGAACTACGAAATTCGTAAGCTTTTCCGAAGCTTCAGCTTAAAGAAATGAAAGCGAGCATGGTCATCCTCCAAGAAGCAAAACCTAATGACAACTATGTGCTTCTTACATGCAAGTGGATATGGGTTGCTCTTTAAGCTCGTAAGAAGATAATTGATGCGATTGTCATCTTAGCTGAAAATAGGACGAATTTGCAGCTTTTTTCAAGACGTTTCAAGAATATCTTCCAAGTAAAACTGTTCATAGGTCTAGAATGCGATTTTGCAGAAATAAATGTCTTCATTTAAGTTAGCCTTTTTGCCTCACAATTATTGGTAGCTCATTCAAATGGTTGCATAATATATTATTGCATGGTTCGGCAAACGCCGATACATCATTTTGGGACATCAGGCAGAGCATCAAAGTTGTCTCAAAAATATAATTTTACCTGTATGGTCTTTTCGAGCAAAGCATCTTCTGCATTAATGTGCTTCACCTTGTCAGTTCCAAGATATTTGCTCACGGCCTAAAATTAAAATAAGGCATGTCAAATGACAATAAATCATGGTTGATAACTATGCTACTATGCGTAATTTTAGTTAGATAACGTATCGAGAAAAACACACGAAAATTACAATTCGTTACATATCGATTGCAGAGAATGGAAAATTTAGCTGAATGTTGGAAAATCTTTGGTAGCTTTTTGCATTGGATATTAGAGGGTCGTCTAATAGAAAGGGTCACTTATTAAAAGTTATTTCTTAGAAGGTAGGGGCTTATTAGAGAGCAGGGGCTTCGCCAGCCATGTAATAGTGGGGTGGACAAAGTAAAGAAATTGGTTCTGTAAGGTATACCCAACCATTTTGACACTATTTTTGCTGATGAATAAATACCACTCTGAGACCAGTCCACCCCCTGGCGACACCACTGTTAGAGAGGGGTGAGTGGTTAATAGAGAGGGGGCTAAATAGAGCTTTTACGGTAGTTAAGGCAGTACTAATTACTAATCTAAGAATTACCTGGACGATCTCTTCCAAACTTGAATTCGCATCATCAACAGCGAGTAAATAGCGAACTCTTGGTTTCTGATCTGCAACATTCACCAAAACCCCAGCGAGATCCTTCACATGGATGGTCGGCACAACGTTTAATCCATTTCCAAAACATTGCAAAGAAGGATCTTGTCCAAGCCAAGCACTTTTAAACAAATAATGAAATAACTCTTCACCACAGCCGTACGTCAATCCAGAACAAACGACGTAGGTTTGGAATTTTGACTTTTTCGTCTTTCCAAGTTTAATCACCAGCTTTTCTGCACCTATGTGCGTCTTAAAGTTCGGGTGAGGTTTTCGGCGTCTGTAATCCTCTTCAGTGAAAGGAACTTCGGGATCGTCCTGAAATATTAAATCAACATTCAGCAAAGAATCCCTCTCATGTTTTTCTGATGCTAGTAAGGTTGCAGAATCGCTTTTTCAGGAAAGCATAGTCCTATTTCGAGCAAAATTGTTTTGCGAAAAACTTTTCTGTTACAACATTAACACATGTGTAAAATTTCGTTCCGAAACGATTTTCGTAGTCCAATCCGAATTTGGGGTGAAAATCTCCATATAAAGAAATGCTCAAATTTCGAAAATTGGGCAGCTTATTATTAACACTTACCTCATCTACAGGCTTGCTTTTGGCCCATGTCATGACAGTGCTCACACAAATGAATGTTTTCAATTGTGTAAATGTATCAAGTTCTGCATGTAGAGCTACGGAAGTAAAATGATTAACTAAATATTATCACAATATCAAAGCATAAGGCAATGATAGGAAGAACCTGGAGACTGGGGGATTTCGCTACAAAGGATAATGTTTATTGTGGGGAAAGTGATTGATGCTGCTGGAACTTGAAGAGGGGCAACTGCCAGAAGGGGTACTGAAAATGGAATGAAAAGGAAGAATGCCGAAGGTGTGCAAAAAGTTTTGAACTTCATTTTTTAACTTAAGTTGGTTTTTTTTCTAAATGATGCCTGTGTTGAATATTTTTCCTTACATTCTGTCTGAGGCAGAACAAAAAATGATTCAGTGCTGTACAGACTGCTCCCTTTAATTTTTGTGCATTTCCTATGTGTACAAGATTAACAGGGCATAAGAAATGAAAAAGAATGAAATAATGGTAGGTTGGTATCGATAGTAAGCATGATTGCCTTCTGTACAGAAGGTTGAGGGTTCAAGTCGTTCGATTTTACAAAACGTGTAGTTCCCAGGGGGGCACTCATATATATTTAGGATAGGGGTGCTCAGGCTAGGGGTACAAACCATCAACCCAAAAAAATAATTCCTAGCCTAAAAATTGACCCAAAAAAATAATTTTTCTTGCCCTACACTACACCCAAAAAGTAACAAAATGTTTGTAAATCATGCTTTTCTATATTTTTTAAACGGTTCTCATACAGTATTTGAGACCCAAAAAATAAACCAGAATTTCATGAACCCAAAAAAATAACTGTGCAATTGACTGCCCCAAAAAAAATAACTTTTGCCCAAATTTTAGGCCAAAAAAGTAACCTGAGCATCCCTATCCTAAATATATATGAGTACCCCCCTGGGGTGTAGTTCCATCAATCTTACCTGATACAACCCATGAAGCTTCGTCTACTTGAGTTGGGTCTGAAATTATGTCATAGACAAAGACGTCACATTGCCTCAGATCATCAAGGAACGCTTCCTTGTCTGAATTCTGTGGAGAAGTTACAGGAGATATCAAATTCAATATTACAAGAATTTTAAAGCACAGTGTAGAATATTCTTTAGAAAATGAGATGGTATTCATCATATATAAGAACTTCGTGCCAGAACAGGAGTAAGGTGCAACACTTTTACAGGTAAGAATTTTTATTGTATTTTTACAGGCTGTGGTCAACTTGCATTACAGTAGAGTATGTGTACATTAACATAAAACCTTTCTTAAGTAATATCCTTAAGGATTCTCCAAATGAAATAAGAATTCTTGAGAGGTACTGTATGAAAGACAAGAACTTTTAACAAGAATCCTTAAGAATTCTAAAAATAACTTAAAATAGATTTTTACACATTGGAATTTATGTCAATGAGCAAAGCAAAGAAATCTTAAATGAATACCTCAAAGACTTCTTTGACCCAATCAGGTTTCTTCTGAGACTTGTTTTGAAGTGTCCCAAAAACTTCATAACAATTTTCTTTTGGTGGGGCATCTTCCTCCTCGCTCTTTACTGACTCATCATCCTCTTCTTCTGGTTCTTCATTTGTTGCTCCAACTGATGAGGTTGCAAATATCTACAATAAAAAACTTTAGATTTTGCAAAATCAAATTAGGGTGCATCATGTTTCATGATTTTCACTTCATTGACACATTTTTTGAACGAGATTTTAAACTTCAAAGTAAACAGATGAGATTAAACTTCCTTTGGTTCTTTTTATATTCATGATGTTCTTTGGATCAATTTTATATGGATCAACCCCTTAACCAATCTGGAAACTTTGTTTTACCCAGCAAAGAGTTGCAGCAATTGGTCTAAACAAGTATTTTTATGAGAAAATAAGAATCCGAGCCAGTGCAGTTTCTTAAAATTATCAGATTTTGAGTACTCAGAGTTCTTGTGAGTTCCATAAAAATCTTCAGGTTTACTTCCTGTGCCTTTGTGAACATTTCAAAACGAAGTTTTTACCCAGGGGGGGTACTCCCAAACTTTCATTACGGGGGGTCCATGCCAGTATTTCTTTGCTGACCCCTAAATATTGAGTCTAATGCTTTGNTTTGGGTATTTTCGTTGAGATTTTGCATCTTTTACAACAAATCGTCATATATGATCTGAAATGTCTTTCTGAAGTTGTAATCTACAAGGAATCGTGGATGAACCAAATAAAAATGTACTTGCAGACATTCTACATGCCCTTTTATGCTACATTTATCGGACTGTTGTACTCATTCTGTTTGCGAGACACTGTTCTAAAATCCTTAACTATGAAATGGCGATATAGAAACCAACAATGATGTATCACCAAACTTTTTTCGAGTTAGTCAAAAACACATAGAGTTTACGACCGTTTCATCTTGGGCTAGAGTATCGGGAATTGATGTTTGGACACTTTCTGGTGATTTTAGGCTATGTCTTTATAGTACTCCCAAAACCTAGATGGACCAAAAATGTTTTTAGTTGTAAATTTTGTATTTCTCATCAAAGCCTTGTCGAACAGGCATGAATCGAAAGGTTTCAAAGAGCGGAGTTTGAAAATTGGGGGGAATTTTAGTTTTGAGATGTACGAAAAGAAGTTTGGTGCCCTGGGAATTCTAGTTTTTGAGATTTGAAATTGGGAGGAAAGAGCTTTTAGATCACGTAAGGTTGATGTCTGTGAGATTAGAAACAAAAGAGCTGCTAGAATTCCCAGGGGACCAAGCGCCTTTTCTTACATCTCGAAACTAAAATTCCTCCCAATTTTCAATCTCCACTCTTTGAAACCTTTCAATTGATGCCTGTTTGACAAGGCTTTGATAAGAAATACAAAATTTACAACTAAAAACATTGTTGGTCCATCTAGGTTTTGGGAGTACTATAGAGACATAGCCTAAAACCACCAGAAAGTTTTCAAACATCAATTCCCGATACTCTAACCCAAGATGAAACGGTCGTAAACTCTATGTGTTTTTGACTAACTCGAAAAAAGTTTGGTGATACATCATTGTTGGTTTCTATATCGCCATTTCATAGTTAAGGATTCTAGAACAGTGCCTCGCAAACAGAATGAGTACAACAGTCCGATAAATGTAGCATAAAAGGGCATGTAGAATGTCTGCAAGTACATTTTCATTTGGTTCATCCACGATTCCTTGTAGATTACAACTTCAGAAAGACATTTCAGATCATATATGACGATTTGTTGTAAAAGATGCAAAATCTCAACGAAAATACCCAAACAGAAAAAAAGTCCGTGAAAAATTATTGGGTACGAATATGTACGAAACCTTCGGCAAAACTGCAGCCAATGCTTCAAATTTGACAACAAAGTATGTTGTGAAGACATATTTTGACATGTATTTCACGTTTTCAACTGGTTTTTTCAAATATATACAATTTTTAGGCCTAAATTTTCGAAAAAGGTACTGGTCCGCTTTCGTGAAAATTGAAAAGAACGAAAATCGCGAAAATATATATTTTTGGTCACAATATAGTCTGAGACTTGCTCATTCGGGTAAAAAAAAGTTTGTATAAATCAGAGTTGGCAAAGCGATTCTACAGGCATTTGAAAATTCACTGTTTTGTAGACAATAATAGATTTCATCCTGAAATTGATTAAATGTTGCATTTCATTTGTTTACGTTAACTTTGTGTATTTTTAGCTCAGCGAGTAGGAATCCGATTACAATGAGGTTTTTTGTATTAAACTAATCCATGTGTTAACTTTAAAGTAAAAATAGAACCAAGGTAATTTTTCAAAGGTTATTTTTTGGTATTTCTATACTATTTTCTCATTTCTGGATCACTGTGAGGGGGAAAAGGCATTTAAAAAAGAATCACCACCCACCAAGCAACTTTGGTGAAATTTCTTAAAATTTAAAATGACGAGGACATCGAAATCTCGCAAAATGTCCTAGGTTTATGAAAGTTTTTCAGGTTTGCCATGTAAATTAAGATTTTCTGCAGATAGATAAATGGCCAATAATGGCCAACTATGATTATTGATTATTACCTTAGCGCCTTAGCGCTGAGTAGCTCCCTACTAACTAAAATTTAATTGGAAGATCAGCGCAGTAATTTAAATTTTGGCAGGTTTGGTGACAGGTTAGAAGAAACAATTGCACCATGACGTCACATCCGCGTGGCTTTGCGCTTGCGATATGTGCGGAGGAGACGCAAAGGATTGTGGGAGCCATTCTTTGCAAGTTCCTCAAATCCCTGTGTTCTTCCACTCGTGTTCTTTTCGGATCTGCAGTTCACGTCCTATCGGTGAGGCCGCTTACATTTTGTAGTTTTAACGGCAGATTTCTCAAAGCCTTGCCAGCAATGGCATACATCTGTCATTTTATTTTGTTGATAGAGATACGGTGTTTTGAATTATGTCAAACTTGGAAGTGTTCGCCCTGAAAATAGGGATATTTGCTTGATTGAAAATCACACCATTTCTGAAAGAGACGGCATGTTGGTTCCTAACTTAGGCCCATACTGGAGCCTACCACAACTCGCGCAGGTCATATATGTATGCATGTGTCATTTGTCACAATTAATAATATTTTCAAGTTTTATAATATAAAAATAGATACAATACAATATATAAGGTTAAAAACGTAAAGAAAAAAATCCTTCATTTATTGTGGTAGGGATATCATTAAAAAGTCGAGCTGACCCTTACTCATTTATCTGTCGATGATGATCAACCTGACAAGCATATATCTGACAAACCGCTGATGCTTCCTAACTTCTGAGACAGATTTAAGGATAAATCACCCAAAAGATCTGGGAGAAGGAGGGTTGCACCACCACCCAGCCAGTCTGCAGAGTGTGGCACTTGCACACCCGAGGAGAACAATAGGTCTATTCAAAATTGACAATAAGAAACAAAAGAAAAGTGGCTCTGCACACCCGAGATCTCGTTGAAAACTGCCATACTCTGCAGTCAGGCCACCCAGCCATATTGTTCATACACCAAAATCTGAGTTTTCATCTCAAGCAATGTAGCAATGTAGCTAAAACTCTAACCCTAAGACGAATTTACACTTATGCAAGGTTGAATCCATAAAATCTGATCAATAATATCGATGAGTCTGGGACGAGCAATCCCATCTTTTGTAAATAGATTTATAAATCGAAAGGCAATGAGATTGAGACAGGGTAGGGCCAAAGTTGTAATTCATTACAAAAGAAAACTTACAGACTTAATCCAACTGCAATTAACACTACAAATACAACAATTACAAATTGAAAATGAAATAAATTATCGTATTTCTAACTTTTTATGAATAACTTCTTGGATTTTATATTTGAAAAGTGATGTGTTTAAACTAGGTTATTATTATTATTATATCTTCCCCAAAAATGATCCCATTCAAACCCCTCCTCTTGAGCCACCTCAAATCAATCAGTTTAGAGTAACAAACTTTTGATTAATGAAAAAGCGCAAACTGATATGTATACATGTATCTTTGGTAGGTAAGGTACTTACGAAATATGGTAACGAGATTCGGATGCAAAAAAACGAGAAGATTTAGCACACCGACACTGAGGCCTCTCTGACTTATGTCGTTATCAGTTTTATTTTAAAGTCACACTCTGATGACCATAAGTCAGAAAGGCCTAAGTGTGCTAAATCTTCTCATTTTTGTTTTTGCATCCGAATTTCTTTACCATATTTAGACATGTGTATATGTATGTATAATTATGAACAATTACACTGATAACACTAATTAAGATACTTAAATACTGGATATTGAATTTGAATGAATATGAAATAACCCCCCCCCCCTGAAATTGAAGGTCCCAATATAATTGACTTAGAGGGAAGGGAGGGTGGGGAAATTTAAGTCTGCACTGATACCAAATATTCTTTAGAACTGATTGGAGAACATGAGGACAGACTTGAAACTTAACAGTAGGGCAAGCCAAATATGGAATGAGGAAGTACTTTTAGCTTGTTATTGGCTGATTGCTGCTTACGTATAGATTGTGAAATATGAAACCAGGAACTACGATATCGAGCGATGCAAGGGTACCAGTTATGACACATGTGTTATGTGGGGATGTGGTATCCTTGTGACTGCCACAAAGTATCAACTGATGCCTATGAAGTATCCTACCTCGGTAATATGCAACTCAGGCCCAGCTTACAGCTCTATTTAGCAAATATGACTCAAGTGCCATTCCTAGATTTGCTGCAGACTGGGGGTTAGGGGGTTGTCTTCTAGTAGCTGGTCATTGTTTGCCATCAAGAGTTCCCTAATTTTCATCTTGTTCCATGTGTTCTTGAAAATAAACTCAATCCCATAAGTTTTAGTATGCACAGTATATATCATAAAGTTTCACAAGCTAATTTGGTTGCAAGTGTGCACATCCTCAGGGGTGACAAGTCCACTGCAAACAAATGGAAGGGAAAGCGGAAGCTTGAGGAACAGAAAATTGTTGATATTGTTCAAAAGAATGGTGATAAGTATGTGATCTATATTTGTGGGCATAGATCATTGCTTCATCCTGATTGTCTACTTGCAGTTTTGATACCTTATGTGATTTTCAATTCATATGTTTATTTGTAGCCACAACTGCTCAAGATGCAGATCTTTGTGAAGACATTGACTGGCAAGACCATCACCCTTGAGGTGAGTAATTATTTTCAAGTTTAAAAAATTGAATACACATTTTAAAATTGGATTAAGGAGTGATGTACCGCAGACAGAATGCCATATATTACAAAATGCTGCTAAACAAGGAGAGGCATTGGAAAGTAACTATCAAAACTTGAAAGCAAGGAAAATTTGCATTTTTACCGAAGTATTGTGTTACTTACAGGCCATGTTATTGTATCCTACTAAAAAGTTTTTTCAACACTACAAATATCAATTTAAGAATCCCTCCCGTTACCACGAGAAATTAGGAAAGATGTTATTTGCACAGAAATTATTTAGCAAATTAAAAAATTTGTTGGTCAGTTATTGTTGATGATTAATGATTTTGCTGCAGTGGTTTTCTCAAAGCCATGCAGCAATATGGCATACAAAATACATCTTATCATTTCATTTTGCTGATAGGTATATGGTGGTTTGAATTATCTCAAAATTGAAAGTGTTTCCCCTGAAAATAGGCGTATTTGTCTGACTTTAAATCACACCATGTCTTTGTGAAAGAGATGACATGTTGGTTTCTAACTTAGGCCTGATACTGGAGCCTTCCAGAACTCACGCAAGTCACCCTTACTCATTTTTTTATCTGTCAATGATGATCAAACTGACAAGCATATATCTGACAACTCGCTGATGCTTCCTACTGATTCTGAGACAGATTTGAGGGTGAATCACCCAAAAGATTTAGGACATTGTTGCACCCCCACCCAGCCATGATGGCAAAGATTAAATTTTTCATACTGCAAAATCTGAGTTTTTCATCCCAAGAGATATGACAATTGAGCTAAAACTCTAACCCTTAAGACGATTTTACCTTTATGCAAGAGTTGAATCCATAAATTTTGATCAATAAATAATAGCGATAAGTCTAGGACAAGCAATCCCATCTTTTGTAGACTTTCCTAACAGGGCAATTCTTTGGTAACGGAATTACATTCAGAAGTGATACTAGCACTATTAAACATCAAACATTCTCACATTTTTTTCTTACAAACCAAGTAAAAGTGGATCTGTACTGCCTTTATGATGAACTATGTTTATGCAAAGGTTGGATGCTTTATGTATCAACTGGCCATTGTGAGGGAACAAATAGCCACGGTAACGAAATTACAAAAAAAGTGTCAATATTTTCCTCCAATGTTAAAACCATGGAAATAAAAAAAATGCCTTAGGATTTTGCCGACTTTTTATTATAGATCAAGTTCTATGATATCAGGCATGCAAAATACCATTTTTTCAGAAAGAAATGCTTTGATATCTTCCTCCAATAATTGTTCTTTTCAGTAATGGAATTACATCCATTTGGTAACGGAATTACTTTTCTGAACTGCACAAAATTAAACTGATTTCTTGACATAAAACTGTTTTCAGAAAGTCTGATTATAGCATGTAACAGTTTCATTGTTATATGAGTAAACTAAAATAAACATCAGACTGATGTATATCTTTATAAACAAGTTGTTTGAAACTGATATTGTATACCAGTTTTTTCTGCAAGAAAATTGCTCAGAATTGCTCATTTTTCAATAAAATCTTATAATTTTTCAATATTGAATAATGTTACAATTCAAGTTTTGAAAATGGGACTCAACTGATATTTACAAACAAGTAACAAACATGCAGGTCCTATGGTAGCAATATATTACCCAAAAAAAGCAAATTTAGCTTTTTTGATTTCTTGTTTCTCATAAAGAATTGCCCAACAATAGAAAGGAACAATTGATTAAATCAGAAGGCAATGAGAGTGAGACAGGGTCAGTTGTTAATCTCAATCACAATTAACTTCATGTCCTGTTTTTACCAAAATAGTGAAAGTATCTTGAAGGGCATATGAACTTTTGCAAATTTTTTATCCTGATACTTAAAGGGTCTGTTTCAACCAGCATGCCTTGCACATGCCATCTCTTGGTTGGGCTGCATGAAAATGGCAACAAAAAAGAGATGACACATGCAAAGCATGGTGGTTGAAACAGACCCTTTAAAAGATGTCACTGAGCCTGTAGAAACTTACAAAATTCTCATTATAACCATTACTTAGAATCATCATGGGTTTCTGCTTGTTAGGGTGATTAAACTGCTTGTATGTTACACATTGAATCTCCAGATATTCACAGTAGCAGGCAGAAAGATGGTTAGGTAAAATACTGCTTCTGTCAGGCAATTGTGGTTTTCATTTGGTAGCGTGGACCCTTTTGTTTCTCACAAATAGTTAAATTGGAAAAGCTAAAATAGAAAGATTTTCATGTCTGTTTTTGATAACAATTTTCAAGTCATGTACCTGCTGCTTGAAATTTATCACCTCTTACTCAGCATTTTCATTTTTGATTTTGTTTACGTAGGTTGAGCCCAGTGATACCATAGACAATGTAAAAGCCAAGATCCAAGACAAGGAAGGTAGGCACAATTAAAGGTTAACATTACAGTTTGATTTAGGGAAGACTTTCAATTCAATTTTATTTGTAAAATACAAGTTGCTACAATAAATAGAAGACCTGTTAAAATACTTGTATTCTACGTGACCCAAGAAAAGCAGAGCTTATCTAGCTTGTGCCACTAAAGTAAAGTTTTAAAAGACTACAATATATTCTACTACAATACGACTACAATTAATAAACTGTAAGATTACCTGGGTACAAATTATAAGATGCTGAAAATCAACTTCAAATTCAGGCCTTACTGGGAATGGCGTGCGATCGCTCTCGCACGCCTTGGTGCACGCCTCCCTTTTCCTAGCAGTGCGATTTGCCGTAAGCCTCGATCTGGCATAGCGAAGTCTTTTTGCTGTGATTTACCAGAAACCTTTGAAACTCAAATCACTTATATCCTTCAATGATCAGCTATATTTCAGCTTCAAGGTGTTGTGTGGTTTCCGTTGTTTAAAATTAGTGGCATTCAATCTAGTTAATTATCACTTGATGATCGGAATTGCACGGCAATTCAAATTTTTTTTCTGAAGTCACAAACTTTAGCATGGTTTCTATTAAATTGTAAGGGAATCAGCTACAGTCTGCGATCCCATCTTCCATCTGCGATCATAATCTCGACCGTTTGCAACGAAGCAATCAAAGAACGTTTTCAAACCCCAGGAGGGCACTTTAATGTCTCGTTCAATTCCTACCCTGATCATCCCCCCGGGACACCCCCGGGCATTTGCACAAAAAATATTCCCGGCCCCCGGGCATTTGACAGCAAATTTTTTCCCGGCCCCCAGACATTTGACAACACCGGGGATCTTTAGAATTTTAGAGATCACGGAACATGGTCTCCGACAGCTGAATGATATACCAAAATTCAGTTTGGGTTTGGGCCAAGGGTGTTAGTTTGAACGCAAAACATAGTCATGACGATTTTGAGGAAGAGCCTTGCAATCTCCAGAACAATCTTGTGGCTCACCCACTGTTGAACAAGAAATTCAGTTTCGTTCTTTTGGAAATTCCGTTTTTTGTTACTGTTCTGTTCCAGAATATACCCTGTGAGTTTCTTTGAAATATATACATGGAAATTGTAATATTGTTACATTATTTATTTCTCAGTATGAATCTTCTATTGCGTCTTTTGAATCAGCAAAATTCTATGTCTTCTATGAAGTCTTTGAAATAAATGATCTTTCATGTTCTCCAACATATCAAGTTTTAAACAATGAATAATAGCTCTGACTAAAACTTTGTTTGGATTCCAATGAAAAGTTTAAAGAAAATTCCCAGGCATTTGACAGCAAATTTTTCCCTGGCCCCCGGGCATTCGCCAAAAAAATTTTCCCGGCCCCCGGGCATTTGCACACAAAAAGTTTGCTGACCCCCGGGCAGGCCGGGGGGGATGGTCAGGGTAGGAATTGAACGAGACATAGCAGGGAAGTTCAAATCCAATTGGGCAAATGTTTTTTTTATTCATCTAAAATGTTACAATACATGATACAACTACTATACTTTCTAATTACTATACAACTATACAACACTACAGGGACGATACCACAGGGAGCAAAAGACAATGACAACCCCATGGCCATTACATAAAACATGCAACTGAAGTTACAACTAAATGATACAACTACGAAAAACTACACATAAACGATTAAATACTGATAAATACTGCAGCCTGTTTTACATTGGAGGTCAGGCCAGCATAGACAACAATGCTGAGCAACAGAAACCCCGACGAGAGAACAATAACCACAACAATCGCTGCCACCACTGCTCCACCCCCTAGAGCCCCCATCGCTCAAGACATTGTGTGCCCATGCTGTGCCTAATGATTCACTATATTGTGGATTTGAATCGTTGAAATTATGTGTGGATGAATTTTCATTGACACTTTGTCTGCCTGACAT
>REGM01000013.1:466582-481678 GCA_004194415.1 Aurelia aurita
CCCCAGGGGGGACACTCAGCACATGCACATACGGGGAGGTAAGTCCGATATTTTTGGGTTATAATATTGCCGAAAGTGATATTTGTGGGTCCAAATAAACTGAAATTATGGCCATGATATTTTTTGGTATCAAATATAGACACATCTGATATTTTTGGGTTCTTTAAAGGCAATCCTGATCTCAATTTGCATTGTTTCAGGATATTTTATGTTCGCTTACAGGTGTCAACTATAAAATGAGCTGATATTTTTGGGTTGCAATGAAGATGAACTGATATTGTTGGGTTGCCTGAAAATGTCTCGGACTGACCTCCCCGTATGTGCATGTGCTGAGTGTCCCCCCTGGGGAATAAACAGAGGCTTTTATTGCTGGATTTCAAGAATTTCTTCAAAATCTTCAGCAGTCATCCTTGAGTAATTTGTCGTAGCCCTGTTCCTCGTTGAAACGCAAGTCTTTCAAAGCACCCTTTCAAGATAGCATGGACTGGGCGTTGCAACAGCTATTCCTTTGTCGATTTTGCGCGATGTTTTCCTTATTTTTGCATTTTTTAGAACCAAAGCTGCTATTATTGTAGCTGAAGCAACCTCCTCGTCCATTTTCTGCTCAATTTTGGGAAGTGTGATCAGGAATGGACTTCGATTAAATCATAGTCATGATTAAATCTGACCGTGTAAGAGCTCGCATTCGATTCGATAAATCTGAAGCAAAACTGATTCGATTTATCGAATTCGACAAAATCTGACCGTGTAAGGGCGGCTTAATAAGTTTCAAAAACCAGGAGAGTCAAAGGTTATTGATGATTTTCGCTCAAAGTTCTTTTTTTGAAAGTCTTGAAAAAGTTTTGAAACGCGGTAGTTGTTCCTACAACAGTTTTTCCTCCCTGTGTCCCTATGCCCGTGAAGGTTATTGCTGTTGTGCCTGGTTTTCCTTGTATCCCGGTGTTCTGATTTGAGTGACTGACGCAACAACAACAACCTTCACGGGAATAGGGACACAGGGAGGAACAACTGTAGGAACAACTACCGCGTTTCTTAACGCCCATGATTACACTACCAACCCAACGATTGCGCTGAAGATGGAGTCAGGGAATTTTTACCGTGATCCTTTGCTTTCCGTGATAAATTGACCAATCGAATCAATCATAATTCTTTCAGACGCAAATGATCCAGGGGTGGCGCCAGGGGAGGGTGGAAGCATTCAGAGGAAATTTTGGGTTGTTGTCGGAGGAAATTTGGCAAAATGACGTACGAAAACAGCATTTGTTTGCCATTTTAACCCCCCTGTCGGAAGTTCCAGCCCCTCCGTCAGAAGATTCCTGGCGCCACCCCTGAAATGATCATGGTAAAAACTTTCTTGTCGCCATCTTTAGCGCGGTCGTCTGTTACGAAGTTGACGCAAATACAAAATTTTGACTTCTGCTGACGAAAATTGTGCCAGTACATGTTGTCCTTCGAAAACCAAATTTTGTTGGAACAAAGTAGTGTCACATATTACGACAATAAGAGTCATCGGATGTGGGCAATTTTACACCTTGGAGGTCCATGTTTTCCTGCTTTCACCTGCTTTCATCATTACTTTTGGTTAACACCGAAGGAAGGATATAGGAGATTACAAATGCATGCATATGAGAGAATTACAACACGAAATGCGGAATCATTACATTTGCTGGTGCCAAAATAATTACCCATGTTTTCTCAAGTTGTAGAATACACTCATTGTTTATAAGAAATTTGGCTCTGAACTTTGAAGTACGGTTTCTTAACTTTGAACCCAATTTTTATAGCAAAAGTTTCTTGTAGAGTTTCTTAATTTTCTTAAAAGAGAATTTCACGATTCAATATAATTCATCGACGACCGCTAGTATAGCTTTTTGAGCCTAGAGAATTACAAGAAAGAATCAAAACAAAAATTATAGTTTTTGTAATATTTGGTTTGGTATTACACTTCTTGTTCAGAACACTTTACAACTCATTTTTTGCAGCCAAAAGTTGAAAATTTTTCTTAAATGTGAATTGACTTCTGATCAGTTGTAGTAAGTAGAGTATCTTAATTTTGTGGAAGAGGCTACTGGCTACTTTACTGTAGTTTCTTATAAAGCAGTTTCTTATATATTATATTACATTAGTTTCTTGTAATAATTTTTTCAAACTGATGACATAGTGTTTCAAAATGCAATCACTCTTGGTTGTTTCACTAGAATCAATCCAAGACGAAGAAATTTTGGGGAAATCTGGTATAACAACGTTTGGTAAATAGCCTTTTTTAGAATTAAAGCGCTTTACTAGAAAGCTGACTACTGTGATTTGCAACGTTATTTCAATTAGAAGCCATCTTGGCCATACGTACTGAGAAAAGTATGAACAAAGGCTAACATAAGGTGCATTCTTTGGATTTTTACCCCCTTTACATGTATGGCAACGCCCATCATCGGTAGATATGACACATGAATTCCCCCTAATTCTCCTTCCGGCGGCATCATTGTGGAACAGGAAGGATGACACTCTTAAAGTATTTCCTACCGAATTCCAAAATTCCTGACATTGAAGAAATTCAAT
Organism: Aurelia aurita; assembly: GCA_004194415.1. Lineage (NCBI taxonomy): Eukaryota > Metazoa > Cnidaria > Scyphozoa > Semaeostomeae > Ulmaridae > Aurelia > Aurelia aurita. The sequence continues at coordinate 469,139 of REGM01000013.1, forward strand.
AAATCGAAAATTAGAAAACGACACACTTGTACAGACAACTGGCGGACGGACGAATAGAAATTAGCAATCCAGTATAAAAATAGAGCAAAAGAATGCCACAATTCCTATTGTTTGGTCATTTATGAAGAACATCATATACAATAGGATATACTTAGATTGTACAGACCCCTTACACCAGTAATCTTATAACTTCGTCATTTGTCTTTTATATATTTTCTGCCGACACACATGACTACAAATGGTCCAAGAAGAACGTAAAGCGACGAAATCGAAACCGAACAGAAACCGCAGTTCCGGTTGGAGTTAAAATGTGTAGTATGGTTTTCTCGTCTGCTAACGACTGTATCCTTTATGCCTTGGATCATGCTTGCATCCTTTATGCCCATTTGAATTTTGTTTTTGAAGGTCGAATGCTGCACGGATTGAGAACTACGAATTGACCTTCTAACTATTCTACCAAAGAGCCTGGGTTGAGTGATATTTTTATACATATTACAGAAATCTGACAAAATCGCTCGATCCAGACTCTTTTGTAGAGTAGATAAAAGGCGTATTGAATGCCAATCTAACTTTCTGATTGGCTTATTTCACAACACAGCAACGTTTCACCTCCTTGGTTGCAATCGAAATCTTCGTGCTGTGAACAATATTTAACGAAAAGGATTCAATAGATTTTTGGTTGCTAGGAGTTTTTGAGAAAAATGTAAATCTGATAAAGATTAAATGTGAATTTTTCGATCAGATAGCCCGTTACTCACACGTCAGTGTGCAATAGAAAACAGAACTGGTAAACAGAAAGAAATAAACAAGCAGAATTATCTTTGGGCAATCATATTGCTGATTCAGTCACTCTACAGATATTTAAAAAACTGTCGTCTTTTAATCACATAAATAAATACAATAATTCTTCCTAAATCGCCTTTTCCTAGGTAAGATGCGTCACAATATTTTCGAATTGGTGTCTCCGAATCTAATGAAAATTGTTCTACTTCTACTGTAAGCAATCTCCGTATTAAGCAAAATTACAACTTAACAAAATGATATGATAATTCCATGTCAATTGTTCGTATCTCTAAAATGAGAAAATATAAGCAACCTTTTACATTCCTAAACAGTTTTTCTTTTTATCTTTTCCAAAGATTTTTGCAATTCTTTTTCCACATGGTGGCTTGTATACGACACATCTAAGCCGTATTTTTAGGGTCCTGCTCTTGGACTGTAATTTCACAGTGTAAAATCAGAACAGGATGGTTATAAGGTTCTAGCTTTGTTTAAGTATCATCAATCATGTCATTTTTAGAAATTCTTAACAGTTTTGCAGAAATTTCTATTGAAAGTAGGCCTCTTTTTCAATTTCAAGTGCCTAGTTTTCAGTATCATAGCTACACGACAATTTCACTGGAATATGATCAGGAACCTGCCTGCAGTTCCCAATCATTACCCATGTAACCAAAAAATTCGAGTTTAAAAATGTATTTGAAAAGAAACTTCAAAACTTTTGTGTTAAATGTTTCAGTAGGTTATACTTGGAAAACTTCTTCCTCGTGTGATTGTGAAAAAATTCCAATTTAAAAGAATTGCAGGAAAACCCTTGAACGGATTTACCAACATACTGAGCGCTCAGCTAACATTTAGACTCGACTATTTCAGAACAATGTTGGTTCTAACCGAATGGGCAGCCTTTTTGTCGTTGGAACTTTCTGACACGCATTGTCCGACAATATTTTTCAGTCCTATGACTTCCTGAATTGTCGTGTGCGACAACATCTTGCAGTTTTCTTGCCTTTCTGACGCATGTCGTCCGACATCTTTTAGTCTGCTACGACTCTCTGGCCTTTGTCGTCCGACAGCATCTTCATGCGTCTTCTGCAACTTTCTGACATGTCCGACAACATCTTTCAGTCTTCTATTCCCTTCGTACATGTATGGTCCGACAGCATCTGTTGCAGCTGTTTCAAGTGTGCTTGTAAACATGTTATGTCAGTCTCAACCTCCTTGTTTTGTGCTTCAAGTTCTGCAGTCTCTTTCTCCAGTACGTCGATTCGCTCTCGCCTTCTTGTTCGACATCTCAAAGCAGCTTGTTTGTTTCTTTCACGACGAAGTCTGCGTTTTTCTCGCTCTTCATATGGTAGCTGAAAAAGGAGAAAAGAGAAACGTCATTTTCTTTGTCTTTAATCGAAAATCTTATAGAAATAAGAAAAAAGGAGGTTCTGCTGCTCCTTCGCATAAACAACTCCTGCTCTCCTATATACGACAATAGTTTCCCGACCACCTTATCGTCATAATCACANGGTTCTGCTGCTCCTTCGCATAAACAACTCCTGCTCTCCTATATACGACAATAGTTTCCCGACCACCTTATCGTCATAATCACAATCTGTGCTTATTCATGATCTACACCCAATCCGCATTTTCACCTTAAAAACCAGCTAACAAACCAGTTTAACCAAAAAATGTTCGGATAAACTTTATGGGATTAATCCAGTCACAATGGACAAAAGGAAACAAGTTTGAACAATGTGTAACGAAATGCTTGGAAATCCTCAAGATCGTGGTGATCTTGGTGGTTCCTAAAAAGTTGTGTAACAGTAACCAAATGATTGATTGCGTTTTTGAGATTGTCATGAAACAATTTTAAGGCCATTTTGACATGATTTATGTCCCCAGGAGCTAATGAAGTACAGTTAGCGAATATACAGTATAGAAACAGTATAGCAACTATATTCGTATGAAATTGATTGGGTATTGAGACCTTCGGTATGAATTGAAAAAGGCATGAAGAGATTTCAAAACCTGTTACGAAATTTCGTTTGAAACTGTTTTGTCCTTTTGATAAAAATGAATAAAAGACTTACATCATCATCCCGTTTTCGGTCTCTGCTTCGATATCCCATGTAGACAGCATACGGTAGGTTATCAGCGATGTTCCGAGTGGGCATAAATCGATTCGGTCGGTAAGTGTCGCCATGATGATAAGCCATAGGAGGAGGCTGGTATCCAGTAGGCGAGTATCCACTAGGCGAAGAACCCGAACATCCACTAGAAGACGAAGCAGGACTGAGTGGCATGGATGATTGCTGACGGACATAGCTGCACGGACTGTATTCCATTGACATATCTTGACATGATTCGGGCATCGTCAGCTAAAATGAGAAGAAAATGAAAATGTCAATCCTCAAATAAATACAGTGTAATTTTGTTATCTCTTTATAACTTCTTTCTCTCTCCTAGAACTCTTGAAAACTAGTGAAAAAAGTAGCTATAAGTGTTATCAAGATAACGTACTCCGCTCGTTGTTGCTGTACAATTTCTTTCTTCCATATTATTGTTTCACAATATTGATAACTGTAAACTTGTGCCTTTCAAGGATTTACGTATTTTGGTTTGTGTTGTATGGCCTAGCATCCGTTAAGTGGTTGAATCCCATTCAAGTTCTCATTTTTATAATTCATTCATTCCGAATACTAATTCTCATCCCAAGTGACTCACATCCTAACGTCCCTGTGAAGCATCACTGGCGTGGCCCAAAGAACCCCATTGACGTCACGTATACCCACAATGCCGTTAGTTCCGCACATACAACAACAACAACGTAAACATTCCAAAGTTCAATGAATTTTTGTTCTACGCAAGCAGTGAAGTGGCCGGTCTTCAGAAACTGTGTTCCCAAGAGAGTAATTTATTGCGAGAAAACAATCTTGGAAACAAATAAGGTGTTCATGTTCGTTGTTTGATTTGATAGTGGAGCTAAGCAGCTACAATAAAGAGCATTGCACCGAAAATTTGACGATTTCTGCTGTGGTGTTGTGTGATGAAAAATTATGACCCGATCCGATCTAGGCCAAGCTAACAGGCACACGATGTCAGTGTGTACATACAATTTATCAGCACACAAATACTGAAATTGTTATGATCACAGACAAACTGACATGTGAGTGAATTTTTGTTCTATAAAATTAAAAACTTTTGATTGAAAATGTTTCTTACCTGATTCTGATATTCCTCTTCAGAATCGAGCTCTTCCTTTATATCGTCTTTTCGCAGCATCTGCAGGGAATGTTGTATGCACTCCTCTTCCTGAGGTCCCAATATGAACTCAGACAAGCTGAAACTGTCTTGAAACATCGAGGTAGGATCACACACGTGGTCGTAAGTCAGTGTCGACATGAAGTCTTTCCTCTTGCAAACTTACAATTTCCTCTATTCGTTCACTACGTTTGATTCTCGTATCTTTGATTCACCGTTTATTCACCGACGAAGATCGTTACTCTGCGAGCGTAGTTCGTATCTGATGAGTAATTTTCGCTCACTTGTTTTATAACTCTTGATACTCGGCGATTAACCAATCCCGAGGCTTATTTCCATTGACGTCAAATGCCTACGTAGACCGAGAATTGCCCAATGTTTTCGCATCATCTCCTAGGATAACGCTAAACAAAATCCATAGCCGATTGTGACGCCGACTTTAACCGACCAATCAAAGTGCGTGTTGTGATCTGTTTGTCTGTTGTTATAGAAACTCGGAATCTATTTTTATCCACTACCGAAGGCGATACATATACTCGTTTGCTCGGTTCAACGTAGGATCATTCGGGATTTTTCCTGAAGGGAATTCGTTCTGAAACTCTTTGCAGCGGGGGAAATGGCTATTTTGAGCAGATAATATCGTATTTCAAGAGTTATTAGTAAACACAAAGGAGCAAGAACATGCAATGGAAAGACTCTTCGTTTGATAATGAAGATAATTAAATTGTGAGCCTCAATTGATTCTGATCACTAATTTCAAGATGGAAGGCGTTATCCCGAGAATTTTCGGAATTTGTTGTATAAATGGCTTCCTTTCAACACTACCCCTGATCTGGGACAAGATGCTTGCAAATGCAGCGAGGTTAATGATGGAAGCTACAAGATGCTGAAATTGGCAAACTGGTCCCCTCACCGCCTACTTAGGCCAAAGCCGAGAGGAAGGATGAGATGATGATGGTCATCATGTCGAGGCATGGAAAATTACCCCCGACCCCCGAAAGTGTTTGCGGTTGCAGTTTGCAGTTCATAGCAGTTCAAGGTGCTAAGAAGAGCTCACCCCACTGCCCTTTAGACTTGCCCCAAGTCTATTCCATGAAGTCCTTCCGACCGATCCCTTTCCCATAGTTCCCGGATCCGCCATTCCGTTATGGCGGATCCGGGAACTATGGGAAAGGGATCGGTCGGAAGGACTTCATGGAATAGACTTTGGGCAAGTCTACTGCCCTTTAAAGAAGTGGATTTTGCTAGGCACTAAATCGTACATATCAAGATGAGAAGAGGGCCACACAACTTCCAAAAACCACAATTGTCTTCCTGAAGGGGCATCAGAGCACCTAGCACATGGATTTCTAAGAAGCTAATACTCGCCAGTCAAGCTACATAGTAATTTGGAAAGTAGTCACTTCACAGAAGATTAATGCATTCAAAGAGCTGTTGAATTGCCAATTTAAAAATATGTGGTTCTAAAGAAACACACCGAAGTTGTGCACTGACTTTATNAAGTCTATTCCATGAAGTCCTTCCGACCGATCCCTTTCCCATAGTTCCCGGATCCGCCATTCCGTTGGGCGGATCCGGGAACTATGGGAAAGGGATCGGTCGGAAGGACTTCATGGAATAGACTTGGGGCAAGTCTACTGCCCTTTAAAGAAGTGGATTTTGCTAGGCACTAAATCGTACATATCAAGATGAGAAGAGGGCCACACAACTTCCAAAAACCACAATTGTCTTCCTGAAGGGGCATCAGAGCACCTAGCACATGGATTTCTAAGAAGCTAATACTCGCCAGTCAAGCTACATAGTAATTTGGAAAGTAGTCACTTCACAGAAGATTAATGCATTCAAAGAGCTGTTGAATTGCCAATTTAAAAATATGTGGTTCTAAAGAAACACACCGAAGTTGTGCACTGACTTTATTTCACCTCATAAAACTGCAGTCTGTAAATTTTGTTCGTCATTCAGCTACTTGCACCAAATCCATTGTAGAAAAGCTATCAAAATGCCAATTAAATACAAACTGGGTACATAATAATGGCGGACCTGAAGCTGCCAAAGGAAAAGCTCAAAAAATGGGCAAAAATGTTTTTCCTATAGAGGAGCAAAATTGTGGAACAGCCTCTCAGCTGAGTCCTAAGCAGGCATCAACTCTAAATAGTTTTAAACTTATTATTTTCTTTTAACTGTAAATATATTCTTGTGAGTAGGTTTTTAATATTATGGTTTTTTATAGTAGTAATTAGTTTCTCTTATTAGACTTATATTTATATTGTAATTAACGTTTTTATAGGGGGCCTTGAAAATCAGCTCTGCTGAAGGGCAACCCTCAGATGAAATATGAAAATACAACAACGAGCTGAGAACAGATACAACATGATAGACATTATTGAGCCAAGCATGCATTTGTCCCAGGGGTACTCAGGTATAATTAGGATAGGGGTGCTTAGGCCTGGGTGCAAAACATCAACTCAAAAAAGTAAATCTGGGCCAAAAATAGACCCCAGAAAGTAATTGTCCTGCCCTACATACCCAAAACTTATTCAGTCAGCATCTTAAATCTATAGAAAAAGTGCCCTTACTGATAGATTTCATATAATGTATTTGAATATTTACGTTTTTGGTTTTTGATAATGTTCATTTAGTTTGTAAATCATGTTTTCCTCTATTTTTTCTTGTTTTTCTTAAATTTGAGACCCACAAAAATAATCCATAATTTCATGAACCCAAAAAAGAAGTGTACAAATTACTGAAGATCCAAAAAAATAACTTTTGCTCAAATTTTAAACCCAAAAAAGTAACCTGAACATGCCTATCCTAAATTAACCAGAGTACCCCCCTGGAGCATTTGTGTACTGTAAATATAACTTAGATCATTTATCGTACCAAATTAGTATCTCAAATTAAGATTGTCATATCCAGATATGACTTACGACTTATTCAAGCACAAAGCCAGAAAAGGGATGGACGTAATAAGCATTAAATAAAATTCAAGGCCAAAATGTCCCTGAATGATCAGTTGAGCGCATAGATTCTTTTCTTAAGTTTCTAATATTTGAGAATAACAGCAATGGCAAAATGTTGTTTCATTTCTTGGCTCTATTCTCTTGGAGAGTATTTGGTCCTTTTGTTTTGCTCCGGGGGGGAGGGTACATGACTTGTGAACGGATGTGGGTGTGCTGCCGGAGATTTTGCCAACCCACCCACCCACTTATAATTGCCAGGATTTACACACTATATTATGGGTAATTGTAAGAATTTATTTGATTTCCCACCCACCTATATGGGATTTTCGGTGAAAATGATACCCATGTTTAGAGAATTTAACGGTAAAAACCCACTCATATGGGCAGCACATACCCGTACCAACAATATGTTATGTACCCCCCCCCCCCTCCAGGGTTTTGCTACCCTGCCTTACCTTGTGAATCACAACAAACTGTTGAACTTCGGAGAGAATTGATTGCCAGAAGATATGCCTAACGTTTTTATATCATTTTTCATTAAGAATAGATCTGCAATACCAAGGTAAGAAAAGTGGGGGTGAGCATGCCCTTGCTCAAATTTTAAACCCAAAAAAGTAACCTGTGGCACCACTCCTGTGGCCCCTGTGGCACCACTCCTGCAAACTGCGCAGCAAAAAAGGACTTTTTCTTGGGGTGAAAAGGGTAAATCCAGAAAGGTTTTCCACCCACAGGCCAAAAACCTGTGAACAAATTTGAAACCAACCAGAAAAGGTAGGGAGGGAACCCATGGTTTTGGGGACACATACTTTTTGTACCGTCGTCATAGATCATAGTTGCGGTTATGAATTGGTTGTGCAACGATTAACGACAAATGAAATGAAACTGTTCGGTGAATTATCGCCATTGACGATAGCAGTTACCAAACATGCGTCATTCGGTTGATCCGAGAACCAGATACGAGAACAGTTTGCGTCAAAGGACGAAAATCCATTGTAGCGAAGATTCGCAAGCACGTGCTCAAGGAACGAAAACCGATGACCGAGAAAAGAACCGAAAACAAAAGAGGGCATTTCATTTTGTTACCATGGAAATGATGCTATTCGAAACGAGGTTCATGTTTGATTACAGCAAACAAACATGGCTGACGACTAAAAGTGAGCAGTGAACTTTTTCCCACAAGAGAAAATGGAGGTTTCTTTGAGTAGCAGAACAAGTAAAGAACGTAGAGAATCTGTGATAAAGGACTTAACATTTCCTGTATCGGTGAAAAAGAAAGCGAAGAAATTTAGTAAAAAGAACAGGAAAGAAAATGTCGAAGATCTCCGACATTTAGAGCAGGGCCTACAATTCCCAGGACGAAATTTTGTAGCAAAGCCTGAATGCAGAATTCTGTTTAAAAAGACAGCCGAAATATTCAGTCGATGGTTATCATGGCAGAGGAAAATCTTGATTTGTGGGCTGACGGATAAATGTTCAAAATCACTCTTGCGAACGATGACTACAGTTGTCGAACCAATTTTACCGACCAAAGGATCAGCCCAAAGCAGGCTTCAAATTATTACAAGGCAAAATGAAGCAAAATCTGTCGCTCCGTTAATTGAAACTGAAACGAACACACAATTTAGTGCTTACTCTCTTGAATACCCATCAATTCAACAAGGAAATTCAAAGCTGTCCGTGCGTAAAAGTGCAAGCAGCACTTCACATGTTACAAGATCTAGATCCTCATTTATTGAGGAACTTGGAGGTGCAGCAAACATTGCAGCACAAGATGTTTCTGAAGATAAAATGAGCAACAGTCCTAGCAATTCTTTCTTACCAGATATTGCTCAAACTTATCAAACCTGTACAACACCACTCACTCCACTCACTGCTCAGTTTTACATCACTGATCACAAACATCATAAAAGAGACTCCATCGTTAGACCAACAAAGAACTTTTTTCCTGACATCATGTTTGCAAAAGGACTTGGAAAAGTCTGTGCAATTAAGTCTGTTATTCAAGATGAAGCTTGCAACAGATATTCTTCAAAATTATTCAAAAATCGCAAATGGTGGCCTCATTCGGCCTCTAAAAATGCATTTCTCGTACCTAGTGGCAGAAAGCTTCTTGAAAATTTCAGAAGTAACCTGGCATCTGTTTATCAGGTAATGCCATATCTGCTTGATTGGAATTACATGTAATAGCAGTCAGCTGCCAACCATCTGACACTGGGCTCCTGTATAAGATGATGCCTTTTTTATTATTAGAAACAAAGTTAAAAGAGGGAAAGCCCCAAAGTTGTTATTGGTGCTTTGGAAAATATCGCGTGCACTAATAAGAACTTCATATGTTTCAAAATTTGTTATAAATTGGAATGAATCAAAATTTGATTGATAGCAAAACGGCTAAGGCATTTTTGGTGGTTTCTTCTTCTATTTTGTGAGCATTGGAAATATTAGGTAAAATTGAATTAACGGAAATTGCTGTGTGAAGAAGGGACTAAATTCCTTGATCAAATCATAAAGATTCTCCTTTACTTAATTAAGTAATTCTCCATGTAACAAATTTGCAAATGTATGAAATTTTTTTTTGCACACCCAGTATCTAACATGGGACAATTACCACCTTTGACAAGGACTTTTGCACATAGTTATTTTGTTAAATCTGAAATAGAGAGAAAGAGAGAGCAAATGAGGAGACTGAAGGGTCAAGCTGGAAGTTGTTTGGAAGATGTTTTCGCATTTACATGAGGATATGGCAATAGCTGCTGTTAATTTCATGGTCTTGACATGACTTTTTATTTATTTCTTGTCTCTGAAATATTATACTTATACTGTTGTGCAGGGGCGTTGCCATCCCTAAAAAAGTGGGGTGGACTTAGTATGGTACTAAATGTTGAAAGGTATACCTGCCTTTTTATATCGTTTTTGCTTATGAATAAATACCACCTTGAGAAGACTGGGGTGGGCGTGCCCACCCCAGTCCACTCCCTGGTGTTGCCCTTGCTGTTGTGTTGATACAGTACAGGCCTTGTGCACATTAACATGACAAGAATTCATGAGAATTCTTAAGAATTCTCAAAAATTCTTCACATTCTAATAAGTATACTCGAGAGGTATCAAAGATTGTAAACAAGAATTCTTAATATTTATATATTGTCTCAAGAATTCTTAGATGAGAAAACAGTGTTAATGTGCGCACAAGGCCAGTACTGTAAAACCAATGTTTTAATTTGTAGTGGTTCATTCAATGCAACGATGCAGAACAAGGTGATTGTATTCTGCAAGTCTTACCATTCTGCACAAAAGATGAACTGGAGTACTTCAGCTTATGTATTTTACAGAGGTGAGCTTTGGTATCCTTCATATATAATTGTTTACTTGCTGCAAATCTTTGGTTGCTTCATATTCGTTGTTTGTGGTTCATACAAGGCTGAAGGTGCAATGATGAATGCATAGCGTGAGGGCGGCAGAGGAGGGGATGGTGCGAACTACAAATGGGAATACGAATTGAAAACAAACAAAGACTTGCAGAAAGTCTATCATAAATCAGAAGTACTGTACGCATACAAACATTTTTAAAAGTATAATACGAGTTATGAACATCAAAAACAAAATGTTGTTTTGTGGAGGATCTCACTAAATTTTGGAAATGAATAGTGTCTTTCCGTGAATATTTTTTTTCATATTTCTAGAATTTTGAAAAGGTGATACAGTACATGTCCTGGGTAAATGAACATTGTTTTTGTGAATAAGAATTTTTGCAGACTGTTGTACCTCTCAGGGATTCTTACTGTATCTGCTTTTGGAATTTGTTAAGTAGACTCAATACCTGTCGTAGTTTCGCTTTTCGACTGAACTGATAAGGCTACAGCTATCCTCACTGATAACGCGACAACAACAACTGATAATGCGACAACAACAACTTCAATGAGATGATTGTAATTTGAGGGTCTTATGCAGTGAGGATATTTCTTAAGATGCCCTCGACTATATCGTGTATTGCTCCTTTTTTGATACCTAAAGTAAAGCTTCTTAATTATCCAGACACACTGCAGCATCGTTTTGCAAAGGTTTGCAAGGGTTTGTCAACTTAGACCATCAATAATTCCAGCTAATGATAAGTTTATAAGACCATTATTGTCACTTTCGCTATTTTTTCTGTATTTAATCAATTTCTTTACTTCCAATATCAAAATTCATGCTTTATGCATTACACCTGTTCTACTTTCCAGGTTGAAAGAACGAACTGACATCGATCGTCTGCCAGACAATGTGATGCTAAAGGTGTTCAAAAATCTAACTACTAATGAGTTATTGATAGCAGGGCAAGTAAGTGATTTTTTCTTCATATTTTCATCTGTTAAAGACCCATAGCTAACCATCATCCTTTGCAGCTCCAAAGTCGACTTTCGTATGATATGAAATTCTTGTCTGACCCAGGTTATTTTTGTTTTGCTTTTCATTCGGCGCGCAAAGGATCATGGTTAGCAATGGGTCTTTAAATAATACTGAGAACATTCTGACAACAGTCTCTTGTAAAAGGAAATTCAAATATTGTGTTACGGAGAGGGGCTTTACGAATGTTGTTTGGTTAAAATTTGAGGTAAATTGCTGAACAATCAATATTCATCCGTTGACCGCCCTTGACCGTTCAGAACATGGCTTTATTGACAGAATATGTTGTTGGATGATTTGAAAGAATTCCATATCCTTTTTTTGCTTTTTATAACAATCTGTTTGTATAACAATGTTAGTTGGGATTACAATACGGACAATTATTTTCATAGTGTGAAAATGAGCACTCTCAAGGTTCCTGCTGCGCTGATGAAGTCGCCAAATTTTGGTAGTCTTGTTAGTAATCAATAAAATTCTGCACGATTTTCTGAATATAGTAAGCAAAAGTACCTGCGAGTTCTTCTTTGGCAATTAAAACTGCAAAGACCTGAAAATCTCTCAAGTGGTACAAGACATAGCAATTGCGTCAACCACCTTTATTTAACTTCATTAGTGAGCAAAACGTACTTTTGTCTATTTTTACAGTGGGTTTTAGGAGTCAAGAATGCATTTTCTTTTGTAGGTATGTAGAAGATGGCACTACCTTACATCAGATCAAAATTTATGGAGGGAGAAATGTGCAAGTCTTGGTATGTAAAGTGTTGAATGTAACGAGCGATGAAAATTGAATTATTTGTTTTGAAATATTAGCTCTCTCCTGTTCCACAGTGTGCATGAAGCTTTATTTTGTACGGAAGCGGGATACAATAAAATTATTCTGCATTTGCTCTTTTAGAACCAAATCGTATCGTAATCATAAGCGTAGGGGAAGATAAAATCTGGGGGGGCTGGCCGATAAAATTCCATTGTTTACCAAATTTTTTGCCCGACTTAAGGTGGATTTTTGCCCGAAAAAGGCTGATTTTGGTAGATTTTTCCAACGTTGGGGGAGCTGCAGCCCCCCCAGCCCCCTGGCTCCTACGCCTATGATCGTAATCGTAATATTAAATTACAGCATAGGCATCAAATCCTTAACCCTATTCTACATGGGAGGAGCAAAACAGGCCACCCAAGC
>REGM01000013.1:482086-494389 GCA_004194415.1 Aurelia aurita
CCCCCCCCCCCTCCGGGCCTGTGATGCATCGACTACGACTTGTGTCGCAAATACACGTTGTTTTGCACGAAACTCTTTATATAAGAACTCATCTCTCAGATCACTAAAAAAGGAGACATCATTACTGGGGCAAAATTACTGTGAGGCACTTTTTCTCTTAGTAAAAGGAAATCCGTGGCATATTTTCCCTTTATTTTCATTCGTTTCTTTTGCTGTATTACTTGGAAGGTACTTGAGTAATAGCATGGTTTCATAAAACTTCGCTGTGTTAGGACATAAAGTTCAAAATGTTTGTTCATTCTCCTTGTTTCCGAAAATATCAAAAACTTCATTATAACTTGCAAAATTTCCTCAAGAAAACCTCCCTAAATGTTTTGTCCAAGTTATTTTCGTCCGACGATTGTTATATGTCATGTAATATCGCAAGGCCGAGCCTCTAACCGACTCTTCCTTCGGTTCTTTTTCACAACAACAGCTTTATATCGAAATTATTTATTCATATCTCCTAACAGAGTTAGCAGCAATGGCGAAAGAAGAACATGTTTCCGACGACGAGGAATCAGTGATTAGCACAGGTAGATAGTGTTTGATTCAATGATTATCCGACTTAAGTGGCCTATCCAATTACTGTTTCGTTGTTTATCGATCTGTAACATCGTGGACGTTTTTATGATTCACTGACTCATAGATCTTATTTTATTTAAAGGTAAATTTAGATGTGAAAGTTTATTCCGTAAAACTTGGTTTTACCGCACTAAAATTCTAAGAGTTTTTGAATTGATGCTGTAATTTAAAGTGCAAGAAGATCAAATAGAGTTGTTGATCAATAGATTTACAACCCGCAGGAGATTCAAACTTACAATTTGTGTTTCCTTCCCAGAGGATAGCTTTGTTGTTATTGTTCTGAAGCTGAAATTAGGAACAAGTTTGATCGACGATTATTGCCCATTGTCAAGTATTTTTTTAAACAGCATCCCAGAAAAAATATCCATAACTTGGAACGACATCACCAATTTTATGAAATGAATATTCACGTCTAAATTAACTTTTCCAATATATATAAAATAATCCTCAATTCAGTTAAATCGATGAATGATTCCAAAGCATACATCTTGGAAGCACCAGGAAACATGATTTGACTTACCCCGTATTTTTTTATTTTTTTATATTAAATATAAAATGTTTACAAAGACGAGGTACCTAAGACATTACTTATGAACTACTTTACAACACTACAAGGAGGATATCCCGAGGAGCAAAAGATCATGACTACCTCGAGGCCATTTCATAAAGAACATACAACTAAGTTACAACTGAATATGCGATTACAAAAAGCTACACAAAAACGATTTTAGTGATAAATACTAAGGCCGGTTTCACATTGGATGTCGGGCTAACATAGACGATAATGTTGAGCAATAGGACCCCAGCCGAGAGAACAACACCGACAACCGCCGTCACTGGTCCCCGTCCAGAGTGTCCCCATTGCTCAAGACACTGCGCCCATGCTTACAGGTCGGGGTCTCTTTTCGATATTGTTGATCTGGAGATTCAATTTAGTATGGATGGTTCGTTAGCTTTTACTTTATCCAAGCGGACAAGTAATGCTTTACAAACTTCTTTGATTGCTTGTCTTTATTTCTAACCCTAAAACTCGTACTGTTCAAGCGATTTGATAATACTTTTGCTCTTTTACCCTCGTAGTCGTAAGACAATCCTACAATATACCGGGTGTCCCAAAAAGTACTCCTGTTTAAATGATCACCAAAACTCGATTATATAACCTGTGATAAAATTTATTTTGAATATTTAAAGATGATGAATTTTTTTATTTTCAGTATTAAAAGGTTAAAGAATTACACGTTAAAAAGCTTATTTTGAGCTATTCTTTTTAAGCAACATAGTCAACCTTGCGTAAAAGCCAAATTTTTCAAATTGTTTATAGTTTATCATCCTTGATGTCTCCAATGATAGTGTTCGTCTCTTTCTGTCATTCATGACCAAATCAAAAGCTTGATATATATAAAGAAATAAATCTAGTAATCATCAGTGCTTTTTTGCAGTATGCTTCAAAACTAGGCAGCGATAGAAAGAGCTAAACTTGCTCATTTCTAAACCAATTTGAAGATCAGGTATCTCTGGGAAACGAAGTTGTTCTTTGATCTACTTGTCGAAAAAAGAAATTTAAAGATCTGCTATGTAATCAAATTTTTGGTAATTTTTCAAACAGGAGTACTTTTTTGGGACACTGGGTATAAAAAATGTATCAAGCAGCGTAGATGTATGTCAAAGTCATTATACTCGTAGATGTATTGCTTCTTATACTCGGCAAAATTATTCGCCTTCTTTTTATGTTCTTTTTTCTTCTCTCAAGATTATTCTGACGACGAGGAATCCACAACAGATGTTGATGCTGCTGCTGTTAGTGATGAAGACGAAACCAGTTTCATTTCAGGAATGTCTGAATATTTGAATGGCAACCTCGGAATGATGGAAGACACTGTGCAGCAACTTTCTAATCAGGCAAGAGTTGAAGATACAACAGAAGATACGGCGCTTGATATCAGACCAGAAAACACTGAACAAGCTCAAAATCGATTGGTAAGCGGATTTGTATTGTTTTAGACTTACCCCAAGTCTATTTAATGAAGTCCGTCTGACCAATCCCTTTCCCATAGTTCCTGGATCCTCCATTCCAACATTCCGTAAAGGAACAAGATGGATCTCCCCTAGATCTCCCCTTTTGTTCAGTTACGGAATGCTGGAATGGCGGATCCAGGAACGATGAGAAAGGAATCAGTCAGACGGACTTCACGAAATAGACTTGGGGCAAGTCTAGTATTGTTTAGGCTGGTGCTGACTTTGGTTCTCCTGTTTGAAAAATCATCAGAATTTGATTACATGGCCGATCTTTAAATTTACTTTTTTAGCAAGTAGATCAAAGGCCAAATTATTTTCCCAGGCATAGCTGATATTGTGATTGGGCTTTAAATTAGCAAATTTTGCTCTTTTAGGCTGCCTGATTTTGAAGCATACTGCAAAAAGCACTGATAATTACCAGATTTATTTCTTTTTGTATATTAAGCTTCTAGTTTAGTTATAAACGTCAGAGATAAACGCAAACTATCATTGTAGACTTGAAGGATAGTGAAAAATCACAAAATAGTGGCTCTTAGACGAGATTTACGATGTTGCTTGAAGAGTATAGCTCAGAAAATAGTTTTTCAATCTGTCATTTTATACCCTTTAAGTAACGAAAACAAACATTTTGTCGCCTTCAAATATATTTGGATCATCGACAAAACAGATCACAAAGAAAATTTTATGATAGGTTTGATAATCGAGTTTTTGAGATTTTTTAACGTGAGTAATTTTTTGGGACACCCGGTAGGTTTATGGTTTATACTTTCCTTTCGAGTCTCATTTGACTTGCTGTCATTCATTAATCCCAGACTAAACTATTCAACGTATTTCGAATTAGATCACTCCCGGGGGGTACTTGGCCCATATTTGTACATGGATGTACCCCCGAGATTTGGATGACCCCCAGGGCATGAAAAAATATTTTTCTTCCTGCGACCAGACAAAAACCGTGCTTAAAGTTCCTGCAAGAATAGAAAAGAGACAATATCCAAAGATAAGAGGTCAGGTTCCAAAGATAGTAATACGTGTAACCGGTGTTATGTAAATGCAAGTAAGACATCGTGAAACATAAATGTGGATGAAGTTGGGACCCCATAAAAGAAACCAATTATGATTTCTAAATGGCATGAAGGAAACTCCAGCGATCTACTGATCTCATATTTGTTGTATAGAATGTGAATACAAATTGTACATGAGATACAATTCGTGTTGGGTAACTTTTGCTTGACTTCATCAGTTGCTTCCTTATTATGAAAAAATGAGAAACATGTGATATATGAAAAAAAGATTTATCTTGAAAAATTTCCTGCAGGAAGTTATGAATTGAAAATTTCCTGCGACCGCCTGGTCACATGGTCGGGTGGGTTTTCATGCCCTGTGACCCCCATCCTTATGATGACATCATACCCTGTTAAACACTCGAATTTAAAGAAATTTTGTCTTTAGACCCTTTTTTAACGAGCTTTTTATCAATATTAGACCGTTTTAGGGAATTTTCATTTGCAAAACCCACCCTTTTGAGGGGCACATAGACACAGTCGCACAACGACACCGATTATCTGTATTTATCGATTATCTGTATCCGCATTTTATAGTCCCAATGTATTTATATTGAATATTTCAATGATCCTAGTATAACTTTTTATTCCAGTCCCAACGAGTCGAGGTCATTGAGGTTCATCTGTATTAATTGTCTTGACATCAAGTTATTCATTTTCTTGCAGATGGGAGCTTCAAATTCCGAAATTGAAAATTCTAATGCCTACAAATTCGTCAGTGTGGATCAGATATGGTCACTGAAACGTGTTCGAAAGCTTCAGGTTAGTTGCTAAAAGTCTGCAATCTTATGGAAGAAAGTAAAGTCTTTTATTCGAATTTCTGCCTGGTGAAATTACGGAAGAGACAATAATAACTCTACCAGGTGGATCTCCGAAAATGATGTATCGGCGTTCGCCGCAACGTGCTAGACTTACGACGTGATTCCTTGTATTCGTTCAATATTACCATCCAATTCAATGAGCGATACTGAGACTTATGTAATGAGTATACGCAACGTGCAGGGTGTCTCAAAAATGTTCTCAACGTTTGTTTTAATATGACAAAAAAACGACAAGATAAACGGGCACCATGGTAACATAACCCTGCCCCTGACACCTTGAACAAATTTTAGTCGCTATTATCTTGCAAATCCGCTGAAAATTCACCGAGTTACGAACTTTTAAAGATCATGTTTGTGCAAAAAAGCTGAAACCAGACACCCCTCGATGACTTGAAGTGCAAAGAAGCTCTAAAATCGAGGTGAAAGAATGTTATCAAAGAAAGAAGTGAATAAATGAAAATTTGAGAAAGAAGCGAAGACATTGTAGTAGTGGATTCCCTGTGATATAATTTCTTTTTCTGACTCCTAAATATAATTATAGTCTGTCTCTAATAAGATGTCATGTGAAAATGCCCGCGAATAACATCAATTGAAGTGTTTTGCATGAGTACTTTCGCGCTTTCGCAAATTTGAGCGGACTTTGTTTATTAGGATCGTTTTGACTATTTGCCCTACTACACTCCTGTCCCATTCGCAATTAAACTACAAAGTTTCTCGATCCGTTCTAAATTAAAAACTGCCAATTTATTCCTTACATAATAATCAAAGTCATAATAATCATAATAATTAGGCAAAATCATAACGAAAATTCTAGTCCTCTGTAAAGCATTACCTATACTCCCAAGCAAACTTACCCGTGACTCTAAAACGTAATGACTAAGAGGCCCTTTACGTGAGACATTTAAGTCCGTGCTGAGTTCAACACGGGCTGAGTTTTAACAACATTGCTTATTTTGCTTTGTGTTTACATGATATCTCAACACGGGCTGAGATAAGGTCACATGATATGAATGCAGTCGCAAACAATAGAAGCAGGAATGCAAGCCCCATTCAAACAGTGATTGCGGAAATAGATTCGATTTCCTTTGTTCACATTCTAATCTGTGATTTCAACACGCCCTGAGCTGAAATTATTTGCGTTTACATGGATATTTTTATTAATCTCAACCCGTGCTGAAATTTCAGCACGGGCTGAGTAGGCGAGTTGAGTTCAGCCCGTGTCGACTTTCAACTCGCCTTCCTCCATGTAAACGCGATGAAGGGCTTACACTGTCAACGGAGTTGAAATTCAGCACGGGCTGAAATTTCTCATGTAAAAGGACTCTAATTTTCGGCAAAGCCGATACACCATTTTGCGTCGCCTGTTCTTTGTTGATGAGCGATAGAAAAAGACATTTCATTTAACACTGCAACATTTTTAGAGAAAAAGTATGAAATTATTGACGAGGTTGTCAGCTTTTCGTTTGTGTCATTCATAAATCCGAGGTCACAGCTTCTGATTCTACTTTTTTTAATCTCCAGGGACATCAACATTCTGTTCTTGCTGTGCAATTTGATAGAAAAAGGGTTATTAGTGGCTCTGCAGACAGAACAATTCGGTAAGCAAAAATTCATTTCAGATATTTTCAGATCATCTCTGTTTATGTTTACAACACTATTGAAAACTAAAACAACAACAACAACAAAATACAATATTCTGTGCCATCCATAGCAGAAATAGACATGACGTCATCTGGTTCTGGCTATGAACGGCACTTAACAAAAACTTTGACAATGATCTCAGAAAAAAAATTTAAGCACTCTGTGTACCATGGCACCATCCCATTGTGACGGGCACTAGCATGCACCAGTTTAGGGTAGATGAATTGATGTGAAAAGCTATGCACTGGTAAAACCTGTGCTGAGTTGGTTGAAATCTGGCCATATGTTTTAGGCTGTTAAGTGGCGAGTGTTGCAGGTGATGGTTGTGTTTAGAGGTAATGGAATGATAATAAGGACTGGTGTAGGTAAGTCTAAAATGTGGCTTTGAGACGCTGTTTCAAAACATATGGCCAGATTTTTTGGTGAAAGATTTTTTTAAATTTTGGTGCCGTTCTTCTCATATAACTTGCATCATTTTTCAGGGTCTGGGATGTGAGGAGTGGACGGAGTATCCATAAACTCAAAGGACATAAGGTATTCAATTTAAATTCTGTATTCTCAAAATCTCCTCAAAATTGCACAAGCGCAATGTTTACAGGGAGTACAAAGACCAGCATGCTTTGCGCACAGTCAGCGACTTGCTCTGCACAGCTTCCAGAATAACTGACTGTACGAAATTCACAAAAACAAAAACAAACGATGGCAAAGGCTGCTGGTCTTTGTACTCCCTTTAAAAGAAAAAATTGCTGTTGAAGGTCTCAAGTCATTTATGATTGTGGCATGCTGTCGTGCTCATTACCTCCAACAGACCAAGGCAAGGAGTTAAAAGTTTAAAGCCGTTTATTCTGGCTTGAACTGTATAAAGTAAACTATCCATTTCTGTATTTCGTAGGCGTTAATCTGATTAATGTCATAATCTGTAGTATAAGCGGGGATGGCTCAACGGTAGTTATAAGCGCTAGACTACCAACCTGAGGGTTGGTGGTTCGAGTCCCCGCCCTGTCGAACCTGCTACGTAGAGTGAGGAGAGTCGCCAACTCTCTGTAATTCCAGGCTAAAGGAATCGCGAGGTGTGGTCACATCGAGAGGAAGGACCAGGACATTGCTCGATAAGCTTAGCTTCTCAGTGTCCTAAAAACTACCTTCGGATGCTAGGTAGCAATATAGAAAAGAAGAAAAAAATCTGTAGTAGGCTTTGTCTATATGCCAACTGATGAGCATTATTGAACTGACCTGACTTGATGTTATTATCGAAACTTTGGAGGAAGCATCGGCGTAATATATCAGTTAAGATGGTAGAGCGAAATGACGATCCTTTTTCAGCACCTAATAGGAGGAAGAGCTCTCTGCACCTTACTGAAACAGCGCTAAGATTTTTTAGATCCTTCCCAAAAGAATTTTGCACTATGAATTTTCCTGCGATGATGGTAAGTGGTGAATCAAGCATCACACTTGAAGCAAAATGATGCAACAACACCCAAATAAGAGCGAGTAAGAATCCTAAAAAATACAGTAATTGTGAATTCAGCTTGAGGAGCTTTGACACGAAGATCATAAATTGTCCATACAGAATACAATATATAATTGCATGAACATGGGCTGTTATAGGCACTCTGTTAGATGCAGTGTACCTAATCTAATGCTAAAGAACCAACAGGGTAATCAACAGGATTTTATTCGGGCCTTTGAAAGATGATAAATTATTTGACGATGTTAAATTGTTTACAGGGAGGCGTCCGTGCATTGAAACTTGACAACGAATATATCATCAGTGGATCGTGGGACATGACAATTGCGGTATGTTTATTTTTCTTGTTTGTTGAGCTAGCATCCCAAAACTATCTAGGTTTTGTATGGCATAGCAATGAGTGATAAACAAGATAAACAAGAAAAAGAATTCTAAAATGCTACGTATGGAGTATCCTATACTATGGAGTAGACTCGACTTATACTATGGACTGTACAGCAACACTTGAGAAACGTCTTGAAGCATTAGAGATTTGGTCGTACAGAAAAATGTTGAATTTGTCATGGACGGAGAAAGTAACAAATGAGGAAGTGCTTCAAAGAATGAATGAAAAAAGAAAACTGATCAATATCTTGAGGGAAAGGAAGCTAAGATATTTTAGGCATTTAATACGGCTAAGTAACATATACAGAAAATTATTAGAAGGATATATAGACGGGAAGAGAGGCAGAGGTTGCCCAAGGATTAGCTGGTGTGACAATATCAAGGAGTGGACCGGAATGCAGTATGAATGTGCAACAAGAACAGCAATGGACAGAGACAAATGGAGGGCTACTGTGTCATCCAACGTCGAACGACATGGAATATGATGAAGAAGAAGCAATGAGTGAAACGTAGTTTTAATGCCTGGCGCAAAGGTCTCTATTCTCATGTGCCGAACTTAACTCCAGTCGGAGCGACATTTGAGCATCTTTGGTGTAAAGACAATTGATGGATATATAGCGATCTAGTTTAAAACTGGAACAAAAGAAGGCCGCGTGCCTCTATTTTCCAATTCACAGATCAGTCGCTCAATTGTTTTGATAATCTATTGAGATCATCAAATACAATGGAATACAATAGGCTATATTTAGATTTCCCAGGCCTCTAACTTAAGGTGCCTTGTATCTACGTCAATTGCCTTTAAAAGTGCGTGTTATGTTATTGATTGAGTTCGGCCCATTAAAAATGTGACGTTTGAAACCAAGCCGTTCTTGAGTCGCTTAGCTCGGCAAGCTCTACCAATCCAAAGTAGGCTGCAGCCCTAAAGTAAATCTGCCGTTTCAAACTAATTCATACGTCATGCCCCATATGTACTTAGGTGTCAAGTTAAGTTTGGCATATGAGAAGAGCAACGTTTGAACCAAGCCTAACTCACGTTTGCATTCTAACAAAAGCTATAAAATTTCGATGTAAAAATAATCGTTCTAGTTGTGTTGTTTTATTTTCAGATATGGAGTGCAGTAAAGTTCAAGAGAGTTAAGATTCTACATGGACATAAGGACTGTGTTTCTTGTCTGGATACAAATGAAGAAATTTTGTGAGTAAAGTAAAACCCTGCATATAAGAACCACAACTTTCAAGAACCTTAAGGCTAGTTTCCAGTCAGTGGAATTTTCCGAACGGGCGGAATTTTACACAATCAGAAGTCATTCAACCTTAAATTTCTATACAATTGCAAAGCGGCATTTTCTGTCGTAAACAAAAGAATTTCCGCCCGCTCGGAAATTCCACTGACTGGAAACTAGCATAGCCTCGAAATCTTTGGCATCTTCAAAAAACATTGCATGTATGGTTAATTCATCTTTTGTTTGATTTAATGGCTTGAAAGGAACTTCAGGTACGTTTCTGTAATCCTACATGCAGCAGCTCTGATATCTTGATTATTTTCAGAATTACAGTGTTTTCTTTGCTTGGACCAGTTTTGAGAATGCGACGTCATCAACATCAAATTGCTAAAACGTAAACTAGAAAAGCTACAGATTTCTGCTTACAGCCATATTATGCGTTCATAAACTATGTTTTTCTTGAAGATTGTACCGTTTTTCATATTTTAATTTAGGATCTACGATTATTTTAATTGTTTTCAAAACTTTTCACGCGTTCTTTGAATAAAAAGAAAACTGCTGTAATTCTGAAAATAATCAAGATATCAGAACTGCTACAAATAGGATTATAGCAAAGTACTTGAAGTTCCTTTGAAGCCATTAAATCAAACAGAAGATGCATTAACCATCCGTGCAATGATTTTTTAAGATTTGGAGGCTATGCTCTGGAAACTAGCCTTTAGGCTAAACTTTTGTTGGAACATTTTCTGAAATTTGTGAAAATTGAATTAAAACTGGAAAGAAAGATTTCACAAAGTGCTAGATGCTCAATGCATACAATTTGTAAATTATGTGATGATGTTCTTTTGCCTGCCGTACCCACATTATTGTCTATATATTGTGTTTCTTCTCTTTTCAGAATATCTGGATCACATGATAAAACATTGAAAGTCTGGGATAAAATTTCATGGACATGTATCAAAACTTTGAGAGGCCATCAAGGTAGCTTTATTGGAGTAAATCTCTTTCTTCCGAAATCAGACTACTTTCACACGATGATGGTACGATTTAAAAACGGAACAAAATTGTTCCTCCAAAAAGGCTCATGGAAGGTTCATAGAAAATAGCACACATTGTGCTGGCAGAATTTGGAAACGGGAAAATTTGAAAACAGAGCTCTAGCCGGCACAGTTTGAAAACGGCGTCTTGTGAAAACTCCAAAGTGAGGAAATTGGAGCATTTTTTGACGCTTTCGAAACAAGGCTGATTGATCCTTTAGGCTTATATAAATTTCTTTGGCGTCAAAGCCCATTGGAAAATAGAACCGTCAAATTTTGTGCCGTTTACAAATTGTGCTAGTATCGTGTGAACTTAGTCCAAGATCTATATGAAATGCGCCTTTGCAATATGTTTCAACTATGAAAAGATAAACATATTTCTTGCTGTCTGTGTCCCAATATCCCGGACAGCTCACTCATGCATGGCAGCGCTATGAAGCAGAGCTCCACTAGCGTATCTGAGCAGTGCGTGTAAGAATATTGCCACTGTAATATGCTGTCACCTTTGTGCGAACGTTTTTTGGTAGCTCGCATGAAATCCTCTAGTGAAAAAGTGATACAGACAGTAGTTTAGAATACTCTCGTTAAATCGAACAGTATTGCTGATTGATTTCAATTCTTCATTGTTTTGTTGTTGCGTTCTTTGGAAAAATGTTAATCAAGCTATTCATTCAACTGCTAAACAGCCAACCAATCGTTTGAAATCTGACATTAAGAGGAGTTAGTTCTGCATTTGTTGAACAAGACCATAAAGTCTTCTTCTAATATAGCTTGGATTTGCAGTTTTCTTTCTATGATTACTTGCAGAACTGAAGAGTATTTCACAACTTGAACTGTTTTCATTTTTTACAAATTTCAGGCTGCATAACTTGTCTTTCATTGCTTGAAGATGGACTTGCGATAAGTGGTGCGACTGATCGGTAAATAGCCTCGCTCTGAATATCTTGGTTCTAAATACCGTTAAAGAGTGAAAATCCACCTTAGACCACAGGGAAACCAGGAAATAATTGTTGCTAAAAATAAAATTTGTAAGCAAAATTTATCTTTCTTTGTCCCCTGTGCGCTTAGTAATTTTTGAATTGTTGCTAAAAATAAAATTTGTAAAAAAAAATTTTCTTTCTTTGTCCCCTGTACGCTTAGTCATTTTTGTACCTTAGTCCCTTGTGCTCCGCGAAAGAGCGAGAGAAAGAAACTTCTTCTTTTCTTTCCTTTCTCTCTCTCTTCCCTCCTCCGCAGCCTATCGATACGCAGTCTTTCGCGGAGCACAAAAATGACTATGTGCACAGGGGACAAAGAAAGACAATTTTTTTTACAAATTTTATTTTTAGCAATCATTATCTCCTGGTTTCCCTGTGCTTAGACTTACAACATTTATTCTCAACCTGCTGTCGTCAATTAATTGAGCTGATGATGTTGTTGTTGCTACTTCAGTAATTATGGTGACATGTATCATTCGAAATGGACCAGCGAAACTCCTGTTAGATCAAATCCTTTTATCATATTGAAGCACCAGAGAAGATATCTCTCCTTCAGCATGATATTACGTAGCTTGATTTACGAAGGCATTGCTGTAGAATTGAAATTACAAAATACAATTAAATGATAGAATTCTTCTTCTTCAGGTGTCCTCCAAACACTTCTGCTTCCACAATAGACCTTTTAGCTATTCTACAAAAGAGTCTGGATCGAGCGACAGTTTTATGCATTTTTATACGAAAGGTTCGATTGTGTGGCGTTAGAGCTTCTATTACTGTTGCTCACATTCGAAAATTCTACGAAATGTATCAAAATATCGTTTGATTCAGATTCTTTGTAGAATAGCTAAAAGGATATTCTCTATCAATAACCAGATTTACGGAGCTTGAATTCCAAAGTCAGACAAAAGACTGACGTTCTTACTTCGAATCATAAACGATAACCGTGTATGCCAGCAAACAAATTACCTTGACATTGTTTTATAGGACTCTCAGACTCTGGAATATAGAAGATGGATCTTGCAAACGTGTATTTCACGGAAGTCAGGATGCC
>REGM01000013.1:496234-524301 GCA_004194415.1 Aurelia aurita
CGATTTTGTTTTGGGAGCTCGACATCTGGCTCAGAATCGCTAGACTGACCATACTGTGCAAAAAGATATCAATTATTGGTTGTATCTTAGCGTTAGTTATAAAGTAGTGTTGATAAGTAAATAAAGTTATTTTCGATTAAGTTAGACGAATTAGAAAATAACAACAGATATTTTAGATGGTTATTAGACTGACGACGTGATTCCTTGTATTCGCTCATTGCTTTTAATCTGATGTTTTATTTTCTCTCATACAAGCTATTTATTCTCAGTTTGAAGCCATAGCTATAACTCAATTCAATGCTGAAAACTGAGACTCATGTACTCAGTCTAAGATGGTTATTACAACTTTCTTTGGATTGATTAGCTCGTAAGGAACTTTTCAGTACTTTGCTGCATAACTACGTCGAAGTCCCTAGATCCTTTTTAAAGCATTTAAGTGCCGCCTGTCCCAAAAAAGTTCCCCTATTTATTAATTACCGAAACTCGATTACCAAACCTATCAAAGAATGTTCTTTTCATTATCCTGCAAGTCTCTAATAATAGTATGCGTTTCTGACCAAATTTGAAGCTATAGAGAAATTAATCTGGTAATTTTCAGTGCTTTTTGCAGTATGCTCCAAACCAGGCAGCCTTAAGAAGAGCTAATTTTTTTCTAATTTTTAAACCAATTAGATTGTCCTTTATCTATCCCCCCCTAAAGAAATTTAAAGATGGACATTGTTGTCAAAGTTTGGTTACTTTTTCAACAGGTGGACTTTTTTGGGACACCCGGTAGTATCTCTCACCAAACTTTTCCCTGAACCTGATTACTGAATTACTGATTACTGAATGCTAAACCTGATTACCATTTTAGGTAGGTGGTATCTTCGACGTTGACAATATGAATTTAGTTGTTGCACGCACCATCCACCTTTAACAACACATATAAACTTTTTTCATTATTTTGTATTTAGAAATGTTATCTCAAATTCGTAATGCCAGTAAAAATTGTCTACAAGTTGCATTTTGTATTACATTTGTATGCAGTATAGTACAGTATAGTGTAGTAGATAGGAATGGATAATAGAAATGATAGTAGATCTGTTATTGTCTGTATATTTTTGTACAATATTTAATGAATTGAAATGAATGAAGAGATGACTCCTTTGTCTCTTTCTGTCTTCTTATACTGCTTTGCCAATTCTGAAAACGGTAGACTTGGTATTGTTTGAATTACTTTGATTGACCTACAATATTGGCCAAAATATTTAGGACAAATCACAAAATTGCACTACTTCGGCATTTGATTACTGCTCCCCCCGTTTCAATGTTGCTTGAATCAAACGCCATTCTACCTAGCCAACATTGCATTAGGGGGAGGGGGGATCACAAGGTCCGAAACGTTCGATTTCTTCCCGATAATTTAGGAAACATCGCGACCACACTGAAATTTGCCTATGTCCCAGCTTTTTTTGGCCAAGATTGTAGGTACAAAACAAAACCCCAACTTTCTGAAAATTGTAGGTTTGGAAGGCCCTGTCAAACGTCTGCAGAGTCCAGAAAGTCACGGCTCCCCACACAGCTGTGAGCCAGAGGAAGGTTTTGCTTGTTAATGCCACATTTGAGGAAAGTTTAGTAATTTCTAGGGTAGTAATTTCTATGAGAAAGTTAGGAATATTTTGGTTTATTTTGCCACAGCAACTGGTTTATAAATTTTAGGGTTATAAACAACACAAGGAGTTTAAAGATTTGGTTATTTTGACTTGATAAAACGAGGAAGGTTTAACTAACCGAAATTGGCATTCGTTGGAAGGTTCGACCTTTTTCTGGACTCTGAATTTCTGCTCCAAAAGGCAGGAAGTTTTTGGACTTCGGATAGATTCTCGTTTGGCCTTAGTGAATCCGAACCTTCCGTTTTTTAGGAGTTTTGTGTATGATGTTTTGATTTTTTAAGGGTGACGGGGTAAAGATTGGGGAGTAATTCCAAGCATTCCGAAAAAATTCACATTTATTGAGATATCAGTGGTTAAGAAAAGGAATTTACCACGCTAAAAGTATATCTTTAGCGTAGCTAACCCAGTTTTAAAACTTTCTTTATAATTCTCTTGTTTAGCGCTGGGTTTCGACAAATAACAAAAAGCTGAAGTTCAAAGTTTAAACTTGGCAACTTTCGATTGATGATTCGATGAGTCATACAAATTTGAAATTTAGAAACAGTATTTGTCTAGAAGCAGCATTTGAAATTTAGAAACAGCAATTTAGAAGCAGCAAATGTCTGTCAAGGCTTTGCTTGTACTAGTTTTGTCCGTTTTTACCATTCTTCATATTCGTGATATGATTTTCTGTGGCAGACTTATAGACTTCAAACTATTTTTAACAAACGTTTTCCACATGGTATAGCTTTGGTATAGTCAAGGGCAATATGAAGATAGAAATGTGTAGGCCTAAAAAGCCTACTACACTGCAGTATTAAGTCTAAAGCCTACTACAGTATTAGTTAACATACCTTCAGTCCTTTGTTGGCTTTAAAGTATTCTAACTAATACTGTAGTAGGCTTTAGACTTAATACTGTAGTGTAGTAGGCTATTTAGGCCTACACATTTCTATCTTCATATTGCCCTTGGTATAGTGCAAAATTGTACTTGGGGGAGATAAATTTATCTAAATTTTTGAATAGTTCCTAATCTTGAAATATATTATTTCCCCGAAGCTCGAGTGTGCACTAGACTGTTGAACGTGTTTATTATTAAAAATATTTGAAATTTAAATTTTTCTGCCGCAGAAAGTATGGTAAAAATAGGAGAAATGTGCCTAAATTTGCGCTTGCTGTTGTTTTTGTGCAAACGGAAAACAGGAAATTTGCACACAGCCTCGTTTGCATTTTCTCAAATGTTGTCGCTGTTGTTGTTGTTGCTGGGATTTGGGCCTAAAACAGAGAAACTGATACAAAGCAAAGCATGAGCAACGAAAAGATGTCCAACGAGAGTGGAAGACGACAAAGTAAGCCATTCTTTGAGGCCAGTAAGTATTCAAATGTAAAAGTAATAAGTAGTTTCAAGTTCACATGTACTGGTGGGATGAGATTTATCAGGCCAGGAGAGAGGCCGCCATCAGGAGAGAGAGGCCATCATCGGCAGCGGGATATATATCAGAAAGTTTAACTAGCTTTCAACAACAACATACACCCTCCTTGTATGTTTTATAAACAAACGCAAACTTAAATGAAGCCTTCATGACCATTGCTCTTCCATTCTGCGCCATTATCATTTTGATCGCTTTTTTTTGCTTTTTGAAAATATGCTGTGACGAAGAGAAGGATGCAAATTGACTTTGCCCTAGCCTAGCTAGGCTCGGCCAAAGCTACTTCGTTGAGCATATTTTAAAGAAGCATAAACAACAAATAATCAAAATGATACTGATGGTGTAGAATGGAAGAACAACAGTTATGAAAGCTTCACTTAAGTTTGCATTTGTTTTCAAAATATTTAAGGGCTGCTTGATACAAAACTGTCAAACTGTTTGAATGCCAAAACTGTCTGATATATCCCGCTGCTTGATAAATCCTGCCAGTACCCTAGATTATAATAAGCACAGACAAATCTGAAAGTGGTGCCAAACAAATGCTAAAAGCAAAAACAAAGGAAAGCCAAAAGCAAAGGACCATCATCATCCACACATCTCACAGAGCATAGGGCTCAAATCTTTCCAATCTTTAAAAAGGTGGGTGTAAAACTCTATTACATTTTTCTTTGAATTGAATGGCTTGAAAGGAACTTGGGGTACATTCCTCTAAATCTGCCGCGGAAATTTTTTTATATCTTGATTATTTTCAAAATGGCGGCGTTTATTATATTTGTTGGAAGAATTCATGGGAAATTTTGAAAAAATTAAAATCATCTTAAATCCTAAATCAATAGAGGAAAATTATATAATCTTCAAGAAAACCACAGTTTATGAGGGTCTACAATATGGTGGCAAGCAGAAATCTGTCTCTCTTCTGGTTTAGGATTTAGAAATTTGATGACATCACAGCGTCAAATATAATAAATGCTACCATTTTGAAATTAATCAAGATATCAAAATATTTCCACGGCAAATTTACAGCCAAGTACCCTCAGTTCCACAAAAATACAATATATAAATAATTGTAGTACCATAAAATAGCGTAGATGTATAAAACACGACGTTTCGAGCATGTACTCGTTATCAAGCATGTATAACTCGTTGACTTGATAACGAGTACATACTTGAAATGTCGTGTTTTATACATCTACGCTATTTTATGGTACTACAATTATTCATATATTGTATTTTTGTTTCATTGTTAATGGTACCACACGCAACAAACACATTTTTATTGAATTTTACCCTCAGTTCCATTCAAGCCATTTAATTAAAGAAAAATGTAAAAGAATTTTACACCCACCTTTTTGAAGATTTGAGCCCTATGCTATCTCACAGAAGGCACCCAGTTGCTACATCATTACAGAACAAGTAGAGACAATACAAACGGGAAAAGTGGGAAGATAACATTGCAGAAAAGGCATTTCTAGACATCATACATAACTGTTTTTGGCTACAGATTCAATTGAAGAATGCATGCATGAATGAATTAATACAAGATCAACAACAAATACAAAAAATTTGGAATTTATTGATTCTAAAAATGTTAGTAACAAAGTGGGAGTATTGAGGGGTAGTGAAATATTAATACCCCAACAAGCTTTTCAATAAAATCCACTGACACAGTTCCATGAAATTTAAAATCTGTTTGTATGTCTTTGTATCCAAGTTCTGATCCGAAATCCTATGCTATGGCATGATCCTAAAATCTGAGCAAAATATTGCAAAATCCAACCTCTGTTTGAAATATTGCTTCAATATGATGATCTGAAAATCTCAATGCTCCTCATTATGTGTCATAGGACCCATGCTATCATCAATTTTTTTTAATTTCTTCAATGCAAAGAAAATGCAAAAAAGCCAATAATTATATACTGTACTTTCTAGAAACCACAATTTGACATCATTTGAATTCACATGATTGTTCAAAATGAATGCTTAAAAGGCCAAATCGAAAAACACTGGCAGTACTGCTGATGGGTAAAAATTTTGTATTACAAACAATCATTGCCTAGTTCTGTCATCCTATTGACACTATGAGACCTTTTGTCCCTGTTTGAGCCATTTTCTGTAGTGTCTGTGTGTACTGGCACGTTGAACTTTTTCTATGTACTTCCAGTCTTTTACGAAACTTTTGCATGCTTTGCTGTCTTCCATTCATAGTTTGCTTTCCTTTTACATTCCCCCTACTTTGGTATGAAAGCTAAAACTTCTCTCAAATATAGAACCATGTACTGTACAAGCATTGAAACTCAGTTTTAGAAAACCATAGTGTTATTTTTACCTGGTTTGCTTAAACTGTTTCATGCCAATGGTGCATTCATTTCTGGCTAGTGGTGCAATGATTTAGGATTGAAAATTATTGGAAGAGTAAAGAAAAACATTTACACCTATTACTTTATAATGGTCTTGTTGGTTTATTATCTCATTCTCAATATTTTCAACTTCAGAGTTGACATGACCTCATATTTCGTGAAATTGGAAGTTCAGATATGACTTTGGCAAATGTGCAGAACTACTATGAAGTACTTGGTTTGGAAAGAGATGCATCAATTGTGAATATCAAAATGCAGTACAGAAAGTTGATTCTTGAGGTAATTTGCAGTTCAACATTTTACCAGCTAATTCTGCAAAGTCCAGACAAGGTTGTAAAGTTCGGGAAAATTTTGGCATCTGTCTCCTTTCAAAATGACAGACCAAACAACTATCTTTTATTGGTACAAGCATTCAAATCAAACATATGCAAATTTCATAGAAAAGCATTAATTTATGGGTATTCCATTTATTAGGTATATATATACAATATATGATCACCTTTTTATTGGTCTTTCTTGTGTACAGTAGAAACCCGCATATAAGAACCTTCCTCGAATAAGAACCTACAGCCTGAAATCTTCAATATTTACTCTTTTATGTAAGAACCTTTTCACCCTGATTTTTGTATTAGGTTCTTATTTGGAGGAACAAATGCATTGATATAGTTCTCAACTGTGACAATCCGAATCATTGATTTGATTATCAAGTAAAATAAAAAAATTGATGTGCTCCTTGATCATTGAAAAGGCCCAAACAAGTCTGATTCCACCACATTGCTAATATTCAGTCCTCTATCGCAGAATTTTCATTGTAAGCAGAGACATTTTAAAGACTGCAAGCAAAGAAACATTATTGCAAAGCAACTTTGGGGATGACTGCACTTTAGCGGACCAGCTTTATGTCATATCTCTCGGGAACGTGTTGAACAAATACCCTCCTAACCCTAGCTAACCCTAACTTACCCTAACTAACCCTAACTTACCATAACTAACCCTAACTTACCCTAATTAACCCCAACTAGCCGTAACTTACCCTAAAACCCCTTTTCCAAAACCTAACCCTGACCCAAACCCTTACCCCATGACACATAACTTGCCCATATTGACAGCTGGTCCGCTAAAGTGCAGACTAGCCATAGAGGGATTTTACTCATATTGCTTATGAACGTAATATTGCATATTATCAAATGCTGTTTGTTCCTCTTAGAATCATCCAGACAAACAGTTGCAGAATGGGCAAATCACTACAATGCGATTTCTTGAGATTGAAAATGCATGGAAAATTCTGTCAGATTCACAAAAAAGGCAAGAATATGATGCACATCTGAAAGGTAAATACTTGCATTTAGCGCAATCAATTTGTATAGAACTAAGGGCTTTTTAATGTTGGAGCTTTTTAGTATCAGGATTATCGAAATCAGTTGGAGATGAATGATTTTATTATGATTTGTCAAACTGTCATTCTGAGGTTGACTAGACATTTCCTAGATAATTGTTCATTGGGTAAACGTCAGTGATGAAAGGCTTGGCACAAAATAGATTTGGCAAACAAATTTCAATTTTGTATTCATTTGCAAATTCTAGCAATTTTGAGGAACTCAGAGTAAGTATGAACCTTTTGATAAAGAACTTGGACTGGCTTACAATACTGTACTGAGAGCATCATATTCGGTTTTTGTTGCAAATAGACAACGTGGATTGGATAATGTTTGATTTCCATTTCTTTCTTAGAGGAAGAAATTGGACAGAGTGCTCCATTTGATTTAGAAATCGACCTATCAGAGATGGAATTTTGCCAAGGTAGATTCGTTGTTTTAGATATTGGAAATAAATTCGTTTTCAAGCAGCTGTGATTGGTTGTCAATTTGCAATAGCAGTGTGCTGAGATTGTCAGACAATCGAAACATGTCGATTAAAATTACAAATGTCTCCAATTTCCTGATTATTTGATTGATCAAAAACCTCCTTTTTTGATAGCCTCCATTAAATCCATAGTTTTTCAAACCTTATTTTGGAGAAAAGAGAGCTACCGTAGAATTTTTGGCAGTTTTGTAAAAATAGTGTGAAAAACAATTTTTTCTCGCTTTATCAAACTCCTGATACAGCGAACTTTTTGTGGTTCCCTTCAGAATTCGTTGTACCGAGGTTCATCTGTAAAATCAAGCATTTTCTTTCTCAGAAACAAGCACATACACAATTGAATGTCGTTGTGGAGGAGAATACACAATTACACATGAACAGTTGGAAGAAGGATATAACGTTGTTCCTTGCACTACGTGTACGCTTCAAGCTCAAGTGACGTGACAAAAAATGGTTATCGCAACCTTCACTCAACCATATCGCAAACCTTCTCTCATCCACAGAAGATTTTGCTCGATAGTTGAATATCCCTTCCAAGCCATGGTTTCGTTCAGAGGTGTTGTTACACGGAGTTTATCATTTCTATGGGATTCTTGCTGTGTAACTTAGATGTATAACGTGGATGAAATCATGGATTATTCTAGGGTGCAGCTTTGTATGCCGTGAATAATCCTATAGGAAATTGTTATCATCGATTTCTTGACAATAGGCTTTTAATAGGAGTAGCTAAATTACAGCTAATTTACTCCCAAGATAGTAGTAATAACTGCGTAAAGGAAGGAAAACTTGAAAAAATGTTTGTTTATGTTTATGATGCGTGTCTCTCTTTAAATTGATATATTGCTGCAACATAGTG
This sequence comes from Aurelia aurita, assembly GCA_004194415.1. Classification (NCBI taxonomy): domain Eukaryota; kingdom Metazoa; phylum Cnidaria; class Scyphozoa; order Semaeostomeae; family Ulmaridae; genus Aurelia; species Aurelia aurita. The sequence continues at coordinate 504,369 of REGM01000013.1, forward strand.
TGGCATAGACTGGATTTCTAGGTTTCAGGTACGAAATAAGTGGCTGTCAAGGAAAATGACGAGATGCTGGAGTCTTACAACTGGCCGACAAGCTCCTCAACTTACAACTTTTTGAAGAGGAGACTGCTATTATTTTTAGGGTTCCCGAAGTTATGTATATTCTTAATTAACAAGGGCAGATTCTGTAGCAATATCATCACAATATTAATTTGATTGACACGCTAGTGGTCGAAATCTGGGTGCCTAGCTACCTCATTTTTTTTATTCCATTGAAAAATTTTTACAAGACAAATTACTGATTACCCTACCTACGAACTACTTTACAAACACTACAAGGACGATACCCCGGGGAGCAATAGACTGTGACTACCCCGAGGGCCATTACATGGAAAAATATAAAAAACTACCGGGTGAATGAGGACAAAGCACCGCCCACCCGCAAAGTCGCACCCAACGAACCACCCAACCGATTCGCAAAATTTATCATTTATCAATTTATCAACCTCATTTTTAAAACTGTGCATGCGAAAAAGGGTATTAGAGAAGAAATGAGGATGTGTCGAAAGAAGAAGGATATAACTAACAATCTAAATCGGTTACTGCATGTGTCTGAAAAATCAGATGCCCTTTTGCTGTATGTTTTGCTCTCTTGTTGGAATGAAAGTGCAACAATGGCTGATTTTTTTTAATTACCTACCCACTGCCTAGTAGAAGTAGTAGTAAATTTAGTTCCCCTTCTCTTTTATTGTAAATCTTTTAAAGCTGAAAGTAGGTAAAATGCTTGCCAAAAGTCCTTGGAACACTAGGCCATTTCTTGATAATGACACGCTTTTCCGCAATTATATCCGTAGAGATTTATAGTTGAGGCACCCCCTCCCCCAAACAATGTTGATTTGCAAACGAATCGTCCTGTCATCCTCATTTTATTGTCACAGAACAACATTGTTCTCAGTGGGAGAGGAGGAAATCGCAAAACAAGGCAAAATTGGCTGAGGTGTTTCAAGACGAAACTTTGTCTCATCCCACACCTCCCGCTTTTTGGAGGAACATTTCGAAAGCATTTGACTGTATCCCACATGATCTACTCATTGCAAAATTATCCGCGTATGGCTTTCATGAAGATGCACTTGTTTATATCTATTCTTACCTGAAACGAAGACAGCAGTCAGTGCGTATTAACAACACGTATAGTACTTTCCAGCTTGTGCTTTCTGGTGTACCGCAAGGATCTGTTCTTGGTCCAATCTTGTTTAACTTATACATAAACGATCTTTTTCTTTATATAAAGAAAGCTACCTTGCACAATTATGCAGACGATAATACTCTAGCAGCTTTTTCAAATTCATTCCCAAACCTGATTAGAATCTTGGAACAAGAATCCAATGTTGCCATAGATTGGCTTGAAAGGAACCAAATGATTGCAAATCCGGACAAATTCCATGCCGTATTAGTTACAAAGGGTAGAGATGACACAATAGGGGAAAAACTAGTCATACAAGGCAAACAAATTCAATCTGAAAATGCAGTAAGACTTCTAGGCGTAAAAATCGATCACAGACTAACTTTTGATGACCATATTTCCGATCTATGTAGAAAAGCCGCTGCGCAGTTAAACGCTTTGAAAAGACTTAAGGGTTATATGGAGTTTAAAGCCAAAGAGATACTGGTTCAAAGCTTCGTTTTTTCAAATTTTAATTACTGCCCTCTGGTCTGGCATTTTTCCTCTGAAAAGTCAGTGAAAAAAATTGAGAAGATCCACGAACGAGCTCTTAGATTTCTCTACAATGACNAGAGTACCATCGCCCTGAAGCGCCACCTTTCAGATAAATATTTATTACGCAAGGTATGAAAGGGAGTTAGAACTGCTACTTGCCATAAGAAGATTCTTCAATTCATGGTGTATACTGAATCACTTTGTCGACTTAATCTTCCCACTCTTTGAAGTACATCCACAACTCAAAGGAGCGCCGGTAAAATCGGCCTAAATCAATTATGTCGCCCTGAACCGCCACCCCTCGATTTAGCTGCATTGAGCCATCGCAGAGGCATAGATTTAACTTAGCAAATCGCAGTAACATAGTTTGGGATGTCATGGCGCTATGGCGCTACACTATGGCGCTTCAGTGCGATTTTTAGCCAATCCACTCTTTCTTGAAATGAAGCCTCCTGAATAAAAACGGCAATCGACAACTCGAAAGACTGTGCAAATATTTCATTCAAAGAGGCTGAACAAGCGCCGGAGACAAGTTATTTGACCTTCGCTAGTATTGTATCAATGAAAATGAATCTAAACAAAAACACCACTTGGCAAAATAAAAGAAGAAATGAACGAACACTTACCGTCGCATTTCAAGTACGTCAAAAACTTCTTCGTTGCATGGAAACAAAGCACGGGAAACAAGCGGAAACACTCAGAAAGCAAGAACATGGCGTCAGCAAATCATTTTCGCGCTTTATTTTGATTTACTAGTCCCAGACCGTTCCATTTTTAGAAGTTTAAAAACAGGCCTAAAAATCGCAGAATGCGTTGGGTGGGCGCTTCAGGGCGATGGTACTCTACGTTTGCACGGCGAAACGTAGCAACGCTACTTTCTTTCTGCTGCCATGCCGATGCCCCTAAAGAGTAAATAAAGCCTGGGTTCAGAAGAAGAGTAGAACGTTGTTACAACACATGTGGATGGAAATAAAGGGAACATATTTCTTTGAAGTTGACGAAATAGTTTTCCAGCAGGCTTTATAATTACAGGCCATACTGGAAAGCTCATTTTCTGCAAGCCAAAGTCAAAGATTTCATGCTGAGTTTTGAATGTTATGAATGCCTTACTCAGCAAAACACAAAATAAGTAAAGAATAATTGTTTAACCAAAAAGAAATTTCCATACTAAAACTACGCCAACATATATATTTACGAGATTCTTTGGGTGTCGCACTCTGAAGATTTTTGTCTTAACTTGCATGTTTTCCAGTTAAAATATCAAATTGAAAAAGAACATTTTGGGTCATTTTAAGCGAGTCAGATTCTGCCAGATGTAATATTTGATTGATAGTGATTGATATTTTTTCCTTTTCTTCTAGCTTGAACCAATAGAGAAAGCAAAGCTAGACCTCTCTACAGCATATGCCATGAACTCATTATTTTGGAGTAAGTGTTACCATTATCATACTAGTATTGCACAGCCTTATTCAAATTGATAACCAGAAAGTCTCCTTCAGATTCAACAAAATTTATATAATGAAAGCACCAAAATTCAAGGGCGTCTGTGCATGTGTTGTTAATAGCAGGAAAATTTGCATGAATTAATAAACTTTCTGTCAGGAAATAAATGCTTTGTTTGTTTGTTTGTTTGTTTGTCTGTTGATAGCAACATTGATAAAAATTATCAGGTTGGCACTGAAAAATAGTTTGTCTACATTATCAAAGGAGCAGAGAATGAACAATTAAGAGATAACAATTTTTTCTGAGTAAATACATAAATCATTAATGGAAGTTGATGCAAAGTTAGGTTTGAAAGTCAATCCCAAAGTCAATATGTTCAATGTCATAGAAAATGACAAAATATTTCTTTGGTTGTGAGCACTACTTTCATTGGGAAATACAAATGTGTAATCATTTAAGGATTTCATATGAATGGTTTTTTTTATATTCAATTAAAATTTTACAAGAGCAAGCTAATTAAGTACGTAGAGTGAGGAGAGTCGCCAACTCTCTGTAATTCCAGGCTAAAGGAATCGCGAGGTGTGGTCACATCGAGAGGAAGGACCAGGACATTGCTCGATAAGCTTAGCTTCTCAGTGTCCTAAAACTACCTTCGGATGCTAGGTAGCAATATAGAAAGAAAAAGCTAATTAAAGAACGCCGGTCAACCAGCATCCTTTGCGATCGCGCTTTGTAGAGCACTGCACAACTACAATGTCATATGAAAATGGCCGCCGCAGTCGAAAGGCAACAAGCGAAGCGCGCAAGGGATGCTGGTTGACTGGCGTTCTTTAAGACACTATATATATGAATATGAATTACTTACAAAACATTACAGGGATGATACCACAGGGAGCAAAAGACAATTTGGCTACCCCATGGCTGGCATATAAATGGTTGATACTAATCATATATATTTATTTCAGTTTATCTTGTCAGCCAAGGAGTGAATGCTGCAGATCATCCTGTAAAAGGAGAATTGGTAAGTTCTTCTTCCAATATTTAAGTGTTGAAAGATGATCAAGATATCAATTAATGTGTAAGCTTTTATATGGGGGATTTTTTATAAGCAATACATAGAAATTTACATCTTTTATAGATTGCGATTTACTGACACAAGCTCTAGCTGATTAAAGTGAACTGTTTTGTTATTTTCTTTGCAGGATCGAATTAGGAAATATATGTCCAAAGTTAAAGTTACTGAAGAAAAAGTCAAAGGAGGTAAGTTAACACAGATAATTGATAATTGATGTGACTTATTCATGACTCACTGTAAATCCTAAATGGGCACCCCCTCTCAAATGAGTGTCCCCCAGCAAAATTAAAAGACACATCGTGCAGATATAGACGCTGATTTTCAATATTTATAAGCAAGTTCTTGAAGGATGAAATGAAAAAACCTTCTCACTTGATTGCTTCAACTCCATACTTTTGTTGCGATATCATAATTATATGAAGAAATTTCAAAGGAGCCTCTCCCATTATAGGATATACAGTTTTGGTTGTCTTCAAAATCTAAAGAAGATAAAGAAAATAACAAGGATCATACTGAGACAATGCTACGATTATCATTTGATGAGTTTCGTTTATTGAATATGCCTTTTATTTTTGCAGCATCACTGAAGATAGATAAAGAAGCAGCTAAGCGGTTTGTGAAAAGTGCATTATGGGAAGAAAAAGGTTAGTATGCCAGCAGTAGCTTGAGATAAATCACCGAGAAATTTCTTTATGTATATACTGGGTGAGTTTAAAAACGCGCACGACCTTTGAAAAATTAATATTTCCTTAATATCAAAGCAATAATATTGGCAAATGTCGTGATTAACAGCCGATCTGTTCAATAGACAGTAACGCTAAAGATGGCGGCCACGCAAAGCATGCTGGTAAGAAGCTCCCTGACGACCACCTAACAACATAAAAATTCTGGTCTGCCGTTTTGCCTAGCTAGCTGTGGTAAAGTTCGGAAGAAGTAATCAATGTAAGCAAATAGTAAAACTTTGTAATTCGAACGCGAATCTTCAATTTTATTTTTTTTGCTTTAGAAAGATTTCCTTTCGAACCATGTTGCATTCGAATTCAAGGTCGATTCGAATTCAAGCTAGCTAGTCGAAACGGCAGATCGACATGTTTACGTCGTTAGGTGGTCGTCGGGGAGCTTTTACCAGCATGCTTTGCAGCGAAACACAACAGAGTCTTTGGAGCCGCCATCTTTAACGTTATTGTCTATTAGATATGGTAATTTTACAAGGCTTAAATTGGTCTCTCCTTTCCAGAGTTATGGGAGATTTTCTCGACCTTCAACAAGTTTGTTACGTGTTGTTACGTGTCACATGACCTGAACGTGTTAGCTATTTAATAAGATACTACAAAACATTATTGCTTTGATATTTAGGGAGGAGGAGCTTTTCAAACGGCTTGGGTTTTTCTGACTCACCTGGTAGAATGAAGTACGCGTATTTTTTTATAAGAAACTGCTTATAAGAAACTCAACTCTCAGATCGCCAAAAAGTTAAGAAACTCCAGTACTGGGAAAATATAACTTAAGAAACTAGTTGTTTTAATAAAGGAGATTCTTAGCATATTTTGACTTAATTTTCACTTGTTTCCTGTATCATATTACTCAGAAGGTACTTGAGTAATGTCTAAACATCGGAAAGGCTTCAAAAACTTTGTTTCGAAATGTTCACAAGGGCACAGGTAGTAAACATGAAGATTGTTATGGAACCTTCAAGAAACTCGTGAGAAACTCTGAGTACCGAATATCTGATAATTTTAAGAAACTTTCATTACTGGCTGGCTAAAATTCTTAGTTTCTTATAAAAAAAATACGTGTAATCGACCAAAAAGAAGGATTCAAACGTTGTTCGGTAGCTAAACGATCAAAAGTCTCAATCAACGTTTCTGTCGTAATAACTTTGTGGAGAGGAATGCTCAAACATTTCTTCTGGATACTAATAAACATTATTTTAAAGTTGTTCATCTTACCATATCCTAGAAAAAATTAATTACCGCTAGTAGAGACTTCCTCAGTGCGAATGACGCCCAGATTGTATTTGTATGGCTGAAACAAGCAGACATATTTGCCAAAAAGTGAGATTTGGTTACCCTACCAGGCAATTCTTTTCATTTTTTGATGTCGCAAAGTTTTGCTTTAGAAACAGAATCTATTGGGCCTGCATGTCACGCGCTAAAAATGTTGTCAAACATTATCTTGCAGCATGTCCGCGTGGACAAATAGTTTGTTCTTCTAGGTTCTTCTGGCCAGTGCTGCAAACTGCAAAATGCCTTCTTTTATTTTGCAGAAAAATCGAAAAGAGAAGATGATCCAGAGAAAGGACTCGATTCAGAGAATAGAACAGTTGATGAAGAAACGGGACAGCGTGAACATAAACGTAAGAAGCAAGAAAGATCGGACTCTAGGAAAGACAAGAAGAAGAAAAAGAAATCCAAGCAAGATTAGCAAATTTTAACGTTATTATTGAGTCCTTGTTCTTCTTGATTTCTTTGAAGTTTGTTTTGGTCCCATGTCCGACTTGATTATCATTCAATGGGTCTTGGTTGACCTACTGTTTCGTAAGGAAAGTATTGCACAGTTTCGTACAGAGTTGCTTCGTGTCGCATCAAGTGTGCATTCAAGGTTGCTATCAACTTTAATGCTAGTGCCAGTTTGTCATAGTGGCTCAAGAGCCTTTTCATTCTGCAAATCAAACTTACCTGTAAAGGTAATGAACCAAATCATGCAGGAAAAATGAACCCTGTTTTAAAATCAACGCAGTTCAAGGGCCTTCAAGTTTTTGCACTATTTTTATTCAATAATGTTTTTTAATAGCTAAAGACTGAAGTTTTCATCAGCAAATAAGATCATTAGTTATTAAAAAAGAACAGAACGGTTTCAAAGATGGTAGCAACACGTGATCAAAAGAAAGTAAGAGAAAAGAATAGATTAATTGTTTTTCCGGGGTTTTCCCGAAATTTGACATTCTGTAGGTTAATTTCAACGTTATGTTTTTTTCTGGATGAGAATTTTCAGATTTAATCATGCGTTGTAGCCTAATTTCTAGCTGTTATAAAAAGATTGTCCTTTCGTGAAAATAAGCAATTGGCAAATTTGTTACCTTCGATTTTTTCTCCTTCATACTTTGTTTGCTGATCCTTGTTTAAAATATTGCATATATTTTCGCAGAGGGAAATCAAAACTTTTTCTGTGGCATTTGTTGTTTGCTGCTGTTGTTGTTGTGTCTATCTTATTCACCCGAAAGAGGCTAACGCAAAAGATCAACATACAGGCGAGGCTGAAGGGCCTAACCATTTTCCTTCGCCAACATGTGAGCTTGGAGAAAAGTATTTGAAGTGTCTTCCTGATATCAAATTGCCCTCCAGTTTTCAGAAAGGTAGATAGGTATGAAGGAAATATCATAAAATTTGTAGTTGATTCATACTAACTGTTTTATGTTACGTTGTTAGAAGAAGAGCCGAAATGAGCCGAAATGAAATATGGATGGATTCATACATACAACATATATGTATGATGATATGAATATCTTCTGCTGCTTGCTGGGGTTTTGCCTTTGGATTGACTGATTGATTGATTGATTGCAATGGATTGGATATTTTAGATATTTTAATTCCAGGATCAGCTAGAGTACTGTCGGTCGCCCTGAATGGGTCTTATCACGGAAAGAATTGATATTTCTATTTAAGTGCATGCTTTTGAGAAATATTTTCTTTATGGATATAGACTTCATTTCCTTGCCAACCGTTATTTCTAAGCCAAATATAATTTTACTCATGTTTCCTCTTGAAACTAAGGCGAACATCAGCAGTAGTCAAAAACAACAGCTTTCCCCAATTTTCGCCCTAAATGGGTCTAAATATTGTGAAGGCCTCAGCAGGGAAATTTTACTAGCAGGGAAGCCAAGCATCTCTCTACGGTTACCGCACTGAATGGACTTTGAGCGAATGTTTATGGTATCTGGCTCTTGGCATTTTTGACAACACAAAACTTTAACAGACAAATCTCCCTTTTCCTGCGCTGACGAGGCTCAAATTTACGTAAAATTCGACTGTTATGGTAATCCTTAAAGTTGGTGAAACACCAAAGTCGATGAAACCCTCACAATATATCAAAATAACTCTAGTAACACCCTTCCTTTCCAAACTGCCACAAAACCAGCACAGACAAACTTGGATAGCTACGCGGATTCGTTTAAAAAGAATAGACCCATTCAGGGCGAATTTTTCCCGATTTATTTGCCTTCGGAAAAATACTTATATCGGCAACAAAAATTGGCGAGATTTTTGGATAAATGTTAGAATGTACTCTTAAAAGGTTAGCATGAATTGTGAAACAGGTTAACCGGATATCAAATGTGCGGGGAGTGAAAAAATACATGCCGACTCATTCAACCAATTTGAACGAGAAAAAAAAGATTTGATGAAACTTACAAGTCCACGGAAAGTAGTCTGCCTGGAAACTTCATATTTTCGGGAATATCCCATTTAACAAAACACAAGCTAAGAATATCCTAGAGAGTGGCGTCAGCAAAAATATTTTTGTTGGGTTTTTGAAAAATATTAGATCCAGGCACCTTGTATTTCACTTCGAAAGAAGAGCGTGCGATTCCGATGAAAAACAGTATTAGACCCATTCAGGGCGACAGTACTCTAGTACTTTTAATAAGTACACTTTTTATGTCGAAATAAAGATTAATTAAATCCTTCTGATAATTATATCATGAAAACATAAACATCGCTCAAAATAGAGTAATATCTCCAGATCAGAACATTTTCCCAAAATTTAGAAGTGGAAGAAACATGTGCATGAAAAAAATGCAGTGCCAAAAATTTTGTACTTCGAATAGATAAGATAATGATGATATCTTGATTTCCATTGAAACAGAGAAATGAGGAATATAAGAGGGGGTTTCTTATTCACTCAATTCTTTTTTCAACAGAAGTGAAGAGAAGTAGACAAAAAAGAGAGCCTGCACAAATACAGCAATGAGCAGTGGAAAGAGATATTTTAGTCCTCAAGGAGGCCCTCCGAATAAAAGAAAATCCCAGCAGCCTTACTTCGTTGACAAACGCTTAACTCCAAGAGTAAATGAGGTAATTTTTCCACAATTTAAAAATAACTTCTCACATCATGCAGACATTTTTTATTTATATTTTATTTATTCCTTCCTAAGGTTCTATCTCAGGTTGAAAGCTTTGTTCTTTACTTGTGGAATCCATTGCAAATGCATTTCCTAATTGCAGATGACATGATTTTTTCAAGTTTTAGAATCTTTTGTACTGCAAGTAATAGACAAAAAATCGGCTAAGGTTTGTTTACACTAGATTCAAGTCAAACGATCAATCTCTTGATAAAGCTCTTTTGATTTCTTAAAATATTTTGTGCCATGAAAAATTGTGGCATGAATGCAAAGAGTACTAGAATAATACCAAATGTTCCCAAGAGTATGGTCACATGACTTGAACAAGCCTTAGCCGAAGCCTTAGCCGTAAAACAAGCCTTAGCGATTTTGTCTGTTTTCAACACTATCATATAATTATGCTAGGAAGATTCTAAGTTGTTTATCATTCTTCCTAGTACTTAAATAGCTATGGACAAGAAAACAAGTCAGATGTTGATGGAATTGTAGATTATCTTCAAATGTCCTTCCCGTAAGTAGTGACAAACCATTGCTAGTTTTTTATTGGACAATTCTTATTACTACTGTCATTAGTATCATTACTTCATGATTACATTATTATGATTACGATTGTCACAATATTTTAAATCATCACAGTAACCTACATGGCTGTACACTGCTCAAAATATTTAGGGGGGCAAAGAGGGGATATTTTCTCAAATCAGGTCAAAATTACAGTAAATTTTACTGTTTCCTTGGGGTTTTTTGGGGGGCAACTGCCCCTGCTGCCCCTATGCTGCCCCTATGCTGCCTTGGTAACCTAACACCCAAACCCATATAGTATAACCTCTGCGTAGCCACCATATCTTACCAATGACATGTAATCTCTCTTTTTCAAATCATTGTACATATTTTAATCCTAAACATTGCTTTTATATATCAGCCCTGAAGAAGTCCTGCATGTCTGGATGAAATATTGAAAATATCTTTATTTGTTAAATTTTAACATATTTGCAGTAGTTGTTCATCATTTTGCAGTGCTCCTGCCCACAAATCATTTTACTCTTACTTTATTTCATCTTCGAAGCATCTTTGGATCTGATGAGCGACATTGATATACTGTAGCTTTTTAAATTTACTTTATGAAAGTACATGTATCATACATTTACTGCTGTGTGCTAACTCACACCTGTGATGACCTACTGTAGTTTATGCTAAGTGTGAGAAATCACAACCTGAATGATAGAAATCAATTTTTGATATAAAAATCTGATGTCTACACACAGGGAATATGGCCGAAAGAAGAGACTTTCATTGCGTCAATCAGTTGTAAAAGTCATAAGCTCATCACCAAAGCCAACTCTTGACAATAAAGGAAAACTACAAAAACAATTTCGAGATGGAGACAGAGCGAGGTAAAGTTATTTTCTGGTATTCATACAGACGACATGTCACGTGACTCGATCAATTTGCGCTCGAAAATCAGACTTGGGGTAAATGAAGCCATTACAAAGTATAGCGTTGCACTGGGATTTTGAGAGTGTCTCGTTTATTTATCGCAATTAATAAATTCAAAAGGGTTGGAAGCTGTTAAAATCATTCCAAAACTTTAGCAGATAGATAGGCGAATGTCTAAAAGGAAGGTTGACTTTGAAGAAGTGACGAGCAACTTACAGCCGACGGAGTTTTTTGTGCTAATTACGAAATTAGCAAGTTTTTCACAGTTTTCTTGGCCTAAATTTTAGTTTTTAAGGTTCATTTGTTTATTTCATAGGTTTAGGTCTGACCGACAATTGCTACCTATCCTTTACCTATTCACTATCGTGAGGTAGAATAGAGGAGCAATTTTATGCAACTTTTTGCAAATTTCCTATAGAAACCTGTAGAATTTTTTTTAGATTTACCCCAAAACAAGATGGAGTCGTACTTTAAACGCTGATGTGACGTCATGCCATCTGTATCAATTGCTCATTGTCAGTTTAATCAAATGCTTAAGGACAAAAGTTGTTGAAATGGGCTATAAATATGGTATGTCTGATAGGTTATTTGACATGTAATGTATTTGCTAGGATGCTACCCTGTAGAAGAACTCAAGAAGACAACATTCACACGATTCTTAGTCTGGAAGCAGCCTAAATCGATCAAAAACAACGATAATATTTTTCTAAAGAGGGAGTTAGACAAGACAATAAGGAAATTCTTGGAAACGACTTGGGGATTAAGAATTTAATTAGTTATTATCAGTAGCACCAGCGGTTGCCCCATCATTGCACATTCTTTTAGTAACACCTTTATCAATTCAAAAACCTTAGCTTCTGATAATTCCAATAACGTCTTTGTCTTGATAAGAAGTAATAGTTTTCTTTTCGACCTTTCAAGCTCAGTCTTGACGAAATTTGATCAATGTTTTTCAATCGATTTAGACTGTTTCCAAGCCAATGATTTTCAAGATATTTAATTAGAAATGAAAATATTTAATTTAGTCAAGTCTCAGCCCGTCCCCGAATTATCAAGAGATAATATGTGCGTGAAGGCAACCTCAGGCTCTGATGATAAGCCGAAACACGAAATAGGCTGGATAGCCTAAGCTATAGGCAGTTGATTCACTCCGACGTCTGTTGAGTACTGGTCTTTCAATCATTTCATTGCACCGTTAATTGTGTAGTGGAGTGATCGTTGGACTAGCGCCGCGTTGATCCGAGTTTGAGCCCTGTCTGGTGCAGTAATTTTGAACTTTTCACGTGAATAAAAAAGTGTTTGTTTTTCAAGATATCGCTTATAGCCTGGTAAGTAGGCCACCGAAAGATCGACGAAATCGCCAAGTATTGTTTGGGATTTTTACTAAAAACTAAATCATCAATATGCAAAATCGGCGTGGTGTACGATTTATTGTGGCCCATCAATAGTGGGTACTTTTTGCGCACCCGGTATAATTATCAAATTTTGTTATAGCGATGATAGCTCTTTAAGCAGTGAAGAGGAAGAGCTAGTAGAAGCAAAGGTATGCTTAGTGATTTTTTGTTGATTGGATTCTCGTGAATAGACAATAATGCTAAAGATGGCGGCCACGCAAAGCATGCTGGTAAAAAGCTCCCTGACGACCACCTAACGTCATAAGAATTTTGGTCTGCCGTTTCGATTAGCTAGCTGTGGTAAGTTCGGAAGAAGTAATCAATGTAAACAAATAGGAAAATTTTGCAATTCGAACGCGAATCTTTAATTAAAACTTCAATTCGAATCAAAACTTTACTTCTTCTGCTTTGGAAACATTTTCTTACGAACCATGTTGCATTCGATCGAATTCAAGCTAGCTGGTCGAAACGGCAGACCAAAATGTTTACGTCGTTAGGTGGTCGTGAGGGAGCTTTTTACCAACATGCTTTGCAGCAAAACACTATGGAGTCTTTGGAGCCGCCATCTTTAGCGTTATTGTCTATTGTTAACTGAATCACAGGCAAATTGAAAACCGTCAAATTGCCGACAGCCTTTAACTTGAAGACTAGAACCACTTTGAAGGTGTTATGGCGCCGTGTTGTAATCCACTGACTTTGCAGCAAGAACGTCAGGCGCACGGGGTGCAAACCCCACCAGCACAGCACCAGCACCTCTTGAGCGTCATGACAAGGGGTCGCGTACTCAATTAGCACTTAGCTACTTCAGTGATCCCAGCGCTTGGCGCTAAAAACGGCTACTTCACCTTCACCACAGCTGGAAATTTTAGATGCATTTGGATCACTGGTCACTGGTCAGGTTTTTTTGGTCAGACGAATCCTTTCTTTGTGGCTGTTTCCACCTATAAAGCTAATAAAAACTGTTCTTAAGTCTTGAACTTTTGCTAGATGACAAACAATTAAGGAAGCTGACCTTTACGACTTAGTGGAAGATGCCTTGAAAGTAGGCGACATGGGAAGACTAGAGCTATCACCGTTTCAGATCTTGCCAGAAAAAAGAATTGTTCAGACGTTTTGGGATATCGGAGAAGATAACAGATTGGGTCTCTGAGTGAAAGAGATCAAGCTTCTGCCATTTGACAAAATATATGTAATGTTCTATACGAGGCTGTTAGAGAACGAGGTTGTTATGATGTAACACTGAAGTAGCAGAACACGTCTTTTATATATGTGATGCTTATCATCTGTTCGTGGGCACTTCAGTATATTTCATGAGCAAGCTAAATAAAGCTGATTTGCTGTTTAGTGATTTTATCATTTGCTGACTTCCAACATTTACTAATACCGGGTGAGTCAGAAAAAACGTGTGGTGTTTGCCAATTTTTATTGATGCAGTTTAATTCCCAAATTCGTTTCTTTAAAGTTCATTGCATAGGAGAAAAGCTAACTTAGATATGAAATTTGTTTGGTCGAAATCGGTCTTTCCGTTCCAGAATTACGAGCGATTCTAGTAAAATGGTTTTTCGCAAGATTGCTAAAATAGGCCTTCAATTGGATTCATATTCATGCAATTGTGACCTTCTAAACCATGACAAACATATTGTTTCTCTACCAAAAATTGAAACAACGCATGCATTGTGTTAGAGCACAAAAGGAAAACCAATGTTGCTTATGTTGTATCCCTTGGGGACTGGTCATTTAAATTGTCATTGTTAGCAAGCTGAAAGTTCTTTTACTAGCGATACTTTTCACCAAAATGGCTATATAACAAAATCGCAAATAAAGAAAGAAAGAAATGACCGATTTTAACAAAGTAAATTTCTATAACTAATTCAATATTTCTTCTGCAATATAAACTTCAACACACCCGATTTGACTTCTTTTTCACCAGAATATGGCTTGTTAAACGCCCCACGTTTTTTCTGACTCACCCGGTAGATGTGCGTCTTCCTTGTCTTTTTAAAACGATTTTAGACCGACAGCGACAATCTTTCTTCTTTATTCAGGACACTAATATAATAAACAATTCGATGCACAATTTGTACTCAAGAGTTACCAGAGACTTAATGTCAAAATCCAGTTGCGAAGATTCAGTAAAAGTTGATGGAGAAAATGAAATCACAAACAAATCTGTGACTGAACAAGCACGTGGAACCGACAAAGGTTTGCTCACAGACTTTTACAATCTCTTGCTGTTTTCCCCAGCTTACTCTTGAGTTCCAAAGCATTTTCGAAAAATTCTCAATCAAGTAGAAAACTAACAGACAAAAACTCGATTTTCCTGAAGCTAAAACTTGAGAGACCGCGACAAGATTCTGATCTCTGCAAGTTCTTATACACGTGAAGAGTTCCTATCCCTAGACAAGGGCTCATGGACTCGGTTTTTCTAAAGTGGGGTGTTTCTAAAGTAGCAATTACCAGTTAAGAATTAAGGAAGTCCTGTGCATTAATTAGGACAAAATTGAAAAAAAATTATTTCATGTAAACCTAACCCTTAGTTTGTGGATACCTGATTTGTAAAAGTTCAGAGTTATTATTTGGCTTTTGGAATAAACTAAGTATTTCTGGTATAATGGTATAAACTGACCTTTTTCTTTGATTAACTTCGCAGTTATCAACTCTTCTATCGCTGAATTACAGAATGAGGTTAGTATCAGTTATTTTGTACTTCTTTTTAATTTAAAATGCTGTATCTACAAAACCATTACATTAATAACCAGATTCTGTAAATGTTCCTGTTTTTATGTTTTGATGAAAATACAGCACAGTCATTTCATAACATCAGAATTCTTATAAACTTGTAATTATTTTAAGAATTCACGAGAATTCTTATAATTCTTACGAACACACTCTATGAAAATTTCTTATGAACAAAATCTATCAAAAAATACCAAACAGAACTGTCGAAGAATCTCATANGAATTACAGAATGAGGTTAGTATCAGTTATTTTGTACTTCTTTTTAATTTAAAATGCTGTATCTACAAAACCATTACATTAATAACCAGATTCTGTAAATGTTCCTGTTTTTATGTTTTGATGAAAATACAGCACAGTCATTTCATAACATCAGAATTCTTATAAACTTGTAATTATTTTAAGAATTCACGAGAATTCTTATAATTCTTACGAACACACTCTATGAAAATTTCTTATGAACAAAATCTATCAAAAAATACCAAACAGAACTGTCGAAGAATCTCATACTCCTATTTCGTATTTCATTGATAATAGATTCTGGATAAAGTGAAAAGTTATGACATGAGTACACCTGTGCCATCTCCGGGTGGTAGCAAAAGTGGAAAATCAGATGACGAGAAACTAAGACGAAGTATTAAAAGAAGAAAAAACCGAGACAACGAGGATGGAAAGATCGCTTCTGGAAAACATGGTGTGTTTTATCGAAGTTTAAATTTTTGTTTAGTTTTTATCAGATCTTTCAAATATATTTGCTTCGAGCTAAAAATTGCACGTTATTCTAGCCTAAAGAAGAAAAGAGAAATGTTCGAACCAAGAGTTGCCAATGCAAGCTACCCCAAAAAACCATACATTTATTTATTAGAAAATTCTTTATTTGTTACACTTGACTTCGTATCCGTTGTTGTGAGGTCTTGGAGATAGTAGAAGAGTAGACTTGCCCCAAGTCTTTCTCTCGCTCTTTCCCCTTTGTTCCGTAACGGAATTGGAATGGCGGATCCGGGAACTATGGGAAAGGGATCGGTCAGACGGACTTCATGAAATAGACTTGGGGCAAGTCTAGTAGAAGAGACACTAAAAGACTGTTTCTGTATTCACAGTCATTCTCACCTTATCGAATCTTCGTATTTGATTCCCAACTCCGTCTTAAGTCATTAACATCTTCAGGATTCTAAGGATTCTAATCTCCAAGCAGCTGGATTACAGGTGCACGCCATAATTAAGTTATCAACCTAATTCTAAGAATTTCTGTCAGGGTTGATCCCTTTCAATTTTTATGATGTCTTTAGTGTCTTCGCACTACATATTTGTCCGAAGAAATTTTAGTTGATGCTAGAATCGCACTGTTCTGAAAAGGCAAGCTGGGACTGGTTGTATAAGATTGTCTAGTTTTCATCTTATTCTGTTGTCGTCTCTTTNATTTGATTCCCAACTCCGTCTTAAGTCATTAACATCTTCAGGATTCTAAGGATTCTAATCTCCAAGCAGCTGGATTACAGGTGCACGCCATAATTAAGTTATCAACCTAATTCTAAGAATTTCTGTCAGGGTTGATCCCTTTCAATTTTTATGATGTCTTTAGTGTCTTCGCACTACATATTTGTCCGAAGAAATTTTAGTTGATGCTAGAATCGCACTGTTCTGAAAAGGCAAGCTGGGACTGGTTGTATAAGATTGTCTAGTTTTCATCTTATTCTGTTGTCGTCTCTTTGCTGAGACAAGATCATGCATGATTTTTGTAACCTTTCCTTTGCAGCTATAAAGACAACGGAATCAACGCTGAAATTATCAGATGTCGGAGGTTACGAAAATGCTCTTGAGGTACATAAAGCTAAAAAGATGCTGTTGCAAGTATTGCACATCAAATCCACTTGGTAGTCGCAAAGATATTCCCGATAGGGAGGTTAAATTCCCCAAAAAGGGGCCTAAGCGAACATATACTTGACGGTCTGAGGCATGCCCCCCCCCCCCGAAGAAATCTATATATCGGGTGTCCCAAATATAAGGTAAGAGATGTGATCAGGGCTAGCGATGCTAACTTAGCTCCAATCAATTCGCAATCACTTTTAAGCTAATCTAATCCTGAAAAGTTAACTTAAACATAAGGTACCTTACTTATTGATATTGGTGCTTCCAAAGTTGAAATATTATTCTTGAAAGTTCAAATGTGACTGCACCTGCAAACCTGGGCTTTGTCACTTTGGCCTAAGCAAATTCTTGAAGCACAGCGAAATTAAGAATCAATTTAAAGAAAAATTAAGACATTCAAAATAGGTGAGCTCGGGCAAATACCGTATAATATAATCTGATTTTTGTTCACATAAGGCTGTTATTGATTTATTCGCTGTGCTTCAAGAATTTGCTGAGGCCAAAGTGGCAAAGCTCTTGTTTGGAGGGGAAGGCAAATTTAATCTTGCAAGATTAATATTTCAACTTTGGAAGCACAAATATCACTCAGCAAGGTATCTATGTTCAAGTTAACTTTTCAGGATTGGTTTAAAACTTATTGTGAATTGAATGGAGCTAAATTGGGGTCGCTAGCCCTGATTAAATCTGTTACCTTTTATTTGGGACACCCAGTATATATTTAAGTTTGGTTTTTGTTATGTTATGCTTTAAATCGTGCTTTAAGCTGTTTTTTAGCCTTTTCGCTGCATTTTAGTTATGACTGCATTTGAAACTCCTTTCAAAAAAGTTGTGGCTGCCATTTTTACGGTTTCTGCTTGCTTTACACAACCGTATATCAGTGAATCATATGATCTTATATTCATATTATATTTATATCATATTATATTTTTCATATTTAAATTTATTAAGGAGGGTGACCGGTAAGGAGAGTGACCCTTCAGCCTAGTGGTTGATTTTCAAGGGGCCTTCCATCTTAGTATGTTTAATTTCAAGAATGAAGAGATCAACGAAATCAGTTCAATGAGATTTGTTATTTCATAGGAAGTCATGAAGTTGCTATTTCACCTGAAACACCCCGAAGTCTTCCAAAGGCTTGGCGTTAAACCACCTCGTGGATTTTTGCTGCATGGTCCACCTGGATGTGGAAAAACTTTGCTTGCCAATGCCATCGCTGGGGTATGTTTATTGTCCATAATTTCAATCGTCCTACTTCTTAATGTAATTGACGAAGAGTTAAAAGTGGCTTAAGCGAGGGGCCTTAAAATCTCTATTATTAGAGTTATTGTAACGAAGATGCACGCCAACGTTCAAACAAAGAGACAATAGACATGCATGTGTCAATAGACAATAGACAATGACAATAGACAAGCGATAGACATTCTATGGTCTATTTAAAGCCTACTCCATGTATCTCCGTCGATTGCCTTTAATCTCGCAAAATCACATTCTACTGCGACCATACGTCTAGTAGACAGAACCTTACTTTGCCTGTCATTGAACAGCCAAAGCAAAGAGTAACTGACTGAACAGCATGGACAGTTGTATCTATCGATTCCCTGATTCATTTTCATATTGTCAGCAAAGTAAAACCTGTGTATCTATGTACTTTTTTCAACTCATATTTCGAGATTTGTGCTTAGGAAATAAAAATTGGAGTAGCCTCGGTGAAAGTTCTTCGAGCCTCCTATCTGCATCGAGATCACTGTGCTTGCACAGTTTATTACTTTCTGATAGGAGAAAGTAGTAAACTATGCAAGCACAGTGAGCCTCGATGCAGAGAGGAGGCGAAGAAGAATTGTGGCGCAGTCGTGTAATCCTTTGACTTTGCAGCTAGAGCAGTCAAGCGGACAGGGTTCAAGCCCAGTTTGAGTCCCACCACTTGAGCGTCATGGCAAGGGGTCGC
This sequence comes from Aurelia aurita, assembly GCA_004194415.1. Lineage (NCBI taxonomy): Eukaryota > Metazoa > Cnidaria > Scyphozoa > Semaeostomeae > Ulmaridae > Aurelia > Aurelia aurita. The sequence goes on from REGM01000013.1 coordinate 523,098, forward strand.
TGAGTCGATTAGATCTTCTGCTTATCTCTCTACTTTTGCAATCCCAGCACTTGGCGCTGAAAACCACAACTTCACCTTCACCAGGAGTAAACGACATACCTACCGGGTGAGTCAAAAAAACGTGGGGCGTTCAATAAGCCATATTCTGGTGAAAAACAAGTCAATTCGGGAGTGTTGAAGTTTTATATTGCAGGAGAAAGATAGAATTAGTTATAGAAATTTAGTTTGTTGAAATCGGTGATTTCTTTCTTTATTTATTTGCGATTTTAGTATCGCTAGTTAAAGAACTTTCAGCTTGCTAACAATGACAATTAAATGACTAGTCCAATAGGGATACAAATCTAAGCAACATAAATTTTTCCTTTTGTGCTCTAACACAATGCATGCCTTATTTCAAGTTTTTGGTCGAAAAAACAATATGATTGTCATGGTTTAGAAGGTCACACGTGCATGAATATGAATCTAATCGAAGGCCTATTTTAGCAATCTTGCGAAACACCATTTTACTAAAATCGCTCGTAATTCTGGAACGGAAAGACCGATTTGGACCAAATAAATTTTCATACCGGGTGTCCCAAAAAAAAGTACTCACGTTTGTTTGAACGTAGCGCCATAATGAAAAGCAATAGAAATTTGTGGTATCGACTGCCACAGTTCACTAAGGCTAACTTAGATGTCAATAGTTTGATTTTCACCGTAGGTTGAAAATTCTTCGAGTTATGAGTTCCGAAACGCAAAGACCATCGTCAAGACTAAAACAGTAGGCCTAAATGTTATGAAGGAGTGCACAGGTCGTCCAAAGTTTTAAAAGGTTTCAATAGCAACGCACTATAATTCTATAATTCTTTTGAAAGCAAATAATATTCAAATAATGCGTTGCTATTGAAACCTTTTAAAACTTTGGACGACCTTTGCTTGACTCCTTCATAACATTTAGGCCCACTGTTTTAGTCTTGACGACTGTCTTTGCGTTTCGAAACTCATAACTCCAAGAATTTTCAACCTACGGTGAGAATCGAACTATTGACATCTAAATTAGCCTTTGTGAACTGTGACAGTCGATACCACGAATTCCTGTCGCTTTTCAATATGGCGCTACTTTCAAGCAAACGTGGGTACTTTTTTTTGGGACACCCGGTATCTAAGTTAGCTTTTCTTCTATGGAATGAACTTTAAAGAAACGAATTTGCAAATTAAACTGCAT
>REGM01000013.1:524986-543173 GCA_004194415.1 Aurelia aurita
CTAAAGTTTTTGAATAATTTGAGCAGCTTCCAAGCTTTTTGAATTTATTCATTGCGATAAATAAACGAGACACTCCCCGTTCGACGCTATACTTTGTAATGGCTTCATTAGAGTGTCTCGTTTATTTATCGCAATAAATAAATTCAAAAGACTCGGAAACTGTTCAAATCATTCAAAAACTTTAGCAGAGAGATAGGCGAACGTCGAAAAGGAAGGTTGACTTTAAAGAAGCGACGAGCAACTCACAACTGAGGGAGATTGTGCCGCTGTTTACAATATTATCGTCGCAAAGGCAAGTTTCTCACAGCTTTCTTGGACTAAATTTATAGTTTCCTTTGAAGAATAGCTTATTCGTGCAATTATTTCATTGATTTGGGTCTGACTGACGATTGCTACATATCCTTTCCATATTCACTATCGCAAGGGAAAATATAAGAGCTGTTTTATGCAACTTTTTGCAAATTTCCTATAGAAACCTATTGAAATTTTCTGAAGATTTACCCCAAAACAAGATGGCGTCGTGTTTTTAACGCTGCTGTGACGTCATGCCGTCTGTATGAATGATGGAAAATAACAGGAGGTTGATTTAATACAAAATAGAAAAAATTACCAAATAACAAAAACTACAAAAATCAAAAGTTAATCTGGTTTCCCTGTGCATATACTTCGTAGCTTTTTACTGTCTTACCACATTTTCTGTATTAATATATAATACCAAGTGGCTAATAAGTTGTAAATCGTAACCCAGCAGCACGTCGCATGTTCTGATCCACACTCTCCCCCTTAATATTTCTTTCCATTAATCTTTCAGTACGTCGGTGAAAGCGAACGAGCAGTTCGACAAGTATTCCAAAGAGCTCGTAATTCTGCACCTTGTGTTATCTTCTTCGATGAAATCGATGCATTGTGTCCAAAGAGATCTGAAATGGGGGAGGTATGAAATATCGACTGTATAATTTGAAAGTGTATTTCCTCAGTCCAGAGAAAGATCCCGTTTGGATTTTTGTCAGAGAGCTGGTTTTAAGTCTGTGAAAAAGGTAAATAGACCTTGAAGCAATTCTACAAAAGAGTCTGAATCGAATGATATTTTTATACATTTTGTTAATTTTCGAATGTGCACAATAGTGATAGAAGCAATAACGTCACTCAGTTGAACCCTTTCGTATAAAAATGTCGCTCGATCCAGACTCTTTTGTAGAATAATTAAAAGGTATATTGGACAATATACTTTTTGGCAAAAGTAAAGCTAAGAATCAATACGTTGTCAGACCATTCTCCATGACGAATCAAATATGCGATCGAAAATTTGGTCAAGACTTCTCTGAAGCAAAAGATGATTTTTTACGCAATTTTTCGGATTAATGTCAATAACAGAGGCTTAATCCATAGGGAATTCCAGCGGCTACCTAGCAATGTTTCTTCTCTGCATTGTGCAGTGTATAGTTTTCGACCATTTATGAGCACAGAACCGGCAAATTTCTTTCTTTCCTACAGTCAAGTGCCAGCTCAAGAGTCGTGAATCAGCTACTTACAGAAATGGATGGTTTGGTCGTGAGAAAACAAGTATTCTTAATGGGAGCAACGAACAGACCAGGTTAGCTTAAAACTACCGGGCGAGGCAGAAAATAGTTCCCACTTTTGAAAATTCATAGCATCAAGAGTACTGAACGGATTGGAATGAATCGAATTATGCTTGATAGCCCAGAGATTGAAGTATTTTTGTGATTTTTTTGCGTCTTTATGAGCACTGAAAATATAGGTAATTCGACTTAATGAAAATTTATTGGTTGTGAAATGCCTGGAAAGGGCCTGAAACACTCGATCAGATCGCAGAGAAACTCCTCGCACAGAAACTCCTCGCATGAAATGCCCTTGCGTATTGCTCTGTGTGAGGAAATTCCTTTCGATTTGATCAAGTGTCTAGGCCATTTTTCAGGCATTTCGCAACCGAGAAATTTTCGTAAAGTTGAATTTGCCTATATTTTCCTTGCTCATAAATACGTGAGAAAAATCGCAACAATCCTTCAGTCTTTCGGCTTTCAAGTAGAATTCGATTCATTCGAATCCATTCAGTACTCTCGGTGCTATGAATTTTCAAAAGTGGAAACTTTTTTCTGGCTCATCCGGTATATCTTTCTAATATCTTACACCATTGATATGATATCAAATATACTTTGTCAGGCCAACCAAATAGCACCCTGCCATTATTCAATTGATTTGTGTTTGACAATGATTTGATGGATGATATACTTGTTTGTCCATCTTGTTTTTAGGAGTATTTCAGTTAAATATATGTAGATCTATGCCTTCAATGAAACGGACCATCAGGCAATTGTGTCAGTTTGACTCGGCAAATTTTTTTTTTCTGGTTTGAAAATATTTCTGATATCGTTCCAGATATTATTGATCCCGCAATACTTCGACCTGGAAGACTGGACAAGATTCTATTTGTTGGCATACCAGAACCAGAAGATAGAGTCAAGATTTTGCGGACCGTGACGAAGGTGAAAATGTCTTCTTTTTTTGTAACCCTCGCATGTAATGTAAACTNACGTGAGAAAAATCGCAACAATCCTTCAGTCTTTCGGCTTTCAAGTAGAATTCGATTCATTCGAATCCATTCAGTACTCTCGGTGCTATGAATTTTCAAAAGTGGAAACTTTTTTCTGGCTCATCCGGTATATCTTTCTAATATCTTACACCATTGATATGATATCAAATATACTTTGTCAGGCCAACCAAATAGCACCCTGCCATTATTCAATTGATTTGTGTTTGACAATGATTTGATGGATGATATACTTGTTTGTCCATCTTGTTTTTAGGAGTATTTCAGTTAAATATATGTAGATCTATGCCTTCAATGAAACGGACCATCAGGCAATTGTGTCAGTTTGACTCGGCAAATTTTTTTTTTCTGGTTTGAAAATATTTCTGATATCGTTCCAGATATTATTGATCCCGCAATACTTCGACCTGGAAGACTGGACAAGATTCTATTTGTTGGCATACCAGAACCAGAAGATAGAGTCAAGATTTTGCGGACCGTGACGAAGGTGAAAATGTCTTCTTTTTTTGTAACCCTCGCATGTAATGTAAACTGATATGCGAAGATTCCTTCAACTATGCCTTTTTCCTAGAACATTAATGACAATTTCGAAACTATTTAAAGATCTCAGATTTTAGACACAGTATTCAAAAAGTTTATTCGGTGAAGAGTGTGCAACATCGGTTAAAGCCGGGAGGGTTTTTTACCCAGTAAATCGAATTTGAAACCATAGTCTGAAGCCCTCGAAACAGCGTTCATTTTACAATCATTATTATGTAGTACATATTCGTGCAATAAAGGTAGTCGCTATTTGACGAGCCGTGATAACGTATTGAGGCAAACAATTTTGGCACATGAAATTGTGAGACTATAGAACTGTACTTCAACTTTGCGTGCATTAGCTGTTTGCGTTGTACACAATTTACAAAAATCTGACTTGAAAATAGTATATACCTAATCATTTCTGTAAAAACATTTTTTTTTTAATACAGTTAAATTTTTATTGCAGTCTGGAACTCAGCCACGACTAGCTGAAGATGTTGACTTGGAGCAAATCTCACGGGATGCAAGATGCGAACGATATAGGTAAGGAGATACCTTTATTGATAAAATCAAAAAAATTACAGGACAGAACAGAAGCAGCTGCGTTAGAAACACGTTTCAATTCTTATCTAATACCGCATTAAAACAATGTTGTCAATAAGAATGCGACGAAATCATCACCACATCGCCACATTCTCAATGTTATTCTTTACAAATCTGAAGAATTACCAGATTTAATTTTGTAACTATTTTAAGATTATTTTGTTGCTAAATTATGACAAGAATCTAATAGACAATAACGCTAAAGATGGCGACCGCGCAAAGCATGCTGGTAAAAAGCTCCCTAACTACCACCTAACGACATAAAAATTCTGGTCTGCCGTTTCGACTAGCTAGCTGTGGTAAAGTTCGGATCAATGTAAACAAATTCATACAGACGACATGTCACGTGACTTGNATTTATCGCAATGAATAAATTCAAAAAGCTTGGAAGCTGCTCAAATTATTCAAAAACTTTAGTAGAGAGATAGGCGAATGTCTAAAAGGAAGGTTGACTTTAAAGAAGCGACGAGCAACTCACAACTGAGGGAGATTGTGCCGCTGTTTACAATATTATCGTCGCAAAGGCAAGTTTCTCACAGCTTTCTTCGCCTAAACTTTTGTTTTGCTTTTAAAAGCAGCATGTTTGTGTGCTTATTTCATAGGTTTAGGCCTAACTGACAATTGCTACCTATCCTTTTTCTACTCACTATCGTAAGGTAGAATAGAGGAGCAATTTTATGCAACTTTTTGCAAATTTCCTATAGATTCCTATAGAAATTTTCTGAAGATTTACCCCAAAACAAGATGGCGTCGTGTTTTCGAGCGCGAATTGATCAAGTCACGTGACATGTCGTCTTTATGAATAAGAACAACTCTACTGAAATGATTGAAAGACCAGGAAAACAATCTTGAAAAGTGTTATTCTTGGCCATGTTACTTGACTTACTTGGGCATTGTATTTCCAGCCTGAGAGCAATATCTATCCGTATATGGCTAATTCAAATTACTTTCTGATGATAGAGCAGCCTTTTAATAATTTTCCTCCTGGTTTCGTAGCATGCTTAAAAGTCTGGAAGTTTGAAAATCACTTAAATCAAAGAATTTTTTGCTATTTTGAATCTTTAAATTGATTTAATTATCTCCTCAAAATTTATTTGACCTTTTCTGCATTATCTTTTCAAATTACTTTATCTGATAAACAGTTAGTGATTTGTCATATTTGAAACAAACTTTTAGGACACTATGTATTCCTTGTTATTATTTTGTAAAATCTATAGGGAAATTCGTTTTATATAATTCTTTTTCCCTCGAAAGTATTTGTTTTGAAAGATGAAAATCGAAAATGTAAATTTCCTCTTTCACAAAGGGTTTAATACTTTACCTTTAATAATAATAATAATCAATTTATTTAAAGTTGGCTAGTACATAGCTACATATAGTAAAATAACAGGATTAAAATACTATAATTACTAATTAAGGCCAAATAATTTTTAACGTCTTTCCTTTTATTCGCAGTGGTGCTGATCTCGCTGCCCTAGTCCGTGAAGCATCTGTTCAAACACTGAAGGACTTTATGAGGAGTGACACTCAAACAAACCGTGGAAAAACTGGACTTATAGTTACAATGCAACACTTCGAGCAAGCATTCACGAAATTGAGACCATCAGTGTCTTTGGAGGTAAGTTATTATCGGTAAAAGGTCGCAAATTCATTATGTCTTTTCTGACAAGAAACGAATATCGCTTAGCAGCGAAAAGAGGATTACATCAATTGCAAATTTGTCTTGTATTTCGTTTTCAAATTTGGGGTTAATGAAATACGTATTCTTGGCAATGCTAGCTATTTCTTTGCTTGAATCAATTTGAAAAATAAATGTTGTGTCAGCTGTCAGCTCAAGTTCTAATGTCAAAAAGTGCTAAGATTTTTCATTAAATTTGTTATTTTCAAATGACCACCGCAGCACTCAACTATACTCATTACATAAGTCTCAGTATCGCTCATTGAATTGGATGGTTGTCGCTCAAACTGAGACTTATGTCCATACGTATAAAAAACGGGGACTAATTTCAGGATTAGCGCGGCTTTTCCCGCGTATCCAATCAAATCAAAGATACGAAACACATGACAGAATTCTCAAAGAATCCTGCATTCTTATTGGATAGAGATGCTCCTTCCCAGGGCATATGATGCATGTAAGCATTTTCTAACGTCCTGAACCTTTTGTTTAACAAAAACGTGCTGGGGGTCGTGTAGGAATTTTTGCTTCATGAGGCATTCGGTTTCAATCAAATTTAGTCCCCAATTCGTTACTGATTGGATGTGAGTCCTTATATGAGAGAAAATAAAACATCCGATTAAAAATATTGAACGAATACGAGGAATCACATCGTAAGTCTAGCACTCAACTACAGTGTACGTAGCAGTCCCCATACTTCCTTGACAAAATTTGCGAGCAAATTTTACTACCATGTAAAAAAGACTTGCAGTTTTGAAAGTAGAAATCCCATAGATTTTTTAGATTTAAAATTTACTTCATAATTTGAATGCTATAATTTTATGACATCGCGTGCGTTTATTGACTGAAATTTCGCATTTGATCGATTCACTCAGTTTTGGTATCATGATTTAATTTACTTTGCAGAGCAAAAACTGGTACGACAAGCTCCGAGCCAAATTTGGAATTCAATAACGATCGCTATGGATTGCTCGTATACGATAAAACAGATCAAATGAACAGTGGAAATTTGTTGTTTTTCAGACAAAATATAGTCGTAGTAGTGAAAAAGTTGTTGTTTGACAGCATAGGGCTCAAATCCTTCAAATCTTTAAAAAGGTGGGTGTAAAATTCTTTCACATTTTCCTTTGAATTAAATGGCTTCGAAGGAACTTATAGTACATTGCTTTAAATCTGCCGTGGACATTTTTGGATATCTTGTTTATTTTCAAAATGGCGGCATTTATATTTTTTGAAAGAATTCATGGAAAATTTTGAAAAGTTAAAATCTTCGTAAATCCTAAATAAATAGAGGAAAAATAATGCAATCTTCAAGAAAATCATAGCTTATGAAGGTCTACAATATGGTGGCAAGCAAAAATCTGTCGCTCTTCTGGTTTAGGATTAAGAAATTTGATGACGTCACAGCCTCAAATATAATAAATGCTGCTATTTTGAAAATAAAAAAGATATCAAAAAATTTCCATGGCAGATTTAAAAGGAAGTACCCTAAGTTCCTTTCAAGCCATTTAATTCAAAGAAAAACGTGAACGAATTTTACACCCACCTTTTTAAAGATTTGAGCCCTATGCTTTGTTTGACTGGAATTAAGATTATAACAGATAAAGTTAATGTAGTCTTTTGTTGACCTTGTCAGTATTTCAGACATATTGCAAAGTCTTTAAATGGTTTTGAATTTGTGGGAATTTGTGCTTTTAGAAGCTACCTGGTTTTGAAGCATACTCCAAAATCATAAGAAATGATGGTCAAATTGAATTTTTATGCTGCAAAACCATTTAAAATTGTTTCTTATTTCCTTGATGGAGCTCTTATGTGGTTTAGACGCCAACTTTCATATGAAATCGTTAAAGGTTTCTGGTTAAAAATGTCATGTTTTGTAAAGTACTATTACTCAAGATGTGGTTTTTAATTAGGCTGACGACGTGATTCCTTGTATTCGTTCAATGTTTTCAATCTGATGTTTTTATTTTCTCTCATACAAGGACTCATGATCAACAGATTCTAAACAGAGACTAAAATCAGTTTGAAGCCATAACTATCATTCAATTCAATGCGGCAAACTGAGACTCATTTAATCAGTCTATTTGTGAACATTCTCTTACTTCAAAATGCGTGAAAAGGAGTCTAGAGCGCTCAAAAGGATTAACAGTAATCTCCTCACTAAACTAAGAGCAATATGCAAATACATTTTATTTCCTTCAAGGGTTAAAAAGTGATCTTTACACAGGTATTAGATCATATACGTTTTGCGTTACTGCTTTATAAAGATTCGATTCTTAACCCTTGAGGCGGATCAAGTGTGTTTGAATGGGGAGATTTTTCATAATTTTGATGAAGCCTTTTAGGCCCTTTTTCACGCATTTTGAAATAATAGATTGGTCGTCAATTAAATTTTACTTATATTTCTAATGCTCAGAAAAATAGAAGAAAACTGATAAAAATACTTCAACCTTTCAGGTATCAGCCAAACTTTGATTCATTCCAATTTATCAAGTATTCTCCGTCGTATAACGAAGTTTCAAACCTGTGAAATTCTTTTTGGCGCACCTGGCAATTAACGTGTAATGACCTCTGCTTTCAGCCTTCACGCAGAACTAGCCTCTTGAAACTTTCGTGGGAAACCCGCATATGGAAATCTTCCAAAGATTTTATTTAAGTGTTTAATCTTGCTGAAAAAACACGCCCTGCGGTAAGACTGCAAGCAACCTGTTGTACTATCGTATCTGACATGAAGATGGCCTACACACTTGTGAAACTGAATGCTACCGATTCACTGCTAGGCAATTCTCGTTGAATTGTGATTTTCATTCTGTGTAGCAAAAGATAAAAAAGATGAGCGCCCTCAAAAGTTTTCAAAGGCAACTCGGTAAGAAGGTATTCATTGTTTTTGTTACTTTTTGATTACAAAGTACTTTGTAATCTAAGAAGCGACTTCGATGTCAGTCAGTAACGCATTAGTGTGATTGATCAGCATGTTATCGCAGATAAGTAGCACAAAGACAAAAAAGAGTGCGTTTGGCACGCAATTATCCCCCCTGCGCATAGAAAACCAAGGGAAACTTGACATCGGCCTTTTTCATGCTTTATGGCGAGCGATCAAATTTGTATTAATGTCCCGCAGATATTGAGCAATTTGTATCTGTGCCAGAAGTTTTTTATGTTGATTGTTTCATGCTGGAATTTATATGAAACACGGGGGATGCTTCAGATTCGATCCTCTGCGTCCATATCGGTGTCCGATTAAATGGGCGGGGCAGGGCTGAAACACAGTACCGGGATTTAGGCAAATGTTAGTTAACAGTTTGTTTCATTTCACACAACATGCTCTAAGTTAGAAGTCGACCTGCATTGAGGCAGCAGAAACTCTTCAATCGACCCGTATGTTTGTTTTCATACCGATTTAGGCCAAAAAGCTTTGATTTTCTCCGAAATACCAGGTGAGTCAAAAAATGTGTAAAAAGCCCGTAGCTCTCAAACCATCTTTCTGATTCCTTTAAACTGATAATACCTATGTAGCTAACATATCAACTTAGATAAGAAAATTCAGTTTGTGAAAATCAGTCGTATCATCCTCAAATTACAAGCGATTTTATAAAAATGCTTCATCTCATAATCTTTCAAGACAGGCCTAAAATCCTTGATCAAATTTGCTAGCAATCCAGCATCGTGATAATAGAAAATGGACGAAAGAAGGCTGAATGATAGTCCCAAGTGGATACTACTATGCAACAAACTCTTATTGATATACCCATTTATCGTTTGAACGACAAGATAGGCAGATATAATTTGATTATGATGGCTGTGGGGTTAAATTACATGATGATTAGCTAATTGATGAAATACAATAATTACTATACAGTTTAAAAAGATAGTTACGATACATCCCAAGTCTCTTACCCTAACTATTACATTTCTCTACTTTTACTTTTCTGTTTCTACTTTTCTAATGAAATAAGGCACAAGTGTCAAGAAGCTCTTATTTTCTTATTACCAATTACAATCATAATCCTGTTCTACTCATTTACCCCTTGCTCACCAAAAAAACCCTCCCACATCAACTAGTCATAAAGAACTCATAAATCTGCTTCAAGCATGTTTAGTTTAAAATTGTCAATGGTGTTTTCCTGCATTCTTCTGAAAGGAGCTCTGGAGCCCCTCACACACAACAGTGCAGCTTTAACTGTTTCGAAAGAGAGTTTTGTTCTGATCCATGTCATTATCGTTCTGAAGTAATAGATTGCTCGTAATAGATTAGTAGTAATAGATTGGTAGTAAAGAAGTAATAGNTGTAAAAAGCCCGTAGCTCTCAAACCATCTTTCTGATTCCTTTAAACTGATAATACCTATGTAGCTAACATATCAACTTAGATAAGAAAATTCAGTTTGTGAAAATCAGTCGTATCATCCTCAAATTACAAGCGATTTTATAAAAATGCTTCATCTCATAATCTTTCAAGACAGGCCTAAAATCCTTGATCAAATTTGCTAGCAATCCAGCATCGTGATAATAGAAAATGGACGAAAGAAGGCTGAATGATAGTCCCAAGTGGATACTACTATGCAACAAACTCTTATTGATATACCCATTTATCGTTTGAACGACAAGATAGGCAGATATAATTTGATTATGATGGCTGTGGGGTTAAATTACATGATGATTAGCTAATTGATGAAATACAATAATTACTATACAGTTTAAAAAGATAGTTACGATACATCCCAAGTCTCTTACCCTAACTATTACATTTCTCTACTTTTACTTTTCTGTTTCTACTTTTCTAATGAAATAAGGCACAAGTGTCAAGAAGCTCTTATTTTCTTATTACCAATTACAATCATAATCCTGTTCTACTCATTTACCCCTTGCTCACCAAAAAAACCCTCCCACATCAACTAGTCATAAAGAACTCATAAATCTGCTTCAAGCATGTTTAGTTTAAAATTGTCAATGGTGTTTTCCTGCATTCTTCTGAAAGGAGCTCTGGAGCCCCTCACACACAACAGTGCAGCTTTAACTGTTTCGAAAGAGAGTTTTGTTCTGATCCATGTCATTATCGTTCTGAAGTAATAGATTGCTCGTAATAGATTAGTAGTAATAGATTGGTAGTAAAGAAGTAATAGATTGGTAGTAATAGTGGGGTTAAATTACTAGCAAATTTGATCAATGATTTTGGGTCTGTTTTGAAGGATTTTGAGATGAAGCATTGTCATAAAATCGCTTCTAATATAAGAACCATACGACCGATTTTCACAAACTAAATTTTCTTATCTAAGTTGATATGTTAGCTACACAAGTATTATCCGTTTATACGAATCTGATAAATGCTTTGAGAGCTACAGGCTTTCAAGCGTCTATGCAATTTGTTGACTCACCCGGTATTCAATTCTGATCTTTCCAACAATTTTGCTAACTCTTCCCTTGGTATTTTGCAGACCACAATCTAACAGTTCAGGCGAAAAGAAAAGCATAGCCTTCTGCTGCCCTCCTTTATTTTGCTTGAACGTAACATCGATTCTATAACAGAACCGAAGGCCTACTGCCAATCGTGCAACGGAAGAAAGCAAACTATTTTCTACTTGTTTTGCCAACTAGAAAATAATTTCCTTTCTTCCGTTGCACGAGAAACTAGCCAACTTGGACATATGTTGATCGAAAGAGATAGATTGACTCGGGAGAAACCTACCTTCCTTATCTAAGAAGATCCGGCTATTATTTGCTAAGACCCCGTTTTATCTGAGAAAATCCTCCCTATCTGAGAAAAACTTGAAAACCAACTTTATCTGAGATGAACCCTGTCAATCTGCCATAAAAATGTAGCTGATCAGAAGCTATGTCTGTCTGTAGAAAAGGTGTGTTTTTCCAGAAGATGATAGATCTTATTTGAGGTTGAGCAAAAAACTGCCTGCTGTATTAGCCTGTAGTCTGCACGCATGCCACTGCTGTATGTACTGGGCGATGTTTCTGTTATGCGCAGGCGCTTTGCTTCGCCGGCAAATATTTTTATTCAGAAGAGAGCAAGATGGCGGATACTTTTACAAACATCTGTTCAGTTGGACAGCAAGCTGGCTCAATGGTCACGCATGTTCAACGATCAACCAAAGTTGAGAAATGTAAATCATTTTCTATTGCATTTGATCAAGGTTTTATTTCGTTTGTAAGGGCAGTATTGCCTTTTTTAAAAAGTTTTATTAGCTGTTTATTAATTTAGGCCAAAAAATGCAAATTTTTATAAAATGCAGAACAGCTTTTGTTCATGGGGCTCACACCTTCTGTATGCTCTATCGAGTCATCATCACTACACTGCTTAGCTCAGATTAAAAGCCGGTAATACAAATCCAAAGTATGTCAAGCTTTGGAAACTGATGAATTTGTCATGGACTGAAAGGGGTGTGGTACACATTTCTTTCTATAGAAACTAAGAATTTGAGCCAGTACCGAAAGTTTCTTAAAGCTATCAAATTTTGAGTACTCAGAGTTTCTTACGAGTTTCTTAAAGGTTCCATAGCAGTCTTCATTTTTACATCCTGTGCCCTCTCAACATTTCAAAACGAAGAAGTTTTTGAAGCCTTTCCAATGTTTAGAAAATACTCAATCAAGTACCTTCTGAGTAATATGATACAGGAAACAAGTGAAAATAAAGTAAAAATATGCTAAGGATTTCCTTTATTAAATATAAATAGTTTCTTAAGTTTATTTTCCCAGTCCTGGAGTTTCCTATATTTTGGCGATCTGAGATAGATGAGTTTCTTATAGCGGTTTCTTATAAAAGAAGATACATGCTTTGGACTTACTCCTCCCATTAAGTTGGAATTTGTTCTTAAATGCAGTTACTGAAAGTAAATTTGTGCTTGAGATATTTTCGCAATTGAAATGTGTTTTATAAATTTGTAAGGTAAAGGTGAAAAAAATATGGATTTATTGCTTTTATTNTGTCACACTCCTATTGATATTGATCTTGATGCTATCACAATAGAAAGTATGAAAATTTAAAAGGGATTTGACGATGAATTTTGACTGAGATCAGTAGCACCGTTCATGGTGAAACTTGTTGAAAAAATTGAAAAATTTATAAAAATTAATCCACATTAAAGACAAATGACGGAGATATAAGGCGACTTAAATCAGGGGCCTGGGCAATCCAAATATAGCCTATTGTATTCCATTGTATTTGATGACCTCGAGAGATTATCAAATGTACTGGACAATGAAGCCACTCAGACATCTTTTGTTCTATTTTTAAACTAGGCGCTATATATCCGTCATTTGTCTTTAATTAAAAACACTGTATTTGCTTATTATGCAAGTTATTAAACTTAAGTATAGTTTTTCTTTGAAGTTTTCTTGACTCTCTTTAAGCAGAGATATTTTTCTGTTTTGGTTTACGTCAAATGACCAAGCTGGTGAAGTTTGGTTTACTACTCTTGATGTAACCTGAAACCTTTCAAGACATGTTTCACAGGTCTTTAGAGTTTACGTTGGTACGTATTTTACCAAAAAATTGTGCAGGTACAGAAGATTCCTTTGAGATGAGTGTGACAGACTGTATTGTGGAAAATTGGCTTGCTAGTCAGAGCTTACATTTGACTGCCGAACTAGCATCAGAATGTAAACCCAGGACGTTTTAAAGACCCATTGTCAACCATGGTCCGTTCTGCGCTAAATGAAAAGCAAGACAAAGGGAATTTTGGCCAAAAACTACTGTACTTTCAGATAATACAAAAGTCGACTTTGGCACCACAAAGGATCATGGTTAGCAATGGGTCTCTAAGAATTCTCAGACTTCTCTGTTTATTTAGTATTCAAGTCTGTTTAACAAGGACAGATTTTGTAACACGATAGAAACAGTTGCTTTGGATTGACACTGCAATTCAAAGCGATTAGCGATTGCAGACAAAAGAAATTCTCTCAACCAGTAATTCAAAACAAACAAAGCCGCAAAAGTTGTCCTGAAACCAGTCGGGCAAAATGTCGCCTTGTGCACGCGAAAGGTTGGACTTGCTACAAGTCTCTCTTTTTAACGAGAGAAAGGAGAGAAAGAACGAGAGAAAAAAAGAAAAGAGAAAGAGGTTTCTTTCCTTTTTTTCTTCTTCTTTTCTCTCGTTCTTTCTCTCGTTCAAAAGAACCAAAAGAGAGACATGTAGCAAGTCCAGCGAAAGGTGATCTTTAGCAGAAGTCATGAGTACATATCGAAAGAAGAAGGATATATCTAAACATCTGCCGCGGGCATTTTATTTGTTTGGTTCAGAACCCGATTGGTAGGCGATTCAATTCTCGTATTTTTTGGGTGTTATTAAAACATTTACTGCGTAGCTTCTGAGCCAAATAAAAAGAATAAAAAGAATGTGCCAGGCATATGTTTAGATATACCCTTCTTCTTTCGATATATGCCCATGTCTTCTCTTAAAAACCACTTCTGGAATGCACAATGAGCAAGCTAGCTACCTGGGCTTAGGAGCAACTTTTGCGGCTTTGTTTGTTTTGAATCACTGGTCGAGAGAATTTCTTTTGTCTGCAATCGCTTTGAATTGCGGTGTCAATACAAAGCAACTGATGCTATTGTGTTACAAAATCTATCCTTGTTAGTCTGTTTATTCCTGTTTTTGCAGAATATGTTGATGGTATTCTGAGAGTGCTTGCTTGCATAGTGCCATTTCTACCACACCATTCCTTATTGTCACTTCCTGCAAAGATAGCCTCGTCAATCACATATCTACCCACACCTACACATGCAAAGGCTATTGGTCTTGTTTGTGGCTATCTCCTACCAATGTTGCTTGGTAAGTAGATTAATCTTTCTGTTGAATATTGAGTGTCTTTAAGTGCTTTTCATGTATAAAGTATTTTTAGGGCAAATTTTGTATCAAAATAATTGTGTTACCCTTACCCTTTGGTTTATATGTCAGAACAAAGGTATTTGGACAGCAAGCAACGCAAATTCTATTGTTGATACAAATTTGATAAACACATCCCCATAATCTTCGCAGAATTGTGTACCTGTAGAAGCAGTGCTGCAACGAAAACTGAGTTTCCCAACAGATATAAGGCTTTTTTAAATGTATGAAACCTGATATCTATGTATCGCTGCTCTTTTTTGTACCTAAACTTGGTCTGGAGCTCTGAGGTAGACTTTTTTCAAAAGATCAAAGGAGACAACTTTGAGGTTTTTTGATTAGATCAGCCTCGACAGAAGATACAACTTATTTACTGAACCAGCACATGATGACAGCAAGAGGGAAGAGAGCCAAGGAATTCCAGGGGGGGAAGAAGTTAAACCGAAGAGATTGACGCTGTCACCATATTATTTCGTTTCATCTGATAGTTCTCCTGTGAATTAACTTTGATAGAACATTAGATTCCACCCTCTATTTATGATAAATCTGTTTCTTGCTTTCTGTTAGTTTGACAGTCTATACGTTCTTCGTAACTTTCTACCTTTTCAAAGCTTAAGCGTGAACACATAGCCAGAACAATTTCTCAAAAGCAGTGCCTCTTATATGCACATAGTGACTGCACTGTTGTTTGAAAAGTATCCATATCTAATCATATTTTTTTTATTTCACCTTTAGGGGCGATCCCATCTGAATGTAGCAAGGAGCATGGCCACATTGGATTATCATCGCCGTCACTGTTATTGAGTATATTTCAATCATGCACTGACCAGTCATTGTATCTACGAATAGTAGAAACATTGATGACATACACAAGGAACGTCTGTGGTGATTTGCTGTATGTCATGGCCTACGGAACACCTGATGTCCTCGAACCTGCTATACATATGCTGAACAGATATTACCCTGCAGTTGATATAGGTATGTCTAAAGAGGCTACATAGCAACTCCTTTGTGAAAGGCATGTTCGTTTGCTTCCTTTTTGCTTCCCCATTTATTACAATTTAGTTATTAGAAATTTAACTGTGGAACGACAATTTTCAAGACAGGTTTTGATTGACTCAACTTCCATCATTAGTTGTACAGAATATCTTATTTTCAAAGTGTTAAGTTCGCCAAATATCATTTTCAGTCATGACATTTGTATGACGTATTGAAAAAGTAATAAATAGTTCCTAGAAAATCCAAGTGACAGAATCCCTTTTTTAGTTCAAAACTAAAAAACACCTCAAATTCCGATTGATGCCTGTTCAACAATATTTGATGGGTAATGCAAACGTTAGAGCTAAAATGTAANCATATGTTTTTTATTTCATCTTTAGGGGCGATCCCATCTGAATGTAGCAAGGAGCATGGCCACATTGGATTATCATCACCTTCGCTGTTATTAAGCATATTTCAATCATGCACTGACCAGTCATTGTATCTACGAATAGTAGAAACGCTGATGACATACACAAGGAACGTCTGTGGTGATTTGCTGTATGTCATGGCCTACGGAACACCTGATGTCCTCGAACCTGCTATACATATGCTTAACAGATATTACCCTGCAGTTGATATAGGTATGTCTAAAGAGGCTATATAACAACTCCTTTGTGAAAGGCATGTTCGTGTGCTTCCATTTTGCTTCCCCATTTATTACAATTTAGTTATTAGAAATTTAACTGTGGAACGACAATTTTCAAGACAGGTTTTGATTGACTCAACTTCCATCATTAGGTGTACAGAATATCTTATTTTCAAAGTGTTAAGTACGCCAAATATCATTTTCAGTCATGACATTTGTATGACGTATTGAAAAAGTAATAAATAGTTCCTAGAAAATCCAAGTGACAGAATCCCTTTTTAGTTCAAAACTAAAAAACACTTCAAATTCCGATTGATGCCTGTTCAACAATATTTGATGGGTAATGCAAACGTTAGAGCTAAAATGTAATTAATCGATCAAGTTTAGACTGTTTTTCATTGACAGGATCTTAGCTTACCATTCCACGAAGACTCTATCATACAAGAAATTTTATACAGGCGGGGATGGCTCAATGGTAGCACGCTTGACTACCGATCTGAAGGTTGGTAGTTTGAGTCCCCGCCCTGTCAAGCCTGCTACGTAGAACGAGGAGAGTCGCCAACTCTCTGTAATTCCAGGCTAAAGGAATCACGAGGTGTGGTCACATCGAGAGGACGGACCAGGATACTGCTTCGATAAGCTTACCTTCTCAGTGTCCTAAAACTACCTTCCAATGCTAGGTAGAAGTAAATAAAACAAATTTTGTTTTTCCGTCAAAGGCACCGTCGCTGAATATCGATCTGCAAAACAGGACAGCATCATCGTACAAAGATGCGAATATCACTCATGTGCGGATGGAAGCCCAGATCGCTTCATAAGATCGGCTGATTTGCTTTGCCTTGATCCGAGTATTTGCGCTGCAGTGAACGAGAACTCACCACCACTCTTCCTGTGCACGAGTTGCGCCGAATTCTTAAACCAACGAAGAAGTTCGCTGTTCGTGGACATCGTTCGATCAATCGGGAACATAGCTGAGCAATGCGAAAACCTGGACTGTGTATCGGAATCGTCATCCAAGGGTGGAATGCATTTTTGCTTTTCGATTGAATGTACGAGGAGGAATAGAAGAAAGCCTATGAGACTTTGCAGATCATGTCATGAAAGGTATTTCATTTTACAATTTCTTTTCGTTAATCATTCGAGCTTTGGAGTAGCCAGAGATTCAAAAGACGTTTTCGTTGTCAGAAGCTAATGGCATTTAATAATAAAAAAGCGAACGCTGTATGTTTCTTTTTTAGGGTTTTCACAAATTGCATTCATACAGACGGCATCACGTCACAGCAGCGTTGAAAGCAAGACGCAATCTTGTTTTGGAGTAACTCTTCAGAAATGTCTATACGTTTCTATAGGATTTTTTGCAAAATGTTGCATAAAATTGCTCCTCTATTCTACCTCGAGATAGTGAGTAGGGAAAGGATAGGTAGCAATTGTCAGTCAGACCTAAATCTATGAAATAATTTCACGAACATGCCGTTTTTAAATTCAGAACAAAAATTTAGGCCAAGAAAGCTGTGAGAAACTTGCCTTTGCGACGATAATTTCGTAATCAGCACCACTAACTCCGTCGGCTGTAAATTGCTCGTCGCTTCTTCAAAGTCAACCTTCCTTTTAGACATTCGCCTATCTGCTAAAGTTCTTGAATGATTTGAACAGCTTCCAAGCTTTTTGAATTTATGTATTGCGATAAATAAATGAGGCACTCTCAAAATCCCAGTGCGACGCTATACTTTGTTATGGCTTCATTTACCCCACCTCAGATTTTCGAGCGCAAATTTGTCAAGTCACGTGACATGTCGTTTGTATGAATCGTTAAGAATGCGAATTAGGAAAATATGCCGTAAATTAAGACTTCTTGTACTTCCCCAACGCTACCGATTTTTTAAGAAATGGCATGTTCAGTTCTGCTAGTGCAAACGCAGGAGGCCCAAGGTATAGCAGTGAGGGGGCTTTCGCTAAAGTCTTTATATCATACATAGATACTGCAGTACAGTAGTAACGCAATTCAAAACAGACGGGATTCCATATCACACATTGATGGCTAGCCTTCGAGGCGCTGTATTTGATTGGCCAAAAGCAAGGACACAAAAATTAAAGAGACGAAATAACTGTCATAAGAATCATAGGCAAGAAACATTCATATGTAAGTACTTTCAACAAGAGATTCTAAGATAAGATCTTGACAATTCATGCGTTAGAACATATGCGAAAGCCCCCTAACTGCTATACGTTGGGCCTCCTGTGGTGCAAATACCATATTTCGTTCGGATACTAGCCACAATGGAATCAGCTTTGTGAAAACCGAACTCAGGATTTTTTAGCATACTTTCCTTTCATTGCTTTGAGATTTTTGATTAATCTT
>REGM01000013.1:543228-558308 GCA_004194415.1 Aurelia aurita
TTATTATTATTATTATTATTATTATTATTATTATTATTATTATCTGGGGGGGGGGCATATTTCCAAACACCCGATAGAATATAGATCTGAAAGCACAACAAGCGTACATATATCTAAATTGCTTCATTCGTAGTTGGAGGAGAGTTATGGATACTATGAGAAGATTGAGACATATGAAAGCGAACCAGAAGAGGAACAGACTTGGTTTGTGGCCTGGTAAGATAGCGATGATGCCCTTTGGAACGTTGCTTGAAGCTTTTGTCACAACTGAGTATCAAAAAATAAATCAAAAATAAATAAAAAAATTGAGAGAAAAATAAAAAAAAATTAGAAAACAGAAGAAAATCTTAAAAGAAAAAAATAAAAAAATTTAAGGAAAGCTTATATGCGAAGACTTAAAAATTCGTTTTTCTGCATAAAGAAACAAAATTTTTCAAATCTTTCAGAAAAGACGAGTTATCTCCAAACTATCCAAAAAGATGCCAAATTTTTTCCCCATGACAAAGAGCATCAGTTTTCCTACGATAACATGAAATAGCACTGAGATCATTAGAGCCAATTGTCTGCGACAAATTTTAAAATTTAGACTTGCTTACACTTTTGAGGTTGGAAAGGCTTGGTCTGCAATCTCCCTGCACCTCAAAATCCGTACTGGCCCTTTTGCTTTCAGTGTACATGTTCTAGTTGGTGTTTCACTCTGTTCAAACATCCTCTTATTGAGGGAAGTCCCCTAGCTCTCTGGCAGGCCGCATGAGCAGCGATGGATGACTGTGATGGCCTATCCTGCGTGTGTGGCAAGTAGGGAAGTACTATTCTCTGGCAGGCCGCATGAGCAGCGATGGATGACTGTGATAGCCTCCCCTGCGTGTGTGGCAAGCAGGGAAGTACTATTCTTCTGATAGACCACATGAGCAGCGATGGATGACTGTGATGGCCCCCCTGCGTGTGCGGCAAGCAGATGAGCAGTGTGAGCAGTTACTATGACCAGTGCATGGAGGAGACTCCATGCCCAGATAGCTCAGTGGTAGAGCGTGGACAAGCATAGTCTCTGGTCACGTGTCCGAGCCTCCCCCTCTGGTCGTTGTAATTGTTCAAATATTTCCCTTCAAGTTTGACTCCTTTGCTGATAGAAGTTTCAATGCCACCTAATCTGTATGTTCCAACAAGAAGCAATACCGTGTACACTTCGTAACAAGTATATGAATTGTTTCAGTGATCAAATCATATGCTTGTTTCGAAGTATACACGCTTTTGCTTCTGTGTTAGAAAATTAAGAATTGCTGGCATTGAAAGTTCTATCAATATCAGAGTGTTTAACAACCTGGTTCCGAGGGTAGTTTCCTAAGTCAATACTGGATTCAGCAGCCTCCTTTTGGGTCATGGGAATGAGGTTGGAGTGTTTAACAAAGCGAAGAACCGACCAGAATAGCAAGTACACTGATAGCATAAGAGAGTCCTTGCAGATTTTGAGTAGTGCGAGTATGAGGCCAGGCTTTCCAGCTTCAAAACTGTAAAAAAACCTAAAGTTAAACGTTTATTGCAAAGAATTTCGCCCTAATGATGTCACTGCCATTTCATATCATCATAGAAGGACTCATGCTCTTCATCATGGTAAAAAAGTTTTGCACCTTTCTGGAAATTTTCAAGACAAGTCGTCTTTTCTGAAAGATCTGAATAATCTTGTTTTCTTTTTTGCGCAGAAACGAATTTCTAAATCTTCTTTTATCATTAGTTCTGTCTCATCTTTGCAATGTATAGTAGGTAAATCGATTGTAAGTAAACTAGTAACCACTTCGTAAGTTGTGTTTCTTTTTGTGTTATCCTTGAACAATTGCTACCTTTTCTGGATACGTTTAAGAGTTCGGTGATCTGGTCTCACTGTCCTGGAACCATTGGATTTTTAACATGTGGATGATATCTAACAGCACAGAGAAAATGCATGTAGGGCATCGGGCACGTCCTAAAATCATTTATGGTATTAACAATAATCACGAGAGCTTACCTGTATCCAAATGAGACCTTCTTGTCTTTGTGTATTGACAACATTTTGTAGCTTTCTTTCAATGAAATTCAGCGAATATGAAGGGGTATCATCTGAGCCTGTATCAAATATTCTCCTAAAACGCAAATCGGAAAAAATGAACACATTGGGACAAAATATTTTCAATTCAATTTTACAGAGAAATCCCAATGTCATTATAATTTGCGGTGCGAACTTTACGGAGGAGGAAAAATTGAGGAAAAGAAAATATTTTCTTTTCCTCAATTTTTCCTCCCCCGTAGAGGTCGCACCGCAGACCAATGTCATTACTTCTAAGATTGATGCCATTATGGAATTGTTTGAAAATGCTACACAAAATAAAAAATGATTTGAAAGCATTAAATTATTAGTTTAAAATACCGGGTGTCCCAAAAAAAAGGTAACGGATTTGGTTGGCTCCAGCAATGTGAATATAGCTTTGATCGATGGCTAATCACTCTCAAAATGTTCCTCGATAGTTAACTTGAACATAGATACCTCGTTTGTTGGTATTGGTGCTTTGAGAGCAGAGATATTGATCTTGATAGTTCAAATTTGTACCCACGTGCAAACCAGAGCTTTGGCCTTTTGGTCTAAGCAAATTCTTGAGGTACAGCGAATAAATCAACGATATCCTTCATAAAATTTGAAAAATATCACATCTTATTACATTCTGTTTGCCAAAAATCATCCCCCAGTCACCCAATGGGCAGTTTTTTTATTGTTCTTTAATTTCAGTTTTTAATTTCGAGATGCATCAAGAATTTGCTTAGGCCAAAAGGCCAAAGCTCTGGTTTGCACGTGGGTACAAATTTGAGCTATCAAGATCAATATCTCTGCTCTCAAAGCACCAATACCAACAAACGAGGTATCTATGTTCAAGTTGACTATCGAGGAACATTTTGAGAGTGATTAGCCATCGATCAAAGCTATATTCACATTGCTGGAGCCAACCAAATCCGTTACCTTTTTTTTGGGACACCCGGTATTTTAAACTAATAATTTAATGCTTTCAAATCATTTTTTATTTTGTGTAGCATTTTCAAACAATTCCATAATGGCATCAATCTTAGAAGTAATGACATTGGTCTGCGGTGCGACCTCTACGGGGGAGGAAAAATTGAGGAAAAGAAAATATTTTCTTTTCCTCAATTTTTCCTCCTCCGTAAAGTTCGCACCGCAAATTATAATGACATTGGGATTTCTCTGTAAAATTGAATTGAAAATATTTTGTCCCAATGTGTTCATTTTTTCCGATTTGCGTTTTAGGAGAATATTTGATACAGGCTCAGATGATACCCCTTCATATTCGCTGAATTTCATTGAAAGAAAGCTACAAAATGTTGTCAATACACAAAGACAAGAAGGTCTCATTTGGATACAGGTAAGCTCTCGTGATTATTGTTAATACCATAAATGATTTTAGGACGTGCCCGATGCCCTACATGCATTTTCTCTGTGCTGTTAGATATCATCCACATGTTAAAAATCCAATGGTTCCAGGACAGTGAGACCAGATCACCGAACTCTTAAACGTATCCAGAAAAGGTAGCAATTGTTCAAGGATAACACAAAAAGAAACACAACTTACGAAGTGGTTACTAGTTTACTTACAATCGATTTACCTACTATACATTGCAAAGATGAGACAGAACTAATGATAAAAGAAGATTTAGAAATTCGTTTCTGCGCAAAAAAGAAAACAAGATTATTCAGATCTTTCAGAAAAGACGACTTGTCTTGAAAATGTCCAGAAAGATGCAAAACTTTTTTACCATGATGAAGAGCATGAGTCCTTCTATGATGATATGAAATGGCAGTGACATCATTAGGGCGAAATTCTTTGCAATAAACGTTTAACTTTAGGTTTTTTTACAGTTTTGAAGCTGGAAAGCCTGGCCTCATACTCGCACTACTCAAAATCTGTAAGGACTCTCTTATGCTATCAGTGTACTTGCTGTTCTGGTCGGTTCTTCGCTTTGTTAAACACTCCAACCTCATTCCCATGACCCAAAAGGAGGCTGCTGAATCCAGTATTGACTTAGGAAACTACCCTCGGAACCAGGTTGTTAAACACTCTGATATTGATAGAACTTTCAATGCCAGCAATTCTTAATTTTCTAACACAGAAGCAAAAGCGTGTATACTTCGAAACAAGCATATGATTTGATCACTGAAACAATTCATATACTTGTTACGAAGTGTACACGGTATTGCTTCTTGTTGGAACATACAGATTAGGTGGCATTGAAACTTCTATCAGCAAAGGAGTCAAACTTGAAGGGAAATATTTGAACAATTACAACGACCAGAGGGGGAGGCTCGGACACGTGACCAGGGACTATGCTTGTCCACGCTCTACCACTGAGCTATCTGGGCATGGAGTCTCCTCCATGCACTGGTCATAGTAACTGCTCACACTGCTCATCTGCTTGCCGCACACGCAGGGGGGCCATCACAGTCATCCATCGCTGCTCATGTGGTCTATCAGAGGAATAGTACTTCCCTGCTTGCCACACGCAGGGGAGGCTATCACAGTCATCCATCGCTGCTCATGCGGCCTGCCAGAGAATAGTACTTC
Source organism: Aurelia aurita (assembly GCA_004194415.1). Lineage (NCBI taxonomy): Eukaryota > Metazoa > Cnidaria > Scyphozoa > Semaeostomeae > Ulmaridae > Aurelia > Aurelia aurita. The sequence goes on from REGM01000013.1 coordinate 547,830, forward strand.
CCTACTTGCCACACACGCAGGATAGGCCATCACAGTCATCCATCGCTGCTCATGCGGCCTGCCAGAGAGCTAGGGGACTTCCCTCAATAAGAGGATGTTTGAACAGAGTGAAACACCAACTAGAACATGTACACTGAAAGCAAAAGGGCCAGTACGGATTTTGAGGTGCAGGGAGATTGCAGACCAAGCCTTTCCAACCTCAAAAGTGTAAGCAAGTCTAAATTTTAAAATTTGTCGCAGACAATTGGCTCTAATGATCTCAGTGCTATTTCATGTTATCGTAGGAAAACTGATGCTCTTTGTCATGGGGAAAAAATTTGGCATCTTTTTGGATAGTTTGGAGATAACTCGTCTTTTCTGAAAGATTTGAAAAATTTTGTTTCTTTATGCAGAAAAACGAATTTTTAAGTCTTCGCATATAAGCTTTCCTTAAATTTTTTTATTTTTTTCTTTTAAGATTTTCTTCTGTTTTCTAATTTTTTTTTATTTTTCTCTCAATTTTTTTATTTATTTTTGATTTATTTTTTGATACTCAGTTGTGACAAAAGCTTCAAGCAACGTTCCAAAGGGCATCATCGCTATCTTACCAGGCCACAAACCAAGTCTGTTCCTCTTCTGGTTCGCTTTCATATGTCTCAATCTTCTCATAGTATCCATAACTCTCCTCCAACTACGAATGAAGCAATTTAGATATATGTACGCTTGTTGTGCTTTCAGATCTATATTCTATCGGGTGTTTGGAAATATGCCCCCCCCCCCAGATAATAATAATAATAATAATAATAATAATAATAATAATAATAATAATAATAATAATAANTATTTTTGATTTATTTTTTGATACTCAGTTGTGACAAAAGCTTCAAGCAACGTTCCAAAGGGCATCATCGCTATCTTACCAGGCCACAAACCAAGTCTGTTCCTCTTCTGGTTCGCTTTCATATGTCTCAATCTTCTCATAGTATCCATAACTCTCCTCCAACTACGAATGAAGCAATTTAGATATATGTACGCTTGTTGTGCTTTCAGATCTATATTCTATCGGGTGTTTGGAAATATGCCCCCCCCCCAGATAATAATAATAATAATAATAATAATAATAATAATAATAATAATAATAATAATAATAATAAAATAATAATAATAGTAATAATATTAATAATAATAATAATAAAACTTAGCAGAACGTTTAATAATAATAATAATAATAATGATAATATTAATAATAATAATAATATTATACGAATACTTTTAACAGGATAACCTATCAGTATTACGATACTGTTATCATTAGGATCCTACATAATGAAGGTACAAGGAAGTGACAAATTTCTTATTTCAGTTTATCAATGTCTAAAGGATTCTTAAAGTCATCAGTTTGAAATGATCAATATGCAAAGGCCTACATAAATATAAACAGAGGCTTTCAAGATTAATAGCAAGCCACCTTAAGTGCAGATCCACCTCAACCATAGGTGGATCTTCACTTAAGGTAGCCTGATAACCAGACCCAATTTCAAAGGAACTATTTTCTTTGAAATTGGGTCTGGTTATCAGGCTAACTTAAGGTGGCTTGCTACTAAAAATATTCCAATTCGTAGATCAGTGATAAGATGGCTCACTACTAACCAAAACTAGATAAAATAGTAATCCTGATACACACATGGTGTCCTATCGCCCTTGCTCCTTAATGAGATAAATCTGATGCAACAAGGTTTTGAATGGCTACAGCTAGAAAACATTCCATAATTATTCTTTAAATGTTTTGTTTTGAATGAGTTAAAAGGCTAAAAATTATCTTTAACAAATATAATACCTTATCTACTTCTATTTCCAACCTTTCCATTTCATCTTCTCGTAGGTTTGCTCTGAACTGCAAACCTCTGATAAGGCTAGCAGGATTGTCATTTCCAAAATTCTCTTTAGTAATCTTGGCTTTAAAAGCATCTTCCCTCTCTCCTACAACTTCCAATTTCTTTATTAAGGCTTTGTGATGTTTGATCTTTCGTGCAGTAGATTTCCTTGCCTGTTCCAATTTTATTTCCTCTTTATTTTCATGAACGGCTTCCATTTTCACTTCAACTTTTCGTTTCACTGAATCCATGCGTTGACGTTGCTGCTCCTCGTGGGTCTGTTTTGCCTTCATCATGCGAGATTTCATCTTCTCCATTTCTTCTACTTTAGCTTCCTTGATTTGTTGTTTTCTTTCGATGGCTTCTCTCTCCTTCAATTGCAATCGTTCCTTCAAAAGCCGTTGCTTCTCAGCCTCGAGTTTTTGCAGCATCTCTTTTGATAAGGCTGGCTGCTTGCGTATGTTGACGGCCTTTGTCTGCATGAAAGCCTGTTTCCTTTGTGCTGCTTCTGTTTGCCTACGAAAACAAAGAAAGCTTCGTGATCAGTCCTTGTCATGTTTCTTTTAGTTTCAGTTTGATCAAGGACATGGGGGACGTAATTATGGAAGAAACATCTTTGAAACATTGTTAGAAGCATTTTTTGGTTTTCAGATTCAACTAAATCTTGATTTGATGTAATAATGTTTCTCTGCATTGAAAAAAGATTTTTATGAAAGAGAAGTCTTATAATCCTTTATAAAACTTACAACTTTTACTCACCTGTTATAGATTTCCTCCATTGTGATAGGATTTAGCCTTTTTGGTTGTCTTTGTGCCATTTGCACACTTTTAAGTGACATTCTTGATGCAGCTCGATCGCTTCCCTGATTTTGGAAGAAGTCCACATCATAACAAACTGATTGAGGCCTACCATTCTTATCACGCGTCGAAGCTCGTTTTATTAGCACCTTTTCTGTGGTTTGACCAATGCCAGGTAATGGAGCTCTGTCTCCTGGAAGTTGTGCAAAATCTCTCTCTAAATTGGCTCTGCGAAGGGAATCCTCAGAACGACAGCCGCTATCACCTTGTATTTCTATATCTTCTTCTGAATAAGAATAGAAGGAACCTTCGTCGTTTCCTAGGCTGTTATCGTCTTGGCTTTTCTCGCTCAGAGAAGAGGCTCTCGTCGTTTCGACTAGCGGCGCAACCTTATTGTTACAGCATAGAATTCTATAGCGTAAAGGCAATTTCGGCTGTTGTTTGTTCCTTTTCTTTCTATTTGTTTCTTGTTGTGGCGCACTACGCACGCTCTTCGTTAAAAGGTTGCCCATTTTTATTGGATCATTTTCACTGTGTTCATCGTAAACTGACGAACAAATATGATTGCATTTTGTCAAGCATTTGATTTTAAAGGCGCGAACATTCATCTGACGTAACATGATACGCTTGCTCCTTATCCGACGTCAGATTTAATTCAAGATGGTAGCAAGATCAATCACGTGACAACATAGATCTCCTTCACAGCGATTGAAATCACTGCTAATTATGGAGCTAGATGTGTTGATTAACAGTGTGAAAATGAGAAGAATGGTAGGTTGGTTCTGAAAACAAAAAACGTGCATCCTTTCCTAATAAATGCCTCTTTTTTGCCGGAAAGTACTCTTTTTTAATTGCCGATGTTAAGAAACAGCTAAACAGCCCTATTTAGTTTACCTAAAACAAAAGAATTGGAAGAGGATAGCACCATATGAGTCACCATCTTCTTTTGACACAGGCAGGGGGGGGAGATAGTTGAGGAATAGGAGAATTCGGGGGGTGGGGGTACCTTTACGTGCTATTGTTGTCATTACGATTTATGTCTCTAAAATTGGACACAAAAAGTTGCTAGAATTCCTTGGGGATAAAAGCCCCTTTACTGAGCTCAAAACTCAAGTTCCTCTTAAAATTCAATCTACGCTTATTTGTATTGGTTTGCTTCATAATAGTGAGTGAGGACAATTGATAGGTAAAGTGCCTGGAATTTTAAAACAGACTATAAATACAATAAAAATATGTTTGTTGCGTGTGGTACCATCAAAATTAAACGAAAATATAGTAAATAAATGATTAAGTACCATAAATTGGCGTTGATGTAAAAAACACGACGTTTCGAGGAAATACTCGTTATCAAGTATGAATACCTTAGACTTTAAACACCTTTTAATTTCGATGGTCCAGAGTTGAAGTCGTTAATCAAATGCTTTCCTAATGTTCATTTTTCTCTTTACAGATGTTATCAGCTGTTGATATCTGCCTTGATGTCGAAGCGTTGATTTGTATCTTTTTGGAATCAACAAAACTTGCAGAGATATCTGACGATGAAGAATCCACTACGATGTTCCAATTCCCTGATCCACAAGCATACAGAGAAACACCGAAATCTCCGGGATTCTCGGCTCCGTCATCAGCGCCGAACTCGCCTTTCTCCTCATTCTCGACGATAAATGTTTTGAATAATAGTTTGACGTACTACATTCTTATGATGGATATCTTGATCAAACAGGTAAGAACATACCGCAAAAGCTCTATTAAGCCCCCGTGGGGCTTATTTAATTTCGGAGACTCCTGAGGGGGAGCTTAAAAGAGAGGGAGGCTTATTAGAGAGGGGGGCTTATTCACAAAGTCAAATGATGACAGCTTTTTGGGTCTTTTACCTCATATTTTGCGGAATCAACATACACTTTTACGAGTCAAATAGACAAATTCATTTCATTTTGAATCCCAAACCATATCAAAATTAACATCCAAACTTGTTTTAGATAATAAACGGAAATCTTTGGTATCCTCTCGCATTTGATATAAATGGGGGGGCTTGATAGAGAGGGGGGCTTATTTACAGTTTGGCTCGGAAGAGAGGGGCTTGTTAGCGAGGGGGGCTTAATAGAGAGGGGGGCTAAATAGAGCTTTTACTGTATTCTTATTATACGCGAATCCTTTGCTTATTTTGGCAGGGACGACTCACTGGTAGCACGCTGGCATAGCAATCTGAAGTTTCGTGGTTCGAATACCCGTCCTGTCAAACCTGCTACCTAGAGTGAGGACAGTCGCCAACTCTCTGTATTTCCAGCCTGAAAGAATCACACCATAGCATAGGTTTCAAATCTTAAAATCTTTAAAAGGTTGGTGTAAGATTCTATGACCAATTTCTTTGAATTGAATGGCTTGAAAGAAACGTTAGCTACTTTGCTATGATTCTACCGTTGGACTTTTTCGAAATCTTGAATATTGTCAGAATTAGAAGGTTTTCTATATTTCAACTCTTAACTCTTTTGAGGATGTGACGTTTCAAAATTCTAAATCGTAAACCAGAAGAGTGAGAGACTTGTGCTTGACATCATATTGTAGACATTCATAAACTATGGTTTTCTTAAAAATTATTCTATGTTTCTTGAAAAAATTAAAAATTGCGGTGTTTTTAAGTTGTTTTCAAAATTTTTCTTGAATTCTTAGCAAAGAAGAAAAACCCTCTAATTCTGAAAATATTGAAGATTTCTGAAAAGTCCATTGGTAGAATTATAGCAAAGTAGCTAAAGTTTCTTTTAAGCCATTCAATTCAAAGAAATAGGTCATGGAATTTTACACCGACCTTTTTAACGATTTGGAACCTATGCATCACACCAAATTTTATGAGAATATATATATAATAAAAGCGTTATAAAATTTCGGCGGAAGGCAGTGGCATTATGTACTAGTTCAGGCACGAAATAAAAAGTTTTGAAGGAAAACTTTTTGATGAATATTTACCCGGATCCTGTCACCAAAAACTTTTATCCTAAATCGACCCTTAAAATATACTGTAATAGGGGTATTGCTTTGTTTTTCCTAGGTCTCCATACGAAAGTCCAATACAAATGCATCTCTCAGCTCCCAAGAAGCCTTTCGCTTATCCAAGTTGCTTGTAACAATTGCAGATCGTCAGAAAGAGGGAAAGCATGGCGTTCATTCAGCCCAAACGACGTGTCAATATTGCCAGTTGATGGGAATCTTTTACTATCAAATCACATTTCTGCTTGATTTTATTCTACCAAATGATTCTGATTTGGAGTTACGTTCAAAAGGTGGTATCGCTAGTAGAACAGGTAAGGGTACCCATTATATGTATTGATTTTAAACATACTACATACTACATGAATAAATACATACTAAAATACTACATACTACATACTACATACTACATACTACATACTACATACTACATACTACATACTACATACTACATACTACATACTACATACTACATACTACATACTACATACTACATACTACATACTACATACTACATACTACATGAATGATTCGAATAAAAAGCCTAAAAAGACATGCAAAATCCGAATTTAACTGTTGTGTGCAAATTCAATTCAGCTAGGTAAAGGAAACAGAAACAAAGCTGTATGGAAGCAGTGATCAAGATGGCAGTGAACAAGATGCAACAGAGACAACAAAAAGCTATCCAGTCATCATAAAAACTTTATTCAAATCTTGTAGCATCCAACTGAACCACATAACAAGTGTCTTTAAGGCAGATAAGGCAATCCTCGATAGTTTTCTGCACTGCTCGTAGCTTTGGCTACGTGGCTAGGCCCATTGCAAGCGTAAGCAAGAAAGAATGGGAACTCATCCGTCTTCGCTGTTAATAACCAATCTTCCTCAATGTACACGAAGTTAATGCTAAGTGCAATAGAAAAAATCCTTCCTATAGTCTGTCTCAAATTAGATGTCACGTGAAAATGCCCGCGACTAAAAACAATTGAAGTGTTTTGCATGAGTAGTTTTGCGTTATCGCAAATCTCAATTGACATCTAATTTGAGACAGCCTTTAGTTGGCTATGGAAAATATTCGTACATTTTGCATTGCTGAAAGGCCATGGCTAGAAGTTGTTGGTGTTTCCTTGAGTTATAAGGTATCTTGAATATCCTAAGTATTTTTATTGACTTTCAGAATCAACAAAGTCATCAGTTCATTCAAAAATATCAAGCAACAATGGTGTTGCGGAGGTGAAAGTCCTCCGCAAAATTGATTCAATCAATAGTGAACTAGACTTTGAAGAGACCGCACCAAGCTACGCCGGGCAGGTCAGCAGCACGGGGGTCGATGAGTCAGATGGTGAAGTGTCCGGTGGCGGTTCCTTTATATCTGAAGAAAGTGAACAAGATAGTCTGTTAGCATGGAGAAATAGAATTAAAGGGATCTCTGAAGGACATCTGGCTATTGCAAGTTCAATGAGAACCGGCTCAGAAACTAACAATTGGTCGGCTGTTTATAATGCAAACCCAGAGATTGAACTCACTGTCCTACTGTTACAGGTTAGTGATTTTGCAAACTTAATTTTAGGCTGTACTGTGTGAGCCGGAAAAAGCGCACGCCCTTTGAAAGGCTACTGTTCCCTAAATATCAAAGCAATCAACCTCGTTCCCATGACCCAAAAGGAGGCTGCTGAATCAGTATTGACGTAGGAAACTGGCCCTCTGAACCAGGTTGCAAAGCAATAAAATTTGGGGACGACTGCACTTTAGTGGTCCAGCTTTATGTCATATCTCTCGGGAACGTATTTGACCAAATACCCTACTAACCCTAACTAAACCCTTCCTTACCCTAACTAAACCTAACTTACCCTAACTAACCCTGACTTACCCTAAAAACTCCTTTTCCAAAACCTAATCCTGACCCTAACTCATGACAAATAACTTGCCGATCTTGAAAACTGGTCTGCTAAAGTGCAGAGTAGCCAAAATTTGTTAATACCATATTTAATAGCCGACATTTTCAATTAATTTTAGAATATTCTCTGGCTGAAATTGGTCACTCTGTTCCGATCTCATGATGGATTTTTTCCAGGAATTCCCTTTGAAAACACCTTAAAAACGGCCAAAGATCATGATCAAATTTCCCTAATATTTCTGCCTTACTGCGATGACTTGAAAACGCTTTGGCTTTGGCATGAAAAGTTATCCCCACTGGCGTAAACAAAATTATTGAAGGGGATTCCACCCTCCTGAGAGAATAATAGGTGCTAGCATTTGCACAGGTAATTGTCATTGCTGTGAGGCATGGAAGCGGGCGAAATTTGATAATCATTTTTTAACCAGAGCCTTCTCGAGAAGATCGCCCATAACTCTAGAATACAAAGGCCGATTCGAGCCAATTTCGAGTCAAAAGGAAAACCGACGAAATTTGATCATTATTTTCAGCAGTTTTTGGGACTTTTCGAAGCAGCCTTCTGGAGAAAATCTCCCATAACTCCAGAAAGGAGAGTCCGATTTAAACCATGTAAATTTTCAAATCTAATTGAATATATCGGCTATTAAACAAGAATTTGTCAATATTATAGCTGTGATATTCAGGGAGCAGTATTTTTTCTAACGTGCGTTTTTTTTACTCATTCGGTATGTTCACAAGATTCCGGATGAGTGGTAGTAGTGATAACTAGGACCACGACAACTATAGAGTCCAATAGCTCATTTTTGAGTCTATCATCATCATCATCATCATTAGCTAATGCTCTACCTAATACAGGCATGGCAGCTATATGCTAACATAAATTAAACTAAAACAATAACACTTAAACTAAAATACTGAACTAAAAATGAAATGAACTAAAATGAACCAAGTATATTTACAGTGAAATTTAAAATAACAACAACAGAACGAATGTGTTTAGGATCCTAGAAGTATGAATTATTTGGTTAATTCATACATACCACAGGTCACGTGACTTGACCAATTCGCGCTTGAAAATCAGACTTGAGGTAAATGAAGCCATTACAAAGTATAGCGTCGCACTGGGATTTTGAGGGTGTCTCCTTTATTTATCGCAATAGATAAATTCAAAAATCTTGGAAGCTGTTCAAATCATTGCAAAATTTTAGCAGATAGATAGGCGAGTGTCTAAAAGGAAGGTTGACTTGATGAAGCGACGAGCAACTTACAGCCGACGGAGTTTGTGGTGCTGATTACAAAATTATCGTCGCAAAGGCAAGTTTCTCACAGCTTTCTTGGCCTAAATTTTTGTTTTGCTTTTAAAAACATCATGTTCGTGCAGTTGTTTCATAGGTTTAGATCTGACTAACAATTGCTACATATCCTTTCCCTACTCACTATCGCGAGGTAGAATAGAGGAGAAATTTTATGCAACTTTTTGCAAATTCCTATAGAAAGGTATAGAAAGTTTCTGAAGATTCACCCCCAAAGCAAGATGGCGTTGTGTTTTCAACGCTGCTGTGACGTCATGCCTGTATGAATAAGATGATCCATGGCTTCTTTGTCAACAGCTTTTCCCTTATATTTACTAACAAGGTGTTTCTTTCAACTTACAGCACATTTTCAAACACAATGATGCAGCAGTACTTTGCCACATATTGAAAAGCATAACAATGACCTGCGTGAGAGGCGAGTGCCTGCGTGTTTCTGCGAGAGAAGATATGGATCTCACTCATTATCTTCAAACAGTACTTTTCATTCCAAGGTATTTTTTGACGTCATAAATGTTATCATTAGACTACCCATATGTTATTAAGCCTGGTTCACATTTGGTCACAGGAGTCGTTTTAAAAAACGACCGTAACGACCCAAAAGACTTTGTTCACATTTGTACGACTGACCAAGGACCTTAGGAAGAGTCTTCAGTAGGCCCAGATATGTATTATTTAGAATAAATTTAGAATAGAAAACATACCAGGATGGTCTTGGTTGTATCTTTGTTGTTCTTCTGTTTTCCTTTGCTTTTCTAACGACATGAATCCGTCGTTTTCGCGAGTTTAAATTCAGCCAAACGAAACCGTTGCCAATGCGAGCCGCCATTCAGCCTCGCTTTCGCGTAGTTCGAGATTTGAATAATGGCGGCTCGCATTGGCAACGGTTTCGTTTGGCTGAATTTAAACTCGCGAAAACGACGGATTTATGTCGTTAGAAAAGCAAAGGAAAACAGAAGAACAACAAAGATACAACCAAGACCATCCTGGTATGTTTTCTATTCTAAATTTATTCTAAATAATACATATCTGGGCCTACTGAAGACTCTTCCTAAGGCCCTTGGACTGGCCAATAACTTATCATAGCTTTAGTTTTTAAGACCCCATCACAGCTGCTCCATAATTTCTTCTAGCCTTTGGGAAATGCTGCAGTCTGGCAATTCATGCTTAGCTCAGCAAGCTGTACCCCTTTTGCTTCATTGTGTGTGTATGCCTTACGGCGCTGGAAGACTTTGCGATGAAATTGAGAATGTCTTTAATAATGAAGATTGGATGAAACGCTTCGCTGCAGGTATATATCGATATATATTTTGAAAATGATTGTGGTCTGAAAATTATTGAATTTTTGGGAGAATAAGTTGTAGTTTGGTTATGATTAAAGAAGAGTACTTTTCTGTTTTAAATAACTCGCTCAAAGATGTGTTAGATTAGACTGACTACACGAGTCACAGTTTTCGGCATTGAATCGAATGGTTAAAAATTCAGATTAAAAGATATTGAACGAATTAACCTATTTCACATGGCGGACTTTCTTCGCCAAGCCATGACAATCACTACTACCCCAACACTCACAAGTAATTTGCATCCAGCGCCTCCACTAGAGCCCACAAGAGAAAAGCTCATAAGGACACATTTTTAT